>CM042547.1:5983867-6553867 GCA_023630585.1 Cranoglanis bouderius
AATCCACTCTTCATGAGGTCATCTTTGACAGAAGTTATGGTCATACCAAAAGGCTTTTGTCATATAAAAGTATCCAAGTGACCACACTTACATAACACTTCTTATGAGTAGTTACACTTAAAAATAAATAAAGAAAAAAAAACTAAATAATAATAATAATAATAATAATAATAATAATAATAATAATATATTGTAATCTACATAGGCTGGATTACGATTATCTGCAGAGACCTCTCATCCTTTTCACTGAACTAATTTTCTTAATTACCACACATTAGATTACCCAAAGACCAAATTACCCAAAGCACAAAGCATCACTCTTATTGCATTACTACTGTATGTAAGCACTGTAAATCATTCCTGCTTGATTGATGTTCCATTAAAATATTGCAAATCAGCATTAAAATTCTGAAAATGTCACATGCATTACACATTGGACAATTATTTGCAAAACCAAATCCCAATCATTCAATAAATGATAGCACACATATAAACACACATATGTTGTTTATTGCACAAACAACTCTGCATATTGCATCTCAGTAGATTACAGCTGTAAACAATAAAAGCTTATGAAGAAAATCAGGTAGCTATAGGCAGAGGGAAAAAGAAGAGAGGGATTAAGTTCTAACCGTGTGTTCCTGCTGATTTGTGTCCATTCTCTCGGACCCTCTCTCTCTCTCTCTCCTTCTTGCTTTTCTTTGCTTCCTCACTCTCTCCGTGCAGCTTTGCGGGGGCGAGCAGCTTGCATTCTTTACCATGAGGTGATAACAGCTCTCCTGTGTCGTCTTTTCTTTCTTTCTTGCTCTCTGCCTCCTATTTGTTTCTCCGTTGCCCCATTCTGCTGTGATATGAATCCCTCCCTCTCTCTCTCTCTCTCTCTCTCTCTCTCTCTCTCTCTCTCTCTCTCTCTCTCTCTCCCTCTCTCTCTCTCTCTCTCTCTCTCTCTCTCTCTCTCTCTCACTCTTTTTCCAGGTAAGCCTGTGTGGTGACTCTCTTGATGTACAGGAGGATCCTAGCTACAGAAACATTGTTACTCTGAGAGTAGCCAGCAGTCCACAGCATGAGTTTTATCCACACACACATACACACACGCGCGCGACCTTGAGCCGTCCAAATATGGTGTGGGGAATGTAAACAGGAGGGTGGAGCTACATGCGGGCGGAGAGAAAAGTAGTAAAGACACAAAGAGCAAGGTAAGGTCATGACACAGGAAACAAGAGAAAGAAAAGGTATAGAGAAATGGATGGACTGTGGAGGAGATGAGCGAAAGGAAGAAGAAGTATATAAATATATACAAATATGTCAAAATGTATTCCACTGCATTACTACAAAATGTGACTCCCAAGAGCAAGCTGTTAATATTGTACATGTACATACAGTACTATGAATTTGCCTCTCCTAAAATCAGGGCACTGGAATTCTCTTAACATCAGGCATCTCTAATTACACGGCGGTTCAAAACTGACAACCAGATGTGCATCAACTGTAAATCACCGCCCTCTGACAAACACACACACACTTGTGTTTGGGTTTGTTTTGCATAGAGTGGCAGAGAAAAGCAGACTGCCTTTAAATATCCGGCCTGTTATTTCCTCTGTCTGGAGCCCGAAATGGGTCCAAAAATGGCGTGGAGTCTGTGTTAGTGGAAGCACAGTCTCAGAGTTTTTCCTTATGGCTTTCTACAATTCTTTCTATGACAAGGGAACCTCCACATCTTTATGTACTGAGGTCAACGTTGCCATCTATATGAAAACAAAATATTTTCTCTTTAGCTGTATCAAGGTCAGAGGCAGGTTATAATACAAGATAAGAACATCTGGTAGCATTGTGAGGTTGGTGGAGATTAGACATTGTGGTTAAAAAGTAACATTTCATTAATAGAAGGTTCATTCCTGTTTGTTACGTGCAAGCTGTGAGAATAAATGTTGCAAGCCTGTAGCATGGTTGTTGGTGCCAGACGTGCTGGTTTGAATATTTTCCACACACAATTTTTATACAGAATGGTGCAGGCAGAATTGCTTTGTTGATGAGAGAGCTCAGGGGAGTATGGCCAGACTGGTACGAGCTGACAGGAAGACTACAGTAACTCAAATAACCACTCTTTACAACCGCGGTGAGCAGAAAAGCATCTCAGACAGCACAGCACATCAAACCTGAGGTGGATGGGCTACAGCAGCAGAAGACCACATCGGGTTCCTCTTCTGTCAGCCAAGGACAGGAATCTGAGGCTACAGTAGGCATAGGATCACCAAAACTGCACAGTTGAAGGGGTTTTTTTTAATCTTCAACTGTAATTAAATTGTTTCATATTCCTACAACAGGAACCTGCCTGTGTGAACTTGGCTGTTATTTTCTCAACAGTTTATTTACTTCAGGATGGTTTACAGTAATTAGAGCATTTCTATTCAATCAAGTGATTCAGTCAGGTGATTATGGTGACACAATGGTCAAGCCAGTGAATCTGTTAATGTGCCCCTATACTCAAAAATCGGATTTTTAAAATGGTTCACTTCTCTAGAATGGCTGATTCGAATTATAGAGATAATGTTCCAGTGTAATTTGTTAGCACAGCACAGAATTCACATTCACGTTTTCAGTACTTCCATAATAAATACCAGGAACACTTAGCTGCATAATGTGTGTTAAGCAAGCAAGCTAATGTTAATAAACGCTCAACAAATCTGTCTTTGTTGTTATAGTGTATTGTGACAGGTTTGAATAAATAATGTGTAAATAATAATAAATAATAAATAAATGTGACAGGTTAAATAAATTATTAAGAACATCCATCCATTTTCTGTACCGCTTATCCTACACAGGGTTGCAGGGAAGCCTGGAGCCTATCCCAGGGAACTTGGGGCACAGGGCAGGGGACACCCTGGATGGGGTGCCAACTTATCACAGGGCACAATCACTCACACACTACAGACAATTTGGAAATGCCAATCAGCCTACAACACATGTCTTTGGACTGGGGGAGAAAACTGGAGTACCCCCAAAGCCCCGAAGCATGAGGAGAACATGCAAGCTCCACACACACAGAGCAGAGGTGGGATTCAAACCCCCAACCCCAGAGGTGCGAGGCAAACATGCTAAACACTAAGCCACCACAACCCCTTTATTATTAAGAATATAACAGTGCAAATTGACACAGATATCTCTCTTGGAACTCAGAAATCTATCTCTCATGACAAAGTTGAATGAATAATCAGGGTATTTGGGATAGCAGTGTTTCCAAACTGCCAATTCCTAGATACTGACATTATTAAAACTGCCAGGATCTATTAACTGTAGACATTTTGGTTGTTTCTTGGTTATTAAACAATGCACTGTATACGCAGAACTCCAAGACGTACACCACTACTGACCCAAAAGCACAAGAAAAGTCGGCTCCAATATGCTCAAAATCATATAAATAAGCCACAGAAGTTTTGGGATTCTGTTCTGTGGAGCGATGACACAAAACTGGAACTTTTCGGCACGATGGATCAGGGGTATGTCTGGAGGAAGACATATGCTGAACAGAACACTCTGTCCACAGTCAAGCATGGTGGTGGCTCAGTGATGCTCTGGGGCTGCTTTGCATCCTCTGGCACTGGAAACCTGCAGCGTGTGGAAGGCAAGATGGATTCATTGAAGTATCAGGAAATCCTAGGAGAAAACGTCATGCCATCTGTGAGGAAGCTGAAGTTTGGGCATTATAAACAGGGCAATGATCCCAAGCATACATCAAATTCCATCAAGGCTTGGTTGCAGAAGAAGTCCTGGAAGATTCTACAGGGCCATCACAGTCACCTGACTTGAACCCCATAGAAAATCTCTGGTGGGATTTGAAGAAGGCGGTTGCAGCACGCAAACCCAAGAATATTACTGAACTGGAGGCCATTGCTCATGAGGAACGGGCTAAGATTCCTCAGGAATGCTGCCAGAAGCTGGTGTCTGGCTATGCATCTCGTTTGCAGCAGGTCATAACAGCAAAAGGGTGCTCTACTAAGTACTAAAGATGCTTCCCATGAAGGGGTTGAATAATTTTGAAACATTATATATATTATATTATATATAGTCATTATAAGTTGCATTTTCAGTTGAATTTGGGGAAACCACTTGAAGCTTTCGTTTGTTCATTGCAAACAGCAGATAGTCTGTAAATTTTGACAATGAACCTGATTTGCAATGGAGGTTGAATAATTTTGATTGCAACTGTAAGCATGTATAAGGAGCAGGGATCATCAACTGGTGGACCCAGCAAATTATTGTAGCAGACTGAATTGAAGGCGAATAAGAAATGTAACGTTAAATTGATGTTTGTTTATTAAAGCCATGAACTAATCATTAGTGGATGAGCATTAAACAGTAACTGTTGTCACCATTCAGTCATGTTAGTTGCTCCAGACATTTGTAAGGAAGGAATTTTATGAAAATGGATCTTCACAATTTTTAATTGAATATTCCTGACCTAGAGGAGCATTCATTCATTCATTCATTCATTCATTCATTCATTCATTCAATTAAAACACTTAACAAAGTTTATTGAGGTCAGGCTTAACACTATGAAAACGATAACCTCTACATCAGAGTCCTATATTCATATATTTGACAGCTAAACATGGCTTTTAGCTCTGGAGGACAAAAGAGAGTCTTTCCAGGACTTTGGTTTGTGTCTTAAAGCCGTTTCATGTCTTAAAGCCACAGCTATGAGCATTCCAACAATATAGCAGAAGAAGGGAGGGCACAAGAAGTGCAATTCAAGAAGACCCCAGAGGGTTTTGCAGGACTAGGGACAAACCATATGTTTCCTTAGATGTATGCAAATGATTATGTCAGTGTGTGTGTGTGTGTGTGTGTGTGTGTGTGTGTGTGTGTGTGTGTGTGTGTGTGTGTGTGTTTGTTTATTGAAAGTATATTGTCCACATCTTCCTTGTAAGTGAAACAGGCTTCCACATTAGCAGAAAAATGCTGTAAATATTCCCAAGACACTGGTGTCAAAGGCATCAATTTCCTGTAAACAACATCCTGAGCCCACTGCCAGTGTACAGCAAATAGTGGTGAGAAAATAAGTGGAGAATGTCAAACCTACACACAAACTATTCATAAATGAGCATTTGTGTGTTTGCAGCTAATAGAATCAAGCAACTTGGAGGACATATTTTTTTTAATCTTCATGCTGTGTCCACAACTTTGCAATAGATAAAGTATACCCTTGATTCAGGTCAATTCTTTTGGTTTTACAGCAACACCATTGTAAAACTGATATCAAGAATAATTACTGTAATAATATCAATAGATCTCTTATGACCTATAGTCTAAGCAACATACAGACAACAATGTTCATGGAAGACACACAAAGCCCTTCACATGCTTGCGGATGGTCTTGATGGCAGATTAAACATGATCATTTTGACCTAAACAGAATATAAGAACGTGTGTGTGTGTGTGTGTGTGTGTGTGTGTGTGTGTGTGTGTGTGTGTGTGTGTGTGTGTGTGTGTGTGTGTGGCTACAGTACCTCCTGCTGTAATGTTCTCATAAGAATCCCAGTGAACTAGAGGATGCAGAGTGTCGTAGTCAATGATAACCGCAGAGCTGTTTTTCCAGCCAACACTACCTTTATACAGATTAACTAACATCAGCAAGACAAAAAACAGGACCATGACATGTACAGTATATAAGTTTTCTGATTTTGTCTTTTTTTTCTGATTCTATGCACATCTACTTTAAACAGAAATATGAATATGTATTTGTACCCTAATGCACACACACACAGTACAGTCTTCCTGATACAACATGATACAACAACTATAGTTAATCATTAGCATGATTATAGCTACAGGAGCTGTTGCTTCATCTCTTATTTTTTTCTTTTTCTTATTCAAATTCCCTTCTTATTTTTCCCCTAAACTTCCCTCTACTGGACAATAATGGTATCAGTCTTAATGTACTAGCAAAGCAATTTCAGTTCCTTGTCTTATACTCATTAATTCAATCCAGTAGCACTATTTAGGATTTCAGGATCAGAGAACTTACCTTGTGGAAAACCTGGAACCTTTGCCATATTTTCTGAGAAAATGACCTCTACCTCTCCTTCCTCCGGAAATCTGGGATCTAGGTCAGAAATAGTGGAAAAAAATAAAATGTTTTACTGTTACATACAACCTACCAATGCTATGTATTTTCTCTTTCCTTCTAAGTACTGCATTTTAATATCTAACACACAGCAAAGTATCATAGACATGTAGAAATATTTTATAGACTTGTTAAAAAAAAAAAAAAAAAAAAAACAATCTAGCATGGACGTGAAGAATTATATCTAATGTGAAACTAACAAGTGTGACAAAGGGTCATTTTGACTTAACCTCTTCCTGTTTACTGAATGTTTTAGTTTTTTTTTTTTTTTTTTTTTTCATGCATTAAGTGATGCAGGCCAGATCCAATGCATTATTCAGATATAAGCAAAACAGACCAGGTCTATATAATATACATTATAAGCATTTCTTCATGAAAAAGCTCCAGACAGGAAAACAAGCAAAGGTCATATCCATTATGCTGCCCTGTTTAGTGGTAATGATGGTTTCCAGCAGACCGTGTGTGGTGTTAATACTGGAGTCTGCTCTATGTTTCAGATGACATCACAGCATTCTAGCTATGTGGACAGATGGTTTAAAATGCGGCTAGCATGTGGCACTATCATCACCGTGGCCCGGGTTTGATTCCCGGTCAGAGAACCAACCCCATCTACTGGAGGGTTGCATGAGCCAGTACACTCTCAGTGTTGGTCCCAAGACCAGAAAATGGGGAGGGCAGGAAGGGCATGTGGTGTAAAACTTGTGCCAGAATCAAAATATGTGGACAGGTGAGCTGCTGTGGCGACCCCGAACAGGAGCAGCAAAAAAAGAAAAAAAATATTGAATACAAATACATTTTTTGTATCGAACATAATATATTCTCAATGGATATGAATAGACACAAATGGACTGTCCACTATAAACTGTTTTGTCAAAAAGGTTCACACGGCATTGAGATTAGTTATATACAGTACTGTGCAAAAGTTTTAGGCAGGTGTGGAAAAAATGCTGTAAAGTAAGAACACTTACAAAAATAGAAATGTTAATAGTTTATATTTATCGATTAACAAAATGCAAAGTGAGTGAATCTACATTAAAAAAAAATCTACATCATATCAATATTTGGTGGGACCACCCTTTGCCTTCAAAACAGCATCAATTCTTCTAGGTACACTTGCACAAAGTCAGGGATTTTTTTAGGCATATAGTCAGGTGTATGATTAAACAATCATACCAAACAGGTGCTAATGATCATCAATTCAATATGTAGGTTGAAACACAATCATTAACTGAAACAGAAACGGCTGTGTAGGAGGAATAAAACTGGGTGAGGAACAGCCAAACTCAGCTAACAAGGTGAGGTTGCTGAAGGCAGTTTACTGTCAAAAGTCATACACCATGGCAAGACTGAGCACAGCAACAAGAGAGAAGGTGCATCAGCAAGGTCTCTCCCAGAAATTTCAAGGCAGACAGGGGTTTCCAGATGTGCTGTCCAAGCTCTTTTGAAGAAGCACAAAGAAACGGATAACGTTGAGGACCGTAGATGCAGTGGTCAGCCAAGGAAACTTACTGCAGGAGATGAAAGACACATCAGGCTTACTTCACTTCACAACTGGAAGATGTCCAGCAGTGCCATCAGCTCAGGTCAGATTTTTGGCCTTGGTCAAAAATGACACTTTTGAGAGCTTTTTTGGTTAACACAAAACATTTCTCATTTTCCTTGACAGAAAGCAGGAACATTGCATCAAGTGCACCATTCGAGATAGTCCTTGCTGCAGAAACAAAAGTCCAGCAGCTAGAGCTGGATCTGATCCAACTCCTCCTATAAGCCTAACCTTAACCCTAACCCCTAATCCTAATACACAAAACACATGATATGTGATTATAGGCAATATATTAAAGACACTTATCCAGCCTGGAACACACTGAATTGTTTACAGCCCCTTGACTTTTAACTCCACCCTATGGACTTTTTTTTTTTTTGCAAGGGGTACCTGTATCTTTGAAGCACTGCGAGCACGAGGCAAAACATTAGTGTGAGCTGGCAAGAAGGGGGCTTCCAGAGAGTATCAGTTGATATTGGAGAGCTCAGAACAAATGTTGACTGGCTCATCTGCTGTTTTTATTATGATTATATTATGAAAAAAAGAAAGCTGTTTTGGGGTACATCCCAGCATACACTGATGTTAAAACTTTGTGCTCCTACACTAAATGCATAAAGGTTGGCAGGTCTTCATACAGTATTTTAAATATTTATTTTTTGGTATTTTCTATTTCACCCTTCACCTGCAACCCCCCCACCCCCACCCCGTTTTGCAATTTTTTGGGTGGCACGCCCAGAAGGACAACCAAAAATCTTTTCCCTCTCTGAAGTGCATGATTTCAGACATCCACTTCTCAGTGTTTGTACCTTTGTTTGCAAGATCAAGGTCTGTTTTGTGGAAGACTGAAGGGTGTCCATGAAGAGTGCCCGTGTGAAACTGTATGCGAAACACAGCCTCTCTGCTCCTCTTGGCAACGTTCTTATAATAGCATACAATCTGCAGAAAATATGAATTACCACTTGCACAAGCCAAATGAAAGGTTAAAAATGCGGTGCATTGACACTTAGGCTACAAAATGTTAACGGTGTATGAGTGAGTGGCCACCTAGAACATGTCATTAACTCACCACAATGTCCCCTTTGAGAAGCTGTGGTGGTTCTAGTGCAAAATACACTTTGTCTGTCTGCCCCACAGAGACCTGACTGAGAGTCATGTACAATTAATGATACTGCCACATCTGCACACATGGTCACTTTTTTTTTTTGTGTAATGTGTATGCATCTTACTGTATTCCTGTTGTGCAGACAAGCTGCATGTCTTGGTATACTCTCACAAACAGTCCACATACTAAAAAAGACAAAAGATTCAGAAGGTAATGCATTTAATACATTATTTTGATGTGTGTGTGTGTGTGTGTGTGTGTGTGTGTGTGTGTGTGTGTGTGTGTGTGTGTGTGTGTGTGTGTGTGTGTGTGTGTGATGTGTGTGTAGCTCTTGCCTGTCGGGTGCAAGTTTGGCATGTGCTTCAGAGAGATGCAGTAGAAGAGAAGAGGAGAGGAGTTTATCTTTATCTGATGGACCAGGAGCTTGCCAAACATCTGCACATACCTGAATCACACACAATATCGTCAATATCCCCATAGCATTGCAATGAAATTCTTTCAGTAGAAACACATGCAGAATAAATCTTTGAAATATCTGATGCTTCTTAAGAAAAGCAAGGGATTGTGTTCTGCTTAAGATGTATGACACAAAAATTTTTTTTTTTTTTGGATGAAAACTTTTAAGATTAAACGTCTGACACAGAATCTACAGTCTCTGAAGCTATACTGGAGTGTTGGAACAACATTCTTCCAAAATCTATTCCCTCGGTTCATATTTTGATGATGGTGGTGGAAAACATGTCAGACCAAAATCTCCCACAGGTGTTCAACTGGGTTGAGATCAAGTGATTGTGGAAGACCACAGCATATGATTTGCATCATTTTCATTCTGGTCAAACCATGCAGTGAGCCCTCGTGCCCTGTGTAGTTAATCTGTAAGAGACCACTCCCATCATTATAGAAATGCTTCATCATGGAATAAAGCTGATAACCTTGTAGAATAACCTTGTACTGATTTGCACTGACGCTTACCTCTTAAGGTAAATTCCGCCTGAGCCACATCAGTATTTTTGTGACCTTTTCGAAGGCCATAAACTAAAGATCTTAATTAAAACGTGCTATTATCTATTCTACTGATTAATCCCACACTCTAAAAGTAGAATAGGATGATTTTAGGGAAAAGAGGGGCTAACAGAAGCTATTAAGCATTCCAGTGAACATTATGAAAGGCTACACTGGGAAAGTATTTTTTTTTCTTTGCTGAAAATCAATCATTTTAACTTCGATATTAGTTTGTATGATGTGTACTGCGCTAATCAGGTTTTGCCTTAACTATTTAAAAAACGACTGAAAGTGGACTAGTCCAGTACTCTTTTTTAATTAGGTTTACTGGTCAGCTATGGACAAACAGTAGTCATACAACCATATAAGCATGAGTAATATAATACAATATAGTAAGCATATAATAAGCACATAAGTCATACAATAGTCATATAATCTTTATATCTGTAAGCTTATATCTAAATCTCATTAACAAAGAGATTTTAGAAGACCTCACAAGGAATTATTTTCCTATAAAAGCACATCCCAACATGTTTTATTTCTCTTATACCACAGTGGTTTGCCAACATTAACAATTTTTAATTTATTTAAGAACAACAAATTGCATGTTTCATCCATTTATAGTTATGTTTAATGTTGTGGAAGATTCACAAAACATTTTAGTTCCTGTTCTCACACACAGTACTGTGCAAAAGTTTTAGGCACCTTATTATCAAGTCAGTACAAAAACATTTTAGATTCCCGAACATTAGTTTTCTTGTTTGTACGTCATTAAAGAAAGCAGCATATTACGTAAGAGACCACTTTTCAGACAAAAAATACAGTGAAGGCTGCTGGGTTTTGCCGTAAAAATAAGAAGCAAGTGTGAAATAAACCGTGGCTCGTTCTGCAAAATGCTCAATAAAACTTACCAGCTAATTTTCTTATAAAACTGAATAAATTGTACCGGAGACTACTATTTTTATTGATTTTTTTTTTTTTTGTCACACCAAATATTGACTATGTTTCATTTACTATTGTTTACTGCTCTTTATGGTATTTTATTTTAATGTAGAAACATTTAATTTCACTATTTTAAGGCATCTTTGCATGTGCCTAAAACTTTTGCACAGTACTGTACATTAGAACAGCTATAAACAGTCATTCCCTCACCAGCCTCTTTTCTCTGTCTTGATATTAATAAAACAACACAAATGTCATGTTACCGAGAAACCACAAATCTCTCCGTCCTGAACGCTTTTCCATGTTAGAAAACGTAAAGAAACAGCTTTACACCTGTTTGATGCAACATGCTGACACTGGAGACTCCTTCCAGAAATGTTAAGCATCTCATCACAGGAATATTTTGTATTAGAAGTTTTAGAACGAGTGCATTAATTCAAAGAAAAAAAGTGATTTGCCTTGCAGGTGGACTACTGCCACAGCCGTGCTGTTATAGAAAAATAACAAATGATCAAATAGAACTTAACAGCACTGTGGTATAAGTTTATATGTTATACAAATAAAATGTGCAGTATACAAAAGATCCTTTAGAGGCAGCTATAAAAGCTATAGGTGGGTGAGTTATTACAGAATAGTTACTGTTATTACAGGGAAGTTATAAAACATTCACCAAGGGATCGGCAAGCTTTTGAACATATATCATTTGACTTTAAGAGTATGCAGAAGTTGCATTTGCACACTTAGACTGAAAGCTAAAAGGCCAATCAGTATATCACAGAAAAAGGAAGTAGAAAATGTATAATGCATGTTCTATGTCATATCCTTATGATTTGACCTCAAATCACATTTCAGACATTCCCCTTCATAACCCTTTGCTCTTGTGACTGATCTGCTGCTATAAGAAGCCTTTTTTTAATGAAACTCAGAGTATTGCTCCAGTATTTAATAAAAAGAAAATGCATGTGTGATAATTAGAGAGAAAATATTTGCCTTTTCTGGGATGGAGTCATAAGGGAAGCCATGTTATCACTGTAGAACCTTTTCATGGTGTAGCAGTCTAAGGCCTTCTCTTCACTGAGAGATATAGGGAGTGAGAGAGAGATATAGAGAGAAAGGCAGAGATAGAGAGATCAATTACATATTATTATACAATGAGAAATCAATGGATAGATACCGCAGATGTGCATAAAGGTTGTATTTAGGATATTGTATAGTTAATGCAGTAATACAGTATGTATCACATATCAGTTTAAAGTTGTGTGTGTTATTGATCTTTCATGTAGCTATGTAACTGGCAAGGAGCAGGCATTTGGCTGTCACATGGCAACCCTCCCACAAACAAAACAGAACAAAACTGTGGCTCAAAGTTCATCCAAGTAACCTCTTAGCATTAAGAAATACCTGACTTCTCAATCTCTCTTTTCGTAATATGAACATATGATTATGATTTAACATATGATTTAATACTGTGTTTGCAATTTGTATTTAACTTTATATCAGGGGTGGAAAATACTTAAGCAGTTGTATATAAATACTATGAATACTTGTACTCTTACATAATTACATTTATATTTCTTCAAACTTCTTACTACAATTCATTAAAGTCTCTTCTTCTCTTATCCATCTAATGACTGTATGTTATAGCCCTATATCAATTCAGTGGGCCCAGTTTAACACCCAACCACTTCAGTTTAGCATCCAGTGAAGTACATCAATATAGAAAAAAACAATTTTGTGCTATTTTTTAAATTTATTTAATTATTTAAATGCACAGTGTAAGGAGGAGTAGGCCAGGTTTTCATTTCACTGCAAGTTATATACTGTATATAACTGTGTATGTGAGAAATAAAAATCTTGAATCTTGAGTCTATTGGTGTGTTTGAATATGGATAATCCACCGGACTGCAGTGTGGAACTTGAGGATGAGCGCCCCTGGCCCTGCCTCAATAAAATGTCACATCAAGCTGACACATATACTCTGACACTGACTCATATAAAATGAGGTGTCTTGTTTGCCTCGCTAGAAGGCATGACCTCCATCTAAGTTGAAAAAGAATAATTTGCTACCATTAACTGGTTATATTTAACTAAGTTGGCCTGTTTTCATTGCTAATACCATATTAGTCTAGCTTTGATTAAAGTAGCTAACATACTTGGTTAGGCAGCAAGTCAAATTCATCTTTGTGGTAAATATTTACATGATATTTCATTTCTGATGAATTCATTAGTAAGCTACGTAGCATTAGTCTTGCACATGACCAGAAATGTTTTCAGGTAAAATAGCATAATTGCTTTAAAACAAAACAAAACAAAACAAACAATCATCTTAAAACAGTTGTACATTAGTTTTAGAAACAAAAGTTATAATTCACATGAAAATATGACGATTTTTAATTTAATCAGTTAAACACTTTATACATTTTAATACTCTATGGTATTACTATAGAGTATTAAAATGTTTATTTATTAAATTGACTATATTTACTTCTAGCGTACATGACAGCTTGATTATGTGTAAAGTTAGTTTTACCTGCTAGAGACGCTAGGAAGGTTGATATAGGATGAAATGACTACTCCTACCCGGTCTTTAGTGCCCTATTAAAGAAACAGTGACAGAATGTGTATGTGACTCAGCACACTTAACAGTGTATTATAGATGTGCACAGTCTCTCTCATACATATGTCATACATCATATATATATATATATATATATATATATATATATATATATATATATATATATATATATATATATATATATATATATATATATATATATATATATATATATACTGTTTTTATTTTATTATGTATTAAAAAATGAATCCAAAACTTTGCTCAGTCATATTATTCCAGATGATATAAATTTTAAGCAGATATCAAGTGTCACCCAGAAGAAGCCCGGTTCCCTTTTGAGTTAAGGTCTCTTCCTCATGTCATCTTGCTCATTATGGATCTAACTCTATATCCAGAAATCTGCTTTGTGACAGTTGTGTTTGTTGTTAAAAGTGCTTCACCAATACAACTGAAACTTATTTTGCTAACACTTTACAATAAGAGTACATAAATAATCATGCACTAACAAACTAACAAACTAACAAACGTGTTAACGTACTTAAAGGGGTCGTTATTCATGCATGAATTCATAAGACTCACATTGTAGTTAAGGCTAGCTCTTCATTAGTTTGTGATTAGTGCATGCCTTAACTCATCATTAGTTTATATTTAAGTAAGTATTAATTCAGGAATTAGTGCATGATTATCCATGTACTGTTGTTGTAAAGTGTTACCGTTATTTTGAGAACTGTGAAGCCATTTCATTGAAATGGAATCACGTCTGTGATCAGATTGCAAACTGTTGCCTTCACACTGCACTAGCATCGCTACTGCCTTGAGTAAACAATAACATAAGTGCAGGAAATAAAAACTGCTTTTGCTTGCGGACTCAGACTTTTGGACCGTACTGCATTAGGAAGGATAAAAGGCGTCCACTAGAGAACATTCATCAAAACCTGTGGAATATTAATGATAACTACGGAAGATTGATGTTGGCACAAGGCCTGGATGAGAGGGATATGGAGGGAACAAAAAGATGTGCTGAGCGTTTACCCTGCAGTGTAGCAGGAGGACATGCTCGCTGTGTGTGTTGAGCCAGTTCTCGATGCTTTTACACATAGAACACAGTAAATGTAGGGATGGAGCATGCTGCTCAGGCCAGCCAACATCCAGTACCTGAGAGAACACACATATATACATGAAAGAGACACATGGTCATGTAGTGACCCGGTTTTAAATATATCTTGCCACCAACTTTCTGAATTGTAGACTTTACCCTGACGTTTATCCTCCTTAGCTCTTCCCTGGGCTCTGAGAGGTTGATAACCTGCCATCGGGAAAAACACAAGATCTTTTTATTGACTCATACACTGACTCATGCAGCAAATATTTGTCCTTTTATACACTCCAAAAGATAATGTAGATGCATTCATTAAAGAATGTAGTGAATGTTTGTATAAAACTTATTGTCCTCACCATGTAATTGTCTGAGTGTTTGAACTGCAACATCTGTGTGATGTTGTATAAGTTGTGCAGGTAGGTCGTCTCTGGACATGTCTGACTGAAGGATACAGCAATGATGCGTTCTGTGATGTAGTTCAGGTCAAATTCACATCCTTCTGCCATCATTGTACTGCTTTATAATAATAATAATAACAGGAGCTGTGGAGTTGTGCCATATGATAAATATTAAAAAAAATTAATATACAGCTAAAGGAAAACTCCACCCTGAAACACATTAAATCCATTCACTGACCAGTTTATTAAGAACACCTGTACACCTGCTCATTCATGCAGTTATCCAATCAGCCAATCATGTGGCAGCACCGCAATGCATAAATACAGGTCAAGAGCTTTAGAATGGGGAAAAAATGTCTTAATGATTAAAGTGATTTTGAATGTGGCATGGTTGTTGATGATCTCCCAGGATTTTCATGTATAACAGTCTATTGAGTTTATACAGAATGGTGAGAAGGAAAAAAAAAGCCATCCATTGAGCAGAAGTTCTGCAGGATGAAACGCCTTGTTGATGAGAGAGGTCAGAGGAGAATGTCCAGACTGCTTCCAGCTGACAGGAAGGCTACAATAACTCAAATAATCACTCTTTACAATCGTGATAAGCAGAAAAGATTTCAGAATGCACAACACACTGATCCTTGAAGCGGATGTGTTACATCAGTAGCAGACCACATTGGGTTCCACTCGTTTCAGTCACAAACAGGAATCTGAGGCTACAGCAGGCACAGGCTCACCGAAACTGGACAGGTGAAGATGGATAACCGTTGCATACTCTTTTTCCTTTTTTTTTTTGTTTTTCTTTTTTTTATTATTCCTGTCAGAAGTTACTGGATGTCTGCTGCACTGAAATCACACTGGAACATTGCTAGTGCAGCTACAATGGCAATTAATAGGAGAGAAAAAATCAGCAATCTCAAACATAAGTGATGATAAGTTAGGTTTCGCTGTAAGCTCCAAAAAAAATAAAAAAAGATCAAGAGCTTCTTTTCTCACTCACCATTTTTCAGTTACATTTAATGTCGTATTAATGAGAAATCCAATGTGGAATAGGGGAGACAACAAATGTTGGATACAAGGTTCCAGAATGCAATGCAGCTCTATGACACAGTTGAGCCGAGTTACAGCAAAGCCTCGGTTCAGGTAGTCAGCAATTTATAACTTGACAAGCATAATGGCATTGAGTGAACAGATGAGGAGATACAGTGGATATAGAACAGAATCACCCCCTTTAAAATAATCACATTTTGTTGCTTTTCAGCCTGAAATGAATACAGACACAGTTTTTGTTTTATCCAGCTGTATTTACTCAGTGCAACTTATAACATCCAAGTAAAAGATATAACACCAGAATCACTGAGTTGGAAAAAGGATTACCCCCTCTTAAAAATGACTTGTAAACTCAATCAGGTGTAGCTAATCACCTTCTCAATGGCACACAAAGCCATTTGACTTTCAACTGTGATCAGCTGTGATCATTTTGATTAGCTCAGCATGAAAAGAGCTTTCCTGGAGCATTTTGTAGTGCAACTGAAGCAAACAATGGACTATGGGTGGCAAGGCACTGTCAGAAGATCTCTGGGATAAAGTTGAGGACAGGCACAAGTCAGGAGATGGATACAAAAAAAATTTCAAAGGCTTTATCAATGCCTCGAAGCACAGTGAAGTTTATTATTAAGAAGTGGAAGGTATTTGGTACAACACAGACCCTCCCTGGATCAGGACGTCGCTCCAAACTGGATGAAAGAGTCAGAAGGAAACTGGTCAGAGAGGCTACCAAGAGGCCTACAGCAACTCTGAAGCAGTTGCAGGAATTTATGACAAAGAGTGGTCATTGTGTGCATGTGACAACAATATCACAAATTCTCCACAAATGTGGCTTATATGGGAGGGTTGCAAGAAAGGCCACATGAACGCACCTTGAAGATTCTGAGGTCACATGGAAAAAGGTCTTATGGTCAGATGAGACTAAAATTGAATTATTTGGCCTCAACCCCAAACAATATGTCTGGAGGAAATCCAATACAGCTCACCATCCAAATAACACCATTCCTACAGTAAAGCATGGAGGTGGTAATATCCGGTTATGGGGGTGTTTCCAGGGACTGGAGCACTTGTCAGGGTAGAAGGAAAATGGATGGGGCAAAATACCGTCAAATTCTTGAGGAAAATCTGCTGCCCTCTGCCAGAAAGTTGTCAATGGGAAGAAGGTTTACCTTCCAACATGACAATGACCAAAGCGCACAGCAAAACTGACCACACAGTGGTTGAAGGAGAAAAAGGTGAATGTCCTTGCATGGCCTAGTCAGAGCCCAGACTTAAACCCCATTGAAAATCTGTGGAATGACTTGAAGACTGCAGTCGACATACAGTCAGCATCAAATTTAACTGAACTTGAGCAGTTCTGCAAAGAAGAGTGGGCAAATATTGCAAAGTCTAGATGTGCAAAGTTAGTAGAGACATATCCCAACAGACTAAAGGCTGTAATTAAAAAATTAAGGCAAATTAAAGCAAGGGGGTGATCCTTTTTCCAACTTTACCAACTCATTGGTGTTATATCTTTCACTTGGATATTATAATTTGCACTGAGTAAATACAGCTGGATAAAACAAAAACTGTGTCCATCTTCATTTCAGGCTGAAAACCAGCAAAAGATCAGTTGTTTCCTTATGTCATGGCTAAAGCTAAGCTTGAAGTGACAATAAATAAAAAAATAATAATTAACAAGTTATGATGCTGTGTTGAACACTGCTACCATTTTATCCACACACAATCTTTATTAAATATCTGTGCCAGATTTCATGAGAATAACAGTTTAACAGATCTGAAACAATAAAGCAATACATTTAATTATCAAAGGTACACAAATTCTTACTTATACACATTCTATTGTTTACATTCATTAAACAAGACCATTACATATAACTATAAAACTTACATGAAAACACATCCTTACACACACTTTGAATTATAACATACACCGATCAGCCATAAGTTTAAAACCACCTGCCTAATTTTGTGTAAGTCGCCCTTGTGCCACCAAAACAGCTCTGACCCATCAAGGCATGGACTCCACAAGACCTCTGAAGGTGTGCTGTGGTGTCTGGCACCAAGACGTTAGCATCAGATCCTTTAAATCCTGTAAGTTGTCAGGTGGGGCATCCATGGATCAGACTTGTTTGTCCAGCACATCCCACAGATGCTCGATCGGATTGAGATCTGGGGAATTTGGAGGCTGAGTCGCTCCCCACACGCATCAATGACCCTGTCGCTGGTTCACCAGTTGTTCTTCTTTGGACCACTTTTGGTAGGTACTACCCACTGCATACCGGGAACACCCCACAAGACCTGCTGTTTTGGAGATGCTCTGACCCAATCGTTTAGCCATCACAATTTGGCTCTTGTCAAAGTCACTCAGATCCTTATGCCCATTTTTCCTGCTTCCAACACATCAACTTTGAGAACTGACTGTTCACTTGCTGGCTAATATATCCCACCCCTTTACAGGTGCCACTGTAACGAGATAATCAATGTTATTCATGGAACCTGTCAGTGGTTTTAATGTTATGGCTGATCGATGTAAAGTATGTCATAAAGTATGACAACCCAGTCATAATGTGTCTGTAGTGAAATAAATACACAGTTCAACTTAAGTATAATACAAAGTTGTTCACCTTAGCTACTCTGAACAGACTGGTCACACCTTATGAGAACACAGGAAAGAAAACAGCATCTAAAAACAGTCTAAATGTCTTACTTTATATCCTCACTGTCATTTTTGGTTCTAGAGTAAGGGACTGCAGCTCATTAATGAAAGATGGGTTTCACTTTAAAGTTAAAAAGAAACAGTATATTTTCATTTGCTGTACATAAGCTCTCCTCTCATTAGTGTGTTCAAACTGGTTACTGTTGCATACATTAATATATATCATCACAATATCTTTCAGCGTTAGTGGAGTCTTGTTTTGATATTAGCAACATTACATATAGAACAAAGTTCAGATTCGTGCTAAATACACAGAGCTTACCTGAACAATGGGATTACAGGGTGTGCAGTCCTACAGGAACATCTGTTAAATTTAACCAGTAAAGATGATAAAATGAAGAGGAAAAGCAAGAAGGGGAGGTGAGGACAAAATGAGGAACACGCACTGTACGGCACATGCTAGAGCTCACATGCACTTTGGCCAGCATTCTGTATGTGCGCGTGTTCTTCTGCTGTCAGCACTTGTTCTCAGTATGACTAAAGCAAAGAAGTCAAGATTAAGGGACACACCCCTTGCCTATAATACAGACGTTTCTCTGAGTCATACAATAAAAGGAATACAGTGTACACTGCTGTAGTCCTAAATATCTTATCGTATTCAAAACACATTTCAATTAGTAATTAATAGCTCATTATAAATTAGCAAGTTCATAAATTCATCCAACTACACATTCATTTACTATCAGCTAACAGCAGGTGCACATAAGGTACAAAAAGAAAATCATTTGCATACAATCTGTCAAGTATCAAGTGGTACTGAGGTATAACCTGTGGAAGGAGATATGAGTGGTTGTGATTTTGATCAGAAGACGCTTTATTGTACCCTGTGGAAAACATGGCACTGTGGCAAATAAAGATCTTCTTGTAGCTGGGTCATAAAGTTAAATATTATCTATCTTTTGAGATACGACTAGCTAAACTTATGTTCATATTTATATAATTGACAATATTTCAAATTTTACTGCTGCTTCAGAATACAGCTATTTTTTTTCCTTTAATAAAACACAACAAAACTATTTCAACAGATTTCATTGCACCAGGTACAAATAGTGGTGGTTCATTAATTAGGAGAGACATGTAGTGTACATTCAGAATCTATTGCTACCAAAATGTCTTCTGTCCTATAAGCCACACCTACATTACGTGGCCAAAAGTATGTGGACATCTGACTCATGTGAGGTTCTTCCCCAAACTGTTGCCACAAAGTTGCTGTAATGCTGTAGCGTTAAGATTTCCTCTAACTGGAGCCCAGGCCTCCTCACCCGACATCAGCACCTGACCTCACTAAAGCTTTTGTGACTGAATGGATAAATCCCCACAGCCACGCTCCAAAGTTTAGTGGAAAGCCTTCCCAGAAGATTGGAAGTTATTGTACAGTCCATACAGGATTTCACAGATTTTTTTTTTTTTGGTGATTGTTGCGGCCAGAAGTGCTTGAGTTTGCTGTTTTTTTTTTTGTTTTGTTTTTTCTCCAAAATTCGCGATGCAATTTGTTGAGTTTTTTGTGCTGTTTTTGAAAACTACTTGAATTGGCGAAATTGCAGTCGCACAAAATTGTTTTGAGCGGTCTTTCACAGTGATGTTTGTTAGTACTGTAAATGAGACCTTTCAGCTGTACTCATGTTCGACGAACGTGAATCAAAGAGGGCTTTGACCGAATGCACGCTATGATGATGTCACGACACATCTTGGCCCAAATTTGTGGAAAATTTGATGTAATTTCTAGTCATTTTGAAAAATTGCAAGCTCCTCCGAATATTGCGGAGTTTCCTTGATTTTGGATCAATTTCTGCGATTGCAAAATCATGGAGGGACTGATTATAACAGCAAAGAGGGGACTAACTAACGCCATAACAACACCCATGGTTTTGGAATGGGATCTTCAACATGTAAATATGGGTGTCATGGTTCACATACTTTTGGCCATATAGTGTAGCTTCGCTAAAGCATCTGGTACATTTTGTCAAAACATGTGCCTCAGAACGGCTTACTTTCACAGAACTATACAATCTTGTTCACTCACCACTAACTGCATCACACAAAACTCTTTATTAACTTTTAAAAACAGGATTCCATGAACATTTTTCAGTCCAAAGCTCATTATGCTGCAGCGTCCAAAAATATGTATACATGGAAGTGCTGAGAGAGCCAATTTGATGCCAATCTTCAATATCATGAAGCTTGTGGGCAGAAAAGTATACAAACGATATCAGCTGCTTCGTGTCATGAGGGTGGATCCCCTGAGGTTCAGACTGTACAGTATCTTCTTCTGTATCTTGACTGCAGGAAGGATCCAAACATGACAGACATCATAATGTCATCCAAAAATGTTAAAATGATTTCTGGTTGGCGTAAATAAGATTATAATGTTTATAATGTTCATTGTATTGTATGTGGATTTGGCTGCATCTTTGATTTTCTTTTTGATTTTGTCTTTGATGTGACACAATGGCTATAATTAGTAAATAGTGATACGTTTCATATCGGAAAAAATGGTCCATGAATAAAAAATATGGTGAAGTAATTCCTTAAAGGATTACTTCAGTGTAGAAAAAAACAGAAAAGCAGTTTACTGAACACTCAGTTATAATGTAAGTCTAATAGAAATATGTGAAACACATAATTTGTGGAACGCATTAATTACTTTTTCAGCCCACTATGGTAAATGTGTATAATTCAGTCATGTGGCTGGAGGTTTCAGAAGCAGATGGTTAACAGCAGAAACTCAATTTTATTCAAACTGATTTGTACAGTGCTTTAAAAAAGTAGGAATTGCCACAAAGGAAGCTTTGTAGAAATTTTTATATAGATTTGACGAAAACAGAAGTTAAATCTCTTGTAATAATGTTAGTGGGTTGGTTCACAAATGTGATCAGTTTGATAGTCTCCCTGTCCACACACTGGAAATTATGCAGATAGTGTTAGTCACTCTTCATTTGGATGTAAAGATCCCAGTGAGAATAGATCACACTGCTACTTTGTGCATGTGCTGCTCACTTTTCTACTTCTCCGAATCCATCAGTAAAGAAGAAACAAGCAAATCTAGCATGCCTGAGAATTTCAGCCGTCCCAAATTCTGTACTGGTGGTAACAGCAACTCTAGCACAATGTCTCAGTTTCCACCTGAAGTGCCTCAGATTCTGTCTTATTGCCCAGGGATATCACAAAGCTTAAGAAAAGGACAAATAACCTACCACACTATATGGTCAAAAGTATGTGGACACCTGATCATCACACCTCAGGGGAGTTGATCCCTCTGATGCCGTTATAATAACCTCCACTCTTCTGGGAAGGCTTTCCACTGGATTTTGGAGAGTGGTGGTGGGGATTTGGCCATTCAGCCACAGGAGCATTAGTGAGGTCAGGCACTCCAATTCATTCCAAAGATGTTTCGTGGGGTCGAGTTCAGGGCTCTTGAGTTCTTCCACACCACTTTATATGCGAGTTTGGAGAAAACAGGTTTTCCATTCTTTTCTCAGAACAAGTCAAAATTCTTGTCCATGGTAATCACCTATCCTCTAGAACAGTGGGTTTTTTTTTTTTTTTTAGATGGGCCTATGAAGCAGAGCCAGGGTTCAAATGTATTATATTTATTATTGAGTTTGTATAGTAATTAGACTGGTCACTTCATTTCAATAAACTTAATTCAAGCACTAATAACCCAAAAACAACCAAGTGTCAACTTAGATGTGGTGGAAAGTTCTGGAATAGATATATAGATTAAACACTCTACACATTTAAATAATGAGCATTTGCATAGTTGGGTTATGTTTGTAAAACTGTATTTATTCATTTAGTTATACTGCTTAATTTCTGGTATTAATGTATTTAAAAGCTGAAAGGGTCCCTAGCTTCAAAAGGTTTAAGAACCCCTGCTCTAAAATTGACATTAGGCAGATAAGACTAGACATCAGGTTGAAAAAAAATAATAAAAAAATTTTTAAAAAAAACACACTGTAAGTAATCCAACCAGTGTAAACTATAAGTGTATGCTGCCTCCTGCTGGCTACAACATTAAAGGTATTAAGCAACAATCAGAATTCTTAATAACAGCCAAAATTTCACATCTAATGAACATAAATTCTAACAATGATCATTTACTTTAACATATTTACATTTTTAATACACTTAGTTAGTGATTCACATTTTTATACAGTCTAGTCAAATACAGTTTATAGAAGTATATTTTAAAGAAAAGATATTACTTCATTGTGCTTAATCAGTTCATCATATGCTTGTTATAAAATGTTTAGAAAACAACAACAAAAAAACATTATATCCATCTAGTCTGATTTTTGGTCTGAAGCTCAGATATAGATGCCTGACTGGAGGGGTGTGTCCTGAGTACTGTGTGGTCGTTTAGGTCTCTCTGCTTCATAGCGAACACGGTCCTTATTGTACTGGTTCACATTTTTAATTGTTCTAGCAGTAAAAAAGGCTCCCAGGCCATACAAAATGGCAGCTATGATTCCAAACAATGCCACAGATGCATCCCCACCATTCACATTACAGTTCATCCAAGTCTGTCCGTTACGTGCGTAAAGTCGTTCACGCTGTAAACACACGTCCGTTGAGTTCACCTTGATCACAAAGTGTAGATACAGGCCCACTGCAGTGACATAAGCTAATGCTCCAATCAGCTGGAATGCAAATGCTCCAATCAGGAGCTTCCGTGAAATCACATAGGCAGGCTTGTTGCCTGACAGGACAAATAAGAGCGAGAGCACGCCGAAGGTGATGCTGAAAGCCAGGCCGCC
Organism: Cranoglanis bouderius; assembly: GCA_023630585.1. Classification (NCBI taxonomy): domain Eukaryota; kingdom Metazoa; phylum Chordata; class Actinopteri; order Siluriformes; family Cranoglanididae; genus Cranoglanis; species Cranoglanis bouderius. The sequence continues at coordinate 6,007,176 of CM042547.1, forward strand.
GTAGATTCCAGGAGCTCTCATTTGTGAAAACTGCATGTCAAGGTCACGAACCTGCTGAAGCTCTGTCCCTTCAAACGGGATGATGGCGTCGACAAAACTTCCGCCTCCAAAATTCACAGCCGACATGCCTGATTGCGTCACGTAAGCAGCCACGACACAGAACAACACCAACAGGTTGCTCAGAAATGCGCACATCAGCACAATACCTGAAAAACACAAAAGTACAAACAAACGAGAATCTATAGGTCAGTCTTTCAGATGAACAAAAATAACAAAATAATGAATTGTATCCAATAAATCTAGCAATAGCGATACAAATAATAGTAAAGAGATGTTTGGATGTATTGGAGAGTGGCATTAGAGAAAAACTATTACATTAAAATCGGCCTACTGCAACCTGAGAGCATACAACCAGTTAAACCAGTTTAAAAGAAAAAGGAAACATATGCAGTATCGCAGGGTGTGGTTAGGGCACAGAGAAAGAACATACGTGTTTTAAACATCAACTCACTCACAGCTTTATTGGATCATTATATTAAATGAGAAAAAGTAACATGAGCTCGAAAAATTACTGGTGTTTGCAACCTTTCTGTTGATATGATACTGTGATATAGTAACATCATGTTGCAATTTTCGGAGTTTTTTTAAGCATTGCCAAGTGCCTATTTTTAATCACAGCAGAAACTACGTGGAAGATACAACTTTGTATGGATTAGTTCATTTTTCCCAGTTAAACACCAAGTTTTTGTCAGTGTAAAAGTCTTCTTCCATAAAACTTTTCTACAAAATATTGCAATATTGTAATAATGTCTATCATTGCGGGCCATCTCTACTGTCAATCTACACTTAATTTCCAGATACACACCCCTCCTGGAGCAAATGTGTGTACACTTCGATCCATGTACTTCTTCTGAAGTCGCCCTTCTCCCATGGGAATTGGATGACTGGTTTCTCGTGCTGTGCTGGGGCCTAGTAGATGGTCTGGTGGAAAAGAAGTTATTTAAGAGTCATCAGAAATGATATCGTAGAAACAGAGAAATGGTACGATGTAAATAAACATCATAGAAATGCTTTTTACACATTTGTATTCCCAGTAAAAGCCTGCTGAGGGTTAAGAAGTCCTTCACCTGATAGGATCAAGGGTGAGGAAATGGGGAGGATTTTGTATACTTCCTGGTACTAATTTTCTACAATAATTATCCAAGAGTATAAGGAAGCTGCCAAACCCAATCAAAAACAATCCAGAATAAAGTGTTACAAGGATATTACTTAAGAAATGTCACATTAGGGTGAAAGGGAAAGAGTGCGTGGTTGTGGATATGCCTACCTGTTGTTGGAGGACGGTCGCGTCCGTTGTTGTTGTTGTTGTTGTTGTTGACTCACTCTGTAGTTCCCTCCCTGCCTCTCCCTGTGTCCACGGTGGCTTCTGGCCTCACTCATAACTAAAGCACAGAGCAGGGAACCATAACGTCAAGCCTTCATGTAGCATTTTTTCACTGATACAAAAAAAAAAAAAAAAAAGCTAACGCTCGGTCCTACACTTAATGTTTCTCTTGGGGCAAAACATCAAGTCACTTTAACGGAAAAACAATCAGGACGAATGAAAGACGAAAAGCGAACATAAGAGCAAACGTTAAAGTTAATATTATAACTTCTCTACGTTTAAATGAACAGAAAAACATCTGTTTTTTTATAAGCCAACTGGTTTATTCTACGAATTATTTACTCAAAGTAAATTAGGTTCAGAAAACATTTTGAAACCAAGAGATTTTTGGCCTTGATTAAATAGCGTCCACCCGTTTTTTACTCTATTTACACAAAATACATGCAATGCTGCAGTTAAACAGGTGCAGGAAAGCACAACTTACTAACTACGACGACGATATGGTCATTTGTTCCGTGTTACGATCCCAAAACTCCAGGTTTATGTTGAATGTAAAGAGGAATTTCGTTTAGCTGCCTTCCATGAAACACCGAGAGACCGCTTCTGAGTCTCGGTCACGTGCTGAGATTTACACCTGTTAAAGGGGCGGGGCTCAGATAGTGTAGATATACACTATAACATAAGGTGCTCGCGCTCGTTATCTGGTTGCTTGAAAGTATACAGTAGGTTATATAAACTTTAGGCTTGTAGAACACTGCCTGAGGTATTCAATAGCGATGTTTAGCTCACTACAGATCCAAGAGTCAGTCATTTTGAAATTTTACACTCAGTCTAAATTGTTTCCAGGGCTGTTCAGTGAAGTAAAGAGTCGACATGATGCCTTTGTACTGTCTTGTATTCCCAAAAAAGAGTACCATTTCTCTTCCCTGGTGAGAGGAGCGTAGCTGGGGAAAGAAAAGCAGTTGCTGAGGTGATAGGAATGCTGTGAAGGAAGAAATAAGGTTGTTTAAATGCGAGGTGTCCGTGTTGGAATCACTTACAGCACCAAATAAATCTCAAAATCTCATTATGCCTACCACTCTGGTGGCTAATTCTTCTCAGGGTCAAATGTCGTGCAGTATCAGTGGTTAATATCATCATAGTGACTGCAAAGCTGGTCATTCCAACACATATAACATTAAGTCAAGTAAAGTGGGTTTGTATTGCCATTCCTCTATATAGCTTGTAAACATTGGAACGAAATGTCGTTTCTTCAGGACCATGGTGCAACAGAACAGTATGCAAATCTAAATATGGATAAGCCACCAGGTTGCAGTGTTGAACTTGAGGATGAGAGCCCTGGCCCTACCTTAGTAAATGTTTTAATAAGCTGGAGTAAGCAAAGACTCGTATAAAATGAGACATCGCCTTTGACTCCCTAGAAGTCACGGACTACATCTAATGTGAAAAAGCATACTGAGGTAGGATTCAATAATTTGCTAACATTAACTTGCTATATTTAACTAAGCTAGCCTGTTTTATTTACTAATACCAGGTTAGACTATTATTGATTCCAGTAGCCAATATAATTGGCTAGTCAGTGAGTCAAATTCCAGCTAATGGTAAATATTGCAAACTCACAGAGACTGAATGATGTTTTCATGCAAAATGGTGTAGATGCTCTAAAACAAAAATCATCATCTAACAGATTTAGATAGTAGTTACTTTTTAGATGAAAACATGGCATTAACATAATTTAATCAGTTAAAAACTTTGACTTTTTTACCATTTAATACCTGGGTCAATTTAAAAGTAGCACTTTTTTCCACTTCAGTACATTTTTGGCTGGATACATCCACTTTTAATTGAGTAACATTTTGATACATTATCTGCACTTTCACTTAAGTATAATTTCTCAGTACTTTGTCCACCTCTGTATGTCAGTAGCTGGATTGACTACGCTAAATCAACCCTAGGTGTGAATGAGTGTGTAAATATTGTATGTGTGTGCATGGTACCCTGCAATGAATGAATAAATGACTTCCCTGGGACACTTGTAGGCTATTGAAATAAGGGTGCTTACCTATATATGACAGCATAATATAAAATACTGATATATTGACATTAGGGTCAACACTGGAATACCAATCTGTGTCAATCCTGTCATTTCCTTTTAATAATCACCTTTTAAAACAATAATAATAATTGGCTGTTCCCTTTATTCTCTCATAAACAAGCATGCTAGGAAAGAGAGGATGGATGTATGAATGAAAGTATCAACATGCCACTAAACAACAAAGCAAACTATGATATATGTCAAGTCTGTTGCCTACAGTATTGCAGCAATACCACAAACCAATCAAGACCTTCAGATGGATACATGTGCTTTCAGATTTCACCTCGGAAAAAATCCTAACTATTCCCCCTTATATATATCATATAGACATAGACCTTGGTATTACTTGGAACTGGATCGAAAGAACACCCGTGCCAGTGCCCATTCCAGTTAATTGTCCAATTAGCCAGATGATTGGTTCCCAGACCTGCAAACTCCAGCATTTCCTGCAGTCTAAAATGATGTCTCTCTCTTTGGGTAGTAGAGAAGTGCCAAATCGTGTGCTGTGTGAGCTGTACTTCTGTAAGTATTTGCATTGTGTCTGCATATGACTTGAAACATTTAGGAAATAATGTTTACATTTGGATTGGTACAGAGCCAAATGTTTTTAATCTTTTGGAGGTGTAATATTCTGGGAAAATGGATGGTGGCTTTGAGGATCTCGAGCTACGTGAGGCACAGAGAGAATACCTGGACTTTTTGGATGATGATGTAAGCATTTCAGCAAATTAGGTCTTATTTTTCTTCACTTTCAATTAACAAAAACATCCACTAGACCACCATGGACAGTTGTATCGCTTCTCTACATCTTTCTTTGTGGTGGTTGCTTCACTGAAGCAATGAATGTTTGCAATGTCCACTTTAATCAGACAACATTGATCTGACTTTGCTTGAATGTCTTCACAGCAAGACCAGGGTGTGTATCATGAGAAAGTCAGAAGTATGGTGTCTGAGTGCCAGTCTCGGCTCATCATCAACATTAATGACCTGCGGCGAAGGAATGAAAAGCGAGCCAAAGAGTCAGTAACCCTGCTTAGGTTTTGTGAGAATAGAAAATATAATGTGACTTTATTGGTTGGGTTGCTGCCAATGTTTCCTGCTAATATCCATACGTCAGTCTTTGACGGTTTTTGGATAAATGCCTGTACTCTTCTTTGGTTGGCTAACATTTTGTCTTGGATTTAAAAACAATAGAATGGTATTGATTTGCATTTTCAACAGACTTCTGAAGAATGCCTTTAGTGAGTTGGTTGCATTCCAGAGAGCTCTGAAGGACTTCGTGGCCTCCATTGATGCAACGTATGCCAAACAGTTTGACGAGTTCCATGTTGGTTTTGAGGGCAGCTTTGGAAATAAACATGTCTCCCCTCGTACTCTTAGTGCTCAGTTTCTGGGAAATCTTGTTTGTGTGGAGGGCATTGTTACCAAGTGTAAGTAAAGAGGTTTGTTTTTTTTTTAATATATATTTCCACCGTTTACTTATGTACATATTGTAACTCATGCATCTGAATGGGTTTGTTCAACTGTTACAGGTTCACTGGTCAGGCCAAAGATCATGCGCAGTGTTCATTACTGTCCTGCCACTAAGAAAACCTTGGAAAGGAAATATACTGATCTGACTTCACTGGATGCGTTCCCTTCTAGTGCCATCTACCCCACCAAGGTGCATGTCTTATGCTAGTAGTTAACAAAGCCTGCCAATGTCATTTAAAAATTTATGCTTGCTGGCTGTATGTGTGTGCATATAGGATGATGAGAATAATCCATTGGAAACAGAGTTCGGTTTGTGCTGCTATAAGGATCACCAGACTCTGACCATCCAGGAGATGCCAGAGAAAGCTCCTGCTGGGCAGCTTCCCCGCTCAGTCGACATAATTTCTGATGATGATCTTGTGGACAAAGTTAAGCCAGGAGATCGTGTACAGGTAGTTGGCGTGTACCGGTGTTTACCTGCTAAACAAGGGGGATTTACCTCAGGAACCTTCAGGTATGTGAAGGCTTATTAATTTAACTGGTTCCATCATTTCCTGTTACTCTCTCAGTTTTGGAGCTTTTGCAGCTTTTGGTTGAATGTCTGTTTTGTGCAGAACTATAATGCTAGCCAACAATGTCAAGCTGATGAGCAAAGAAATTGTTCCAACATTTTCTGCAGACGATGTTGCCAAGATCAAAAAATTCTGCAAAACTCACTCTAAAGTAAGCGACAAAGGACATTGCAGATTTATGTGGATTTTACTTTAATGGTCAATATCAGTGCTCGGCCTTGTCCTTCTAAGCTTGCAGACATGGATTTTGCTGTGATTGTGTGTGTTCAGGATGTCTTTGAGCACCTAAGTCGATCGCTAGCTCCCAGCATCCATGGCCATGAGTACATAAAGAAAGCCATCCTCTGTCTGCTGCTGGGGGGAAATGAGACCAACCTGGAGAACGGCACTCGCATCAGAGGCGATATCAACATCCTGCTTATAGGTTAGATTTGTATGAAGTCATAAAAAAAATAAAAAAATTAATGACTTTTGAAATCATGCCTAAGGAAACCTCAATGGAATGGTAAAAGTTTAAAAAGACTCTTTTGAGTCTTATGACTTGAGGTGATCTGGTTGTTCTGCCTTTGTTTAACATAATATACTTGCATGAATGTGTAATTCCTTAACTTAAAAATGTACATAAAACATTGGGATGGTTATGTACCTATTGTAATCATCACAAACTAGTGCATCTTCTAGACTATTTGTGCCAAATGCTTCTGTTTTTGTTTTGTAGGTGACCCATCAGTTGCCAAATCTCAGTTGCTGAGGTATGTCTTGTTCACAGCACCGAGAGCCATTCCTACCACTGGACGAGGGTCGTCTGGGGTGGGTCTAACTGCTGCGGTTACCACTGATCAGGAGACAGGTGTCTAACCTACAGTATAAGTGTGGGCTGTTCTAATACTGGGAATATTATTTGACATGGGTACTTGTAAAAGAAAAAAAGAGTACCAGGAAAATGACTTTAATGTCTTTTTAAAGCTTTGTTTACTTTTGCTTGCTTGTCTCTCAGGTGAGCGCCGGTTAGAGGCAGGTGCCATGGTCCTTGCTGACAGAGGGGTTGTGTGTATTGATGAGTTTGACAAGATGTCTGACATGGATCGCACAGCCATTCATGAAGTGATGGAACAGGGGAGAGTCACCATAGCTAAAGCTGGGATCCAGGCCAGGCTGAATGCTCGCTGTAGTGTGTTAGCTGCTGCTAACCCAGTGTATGGAAGGGTAAGATACAGTATTTTTGCTTTAGTATGCTAACTTCCTTTAAAGGTCTTGTTTACCATGTAATGTTATCAGCTTTTTTTTTCTTTTTTAAATCTTGTTTCCCCTTTCAGTTACATAAATTAAACAGAGTTTGGCATAAAACTAGAGATATTTAAATGGGTTGTGTTTGTCCCCCCCCCCCCACCTCATGTTCATGTCAGTATGATCAGTATAAAACCCCTATGGAGAACATTGGGCTGCAAGATTCCCTACTCTCTCGATTTGATTTGCTCTTCATCGTTCTGGATCAGACGGATTCAGAGAGTGATCGTGAGATTTCTGAGCATGTGTTGCGCATGCACAGATACAGACCCCCAGGGGAGCAGGAAGGAGCAGGTGAGGCTGTTATTTCTTGGTGGAAATAAATAGGACCTGCTGGACAGGAAATGTCAAAGCAAATGTAAATCTCACCCTATTGCTGTAAGTTTGAATCATGATGCCATGTCTTCTGGAGCTAGAAGTCTGAAAGGGTGTAATCAGCCCTGCTCATGGGGAAGGATACCATTCCTTCTTCCCTGTCCCAGAGGGGTTAGCCAGAGGCATTTGTTAGCCTGCGTATACAGGGTAGTTGGCATGTTCCTTCAAGTGCATTCAACTTTCCAAGTGCACTGCATAAGCAGCAGTGGCTTAATATGTGTCTGTGAATTGAGCCTTTGCCCTTCTGGGTAACTAATGTGATGAGTAAATATATAGTTCATTGAGAATTGGCAATTCCTGAATTTAGAGAAAATGATACAAAATCCAAACACATTTTCTGAGAAACCAGCATGCAGCACTTTTATATGTTGTACTGTTCCATCTGTCAATTGGTTATAATTCTGTCCAGTTGGCTATGTCTCTTGGTGTGCTACAGACTAAGAACAACTTTTATTTTGTGCACAAAAATAGCGATGCCATTGGGAAGCACAGTGGACGTGTTTGCCACAGAGGACCCAAACATCACTGAGGCCGGTGAACAGGAGCTGCAGATCTATGAGAAAAAGGACAATGTCCTCCATGGCCACAGGAAGAAAAAGTAAGCCTAAATTTAATTGCGTTCACATAAAAAAAAAAAAAAAAATCTTTCATCAGTGCACCCTATTAAAGTAGCAAACTGTAAATGGTAAAAGTTTTAAACAAGATGGGTGGTGGAATAAGGAGATATATATATATATATATATATATATATATATATATATATATATATATATATATATATATATATATATATATATATATATATATATATATATATATATATAAAAAAAAATTTATAAACCCATGACCAAAATTTGACTTTCAGAGAGAAGATTGTCACCATGGAGTTTATCAGAAAATACATCCATGTGGCTAAGCTAGTGAAACCAGTTCTGACTCAGGAGGCTTCGGACTACATAGCCGAGGAGTACACCAAACTGAGAAGCCACGACCAAGTCAATAACGACTTGGCAAGGGTGTGTATCCAGGATCTCGCTGGGAATTTGTAGTCTGTTGTCACTCAAATTTTAGTAATTAAGCCCAACAATTTATGTCCTGTTTATTTCAATCATTTGGTTTTAAACATTGCTACAGACGATGCCCGTCACAGCACGTGCCCTAGAGACTATGATCAGGTTGGCCACAGCCCATGCTAAAGCCCGCATGAGTAAAGCCATTGAATTGGGAGATGCAGAGGCTGCTCTGGAGCTCATGCAGTTTGCCTACTTCAAAAAGGTAACAGTAGGATGTGTTTGTTTTTTTTTTTGTTATAAATTGAAAATATCTACTGAAACCATTATAATTGGTTTGTGTAGATTCTGGAGAAGAATAAGAAGAGAAAACTTTCTGAAGATGGTGTGGATGCAGAGATGGATACAACTCTGAGCCAGGCAACCCAAAGCCAGAGAAGTGTCAGGTCTGACATTATTTGTTGTTGTTTGGGATTGTGTACAATATATTGAATAATAGGTAATGCCTTAAGTCTGATGTGATTGACACATGGATTGGTACCGTCCACAGGAAACGTTCTCGTGTATCTAAAGATGATATGGATTCAACAATGGCCGAAGACTTTGATGACCCATATGACTTTGCAAAGGATGAAAACAGTCAGAGATTTCTCTATCACTTGCCAACATAACCACAAAAACTGTTTCCATTGTTCTTACCCTTACACATGTAGCATTTTGTTTGATAAAGCTGCTTGTGCTTTCTTTTACAATAGCCCAACCCAGTCAGCCATCCAGACCAGTGTCTCAGAGGAGCAGCCAAAGGAAGACTGACATCACTCAAGACAGGTTGGGTTTCCTTTTAACCCCGTGCTGCAATTTTTTAAATAAATATACTTCCTGTGATATTGTTTCCCTATCTTCATTCCCTTGTTGTACAGAATCTTCAAAGTACAGTACTAATATACCTGATCAAACAAATTATTTTTGCTCTCAAAGGATTTTTGTATGATTGGTTATGACATGCTATTTATTCACCCTTGTTTCAGAATGAAGGTTTTCAAGGCAGCCCTCCTGAAAGCATTCAAGGTGACCAGGTCTCAGTCTGTGCCAATTCCTGAGCTTTTCACACACATTAACAAAGGCCAATCTGAAGAATTTGACCAGCAGGAGGTGCAATTACTTTTGGAGTGCATGCAGGATGATAACCAGGTCATGGTGTCTGAGGACGTGGTCTTCCTCATCTGATGAGAGGACTAAAGCAACAGTCTCTAGACATGATCATGGATTTGTGGCATTGTTGTATCGCCTTATGTATTATTGCTTGTAGTGTTCATTGTTGGTAATTAATAAATAGTTTGAGCACTTATGGAAGAGTTTTTATTTTTTGACTGATGAAAAGCAGGGGTGAATGCAGCTTCAATTTTAGTTACAAATCACTTTTGCACATATTTAAAATGTTTAAATAGACAAGTCAAATTTGGCAAGCAATTATATATTCAATTTATTTTTAAAATGCATACACTGATTTAGTTGGATTAAATGCATATCAGTTAGATGCCATGACAATTTTCCACCATCAAGTGAGCCAATTGGAGAATTTCTGCAAAGAAAGAAATAAACATAATGAACACCAACAATTAAACAGGTCTCTAAGTTATTACTTTTTATTTATTTGTTTGTTTGTTTTTTAAATATTCTCTGGTCACTTACAGCCATTTATTCTCTCTGGTACAATCCCTCCTTCAGTGTCTGTTGCTGCACTCCTTTGGGGTCTCTTCACACCATACACCACACTCGCAAACGCGATCAACAATATAAGCACGCCCACAAAAGCAAAAAACACCGCTGCGGTAGAGTTTCCAGTGGATGCACTGGCTGAAGTGCTTTTCACTTCACCATGGGCAGCAGGCTGAGGCACAGGCTGAGGCACAGGCTGAGTCTCCAAAAGTCCAGTTAAATCTGAGCAAGAAAAGCAGATGAATAACCACAATTATGCTCTGTGTGACGTTTGTTTCAAGGTGTAATTAATTAAATTATTTTAATAACTATTTAAAAGTTGTCATTGTTTCTTAAACATTAGCTGAAAATTCACCTTCTAGACTAAGGAGGAAGTTGACATCATTTCCTTTGATGAAATCCCGACTCCGTAAACGGCTGTGTGTGATGAAAGAGCTGGTGCCAAGACCTGGTCCTCTGTAGTATGAGGTACCATCTGGATTGTTTATCAGACTGCCCACCTTCCGTGGGTCATCCCAGAAATATTTCACATTGCCCAGAGCTTCAGGAAGGAAAGATATCAACATTATAACCAGAATCTTAAATAACCTGGTGTTCTACTGATACAACATCTGAACAAAGTCAGTATTCTCTCATTTCAAAATCTCTGCTTCTCTTCCTTGTTATATTTTTATTGCTTCCTTAATGATGTTTAAAGCCCCCCTGAATATTGTAATTGCAAACAGTTAAAGTAATCTATGTGGAATATGTAGGAGATAAATCATTCAATGTTTTAATTCCCAAATAACTACTACAAATGACCTAGGAACACATTTAAGTAAAAAATGTATAATTGAATACACATGAATATGAGTTTGGAAACACCACCATGTCTTCTCGTCACCCCAGATAGCTATTCTTACAATTGGCTAACTGTTATCTGTTAGTAAACAAGCTTGACTTTGCTTCAAGTTGAAATTTTAGTATTAGTATATTATAATTCTCAGTAATTTATTTAACAGTAGACTAATGTGTCAAAATATACCATAACAATTCTGATTTTGTCTAGCACTAAAATTAACTTAGATAAACTAGTCAGGCTGGATTAACATGTAAGTTCTGTGACTAGAAGTTTGGATAATCCTAAATATGAATAGCAACATTCCATCTAAGAAAAGATAGACATTCAAAAATGGTATTTTTAGCTGGTGGTGGAGGTCCATCTACTTATACTCCGTGTTTCTGTTTATAACTCTATATAATTCATTTTGTTCTTACAGTCAGTGGTGGTCTTGCTGGGGTCAGTGGTGATCATTCTTTGGTTGTCCATACGTTGCTGAATATTTGGGTGCTGGTCCATCAGTGCTATGGTAGCCTGTCTCCATGGGCATGGCCATTTCAACTGGCTGTCATTTGGACCAGAAGTCAAGTGCACGTACATGGCTATATTCCCAGGACTGCTTGATTTCCCATTAACATACAAACTAATCTGGAAAGAGTAGCCATTAGGAGACAAGAAAGTGGGGCTGTAGATCTTGGAGCCAACAGGCGCTGTGGCGAGGAGACTGGTGAAGTCCTGGATATGCCATGTATGGTGAGGGCATTGTGTCTCTGACAGGTTGATGTCATCCACAGAGAGACCTCCTTTGGACACTCCCATGCCCTTCACCCCTTCAAATACTACCCGAAACTTCTGAGACGCGTCTAGAGTCACATGGTGAAGCTCCCAGGAGTTTCTCTGCCCACCTGTTCCAGAAAATAATATATTATCCATAATTTAGAAGTTGTGCCTGTAACCTTGTGTAAGGAGAACCTAATTCATTTTAAGCACTAGAGTACTAGCATGTTCAGATTGTGATCAAATGACCATTTATTAATTAATCACTGAATAAATTACCACGGAATGTCTGAATGAGTCTCAGCACCCCATTAGGGTTTTCATTGTTGTATTCATGAACCCATATGTTTAGCCGGTCATCAGCGCCCCCACTGTTGTACATGTAGAATTGCAGGCATTGACGTCCTCTATTAGGATAAAAGAGCCGACTTTCCAAGTAAGCATTATCTCCAGGGTTCCCTGTGGCTGTGCTGAAATGCATAAAGAAACCTATACCTGCGATAAAAAAGTAAACAGTTAGTTTTAAATAAATGAAAATGTTTGCAGATACTCAACTTTTAGCATTAAATATTGTAGTATGTTACATAACAATCACATTGGGTTCTTATAAAGTCAATATAGAAACTCTGTCTGAGCTTATTAGAATTTTTGGTGTTGTGTGGCATTAAAATAATATTTAAAGATCGTAAAGACCAAAGTCCTGGCATAGTAGCATCATAAAAAAAGAATTTAAAAAAAAAATATCAGCATGATCAGTTTCCTTCCTCGTTTGCTCTTATCCGAGAAGAGATACTGTACGTGTTATCAATGAACGGTCATGATCAATGGAATACAGTTTAAAGGCTATAAAAGTTACAAAACTGTTTTCAGCTGTAATAAACTATGTTCATACCATTACACTGGGCCATGTTAGTGTAGTCGGTGTTTGGACCTCCATCCACACTCTTTACACGCACCCATTTTGCCATTGCCTCCTTTCCCTGGATCATACCACAGATATTGGGCTGCTCAAAGCTACAGGAGTCCATGAAGGTAGAGGAGGTGGCTGGAAAACAACAACAACAACAACAATCAAAAGAGGAAGATGAAAGAACAATCCTCCTCCTTATGGCCATTCAGCTTGACGTTAATAGTACATTTATTATAGGCCATATTTAATAATAATAATAATAATAATAATAATAATAATAATACATACATACATACATACATACATACATATATTCAGAGAGTGTAATAAAAGGACTTTTTCAGAGATTAAAGAGAAGGTAGTGTTTTATTGATATCATGAACAAATAATTATGAGGGTAAAGGCTGCACCTACTGCAGTTATACAGCCTGTTAAGTTTGCGTACGTCACTGGAACTGAACTCCATGCGCTGGCCAATCACGTCAATGAACTCTGGAATCTTAGTGACGATGGTCGGTTTGGTGTCCTTGTTAAAGGCAGTCTTACTGTAGTGCATAACAGAGGTGTAGTCATAAGGAAAGCCTAGAGTGCTGGAGACTGTGTCATCATAGGTGTTGAAGTTGTGCTCTTTGCCTAGGTATAATGCAGTGTAATGAGTCAGCCATAATGCAAAAAAAAGGTTGATTATAGGAAAGTACAATTAGAAAGAAATAAAACAAAATTAGGGATGTTTACAATCCTGACCTGAATCTTGGGCTACCTACTCCATACATAATGCAATCCATAGAATATAAACCATTAACATTTACCCACTGTGCTGTCCTAATGTCACAAATGAAGCCATTTGAATTTAACATATTAAACTGATTGACCAGTGGTGTAGTTACCAGCTTCAATCTGGTCCCACATGATGTTGACATAATCATCTCGGTCAGCTCTGGATTGCTCGTGCCAGAAACCCAGCGCATGCAGGAACTCGTGCTCCACAGTTGCGAGGCGATCACAGTTGCTGCCGATTGATAATCTTTGCTTCCCTACACGACGGTTCCCCACAGATGAAAAACATCTAAAAATACAGAAAAATTTGAATGGCGATAATGGTCGGGAAGATACTTCATAATTTGTGCTTGCTTGCATATTAATGTTCCCTGCTATAGTGGTGGCTCAGTGGTTAGCAAATTCGCCTCGCACGTCCGGGCTTGGGGTTTCGAATCCCGCCTCCACCCGTCACATCGCAGCAACCCACAAACTCAATCTCCCAGCAAGCATTACAAACCACTTCGGCCTTCACTAGCCACCGCCCTGCGTGCACAGAGCTTGCATGTTCTCCACGTGCCTTGGAGGCCTTCTCTGGGCACTCATGATTCCTCCCCTGGTCCAAAGCCATGCGTTGTAGGCTAATTGGCATTTCCACATCATGTCCGTGATGTGTGAATGTGTGTGTGATTGTGCCCTGCGATGGGTTGGCACCCCAATAGGCTTCAGGCTGCCCCGCAACCCTGTGTAGGATAAGTGGTGCAGAAAATGGATAGATGGATGTGTGGATGGTTGGACATTCAGTGGTTCACCTTCAAACATGGTGTGGATCACCTGAGCTCATTTGAAACAAACTTCAACTCACCACTTTCAGGTGGACCAGAGGTTTGTCTGTTCTCAAAATCAACCAAATTTTATGAACTATCTCTGCAAATGGGTTCTGGTGTGAAAAAAGTGTGTGAATGGCCAAATATTCCTTACCCAGAACCTTTGAATACAGAAATGTAGTTTGGCTCGCCACTCCAGGGTTTGAAGTCAATGCAAGTCTTGAGTCGGTATTGCTCGAATGTTTTTAGTATCACTCCTTTAGCATTGATCTCTGCACACAACCCAAATGTTAGAGTGACGTTACTGGAATTACACTATCAGACAGGAATGTGTCTAGCAGACTTCTCAGTCTGTCAAAATAATCCAAAAAGAAGGCAGGTTCTTACCCAAGCTGTCCTCCAGGTAGTAAGGCACAGTGGTTGGCCAGCGATACTGTGCACCCAAAATACTGTTCTTGACATCTCCCTGTTAACCATAGATTTATTCATGGCAGAGTGACATTTGGACTACTGTCAATTAACATTACATTGATGGACACAGTGGTGCATGAAGGTTTGTGAACCCCTTAGAATTTTCAATATTTCTGCATAAATATAACCTAAAGTCCTAAAAGTAGACAAAGAGAACCCAATTAAAGAAATGAGGCAAAAATATTATTCTTGGTCATTTATTTATTGAGGAAAATGATCCAATATTGCTTATCTGTGAGTGGCAAAAGTATGTGAAACTTTGCTTTTAGTATCTGGCTTTTCAGTATAAATTGTAATGTTACAGAAAATTGGCAAAGAGTTCATAAAATGATGCACTGACCTTTGTAATCACTATGTCTCCCTCTTCCAGATCAAGTCCTGCTTCTGTTACTCAGAAATATGAGGTCAGTTGATAACATCACACTAATTTATAAAACACAGACACACTAATACAAATGCATGTACTCCAGCACACTAGTATAATATCTCATTCTTACCTTTATTTATGTCAATGATATCCCAGTCTTTTCCATCATCGATGTCCACCTCTGTAAAACCTAACATTAAAAATCCCAGAAATGATCTCATCAAAGCATCATATTTTTCTGGTTCTGACACGAGTATTACATGCACTTAGCAATTGCATTTTATATATATATACAGTATATATATTATATATATATATACAGTACTGTGCAAAAGTTTTAGGCCAGTTTGAAAAAATGCTGTGAAGCAAGAATAGTTTTGCATAGATAGATAGATAGATAGATGGTTAGACAGGGCAGTGGTAGCTCAGTGGTTAAGATGTTGGGCTACTGCTCAGAAAGTCATAAGTTCAAACCCCAACACCACCAAGCTGTCACTGTTGGGCCCTTGAACAAGGCCCTTAACCCTAAACTGCTCAGATGTATAAATGAAATAAAATGTAAGTAACTCTGGATAAGGGCATCTGCCAAATGCCATAAATGGAAATAGATAGATATACTGAATATGACTTACCTGAGAGAGTTGAAGATGACTATAAGAGAAAGACATAATATGATTTTTAGCAGATCATGATCACCACTATAACGGATTATATTTCTGATAATATTTTCTCATTTTCTTTTCAAGCTTTCTAGAAAGAAGCAAAAGTATCTGCCAGTAGAATCCGATCAGTTCATTTCAGTAAAAATGTTTAGAGATTATGTAGAAAATAATATTTGTTTTATAATAACCCCATAGTAAGAAATACTACATACACCTCAAAAATGTTGAATATCTTGAATAAAGGAAAGGTTATCTAAAACTTCTCAGTGTGTTATGTAGAATGTGTAGCTTTTTAGTTCTGTGTCGTCTCATGTGGTTAGTGTGTTGTTTTATGTAGCACCATGGTCCTGGAGGAACGTTGTTTCGTTTCACTGTGTACTGTACCAGCTGTATATAGCTGAAATGACAATAAAACCACTTGAACTTGAACTTGAGGTCGCGCTGCAACCGCGACTCCATCTCCCAGCATGCACAGCGGCCAGCAAACATGGCCGCCGCGAACACTGCCTCACATTCAGGCCACAACACTGACTTCACTTCCTACCATGCACGGCGGCCTACAAACATGGCCGCCCCGGACTACACACCCCATGACACTCCCACACTCCCACATTCACAGTCACCCACGTTTTCAGCACGCACCTGTTTGTAATTTCCATGTTAATTTACTGCCACATTAATTAAGGACTTTTGTTTGCCATGTTCACTGTGAAATTTTTGTGCGTTCACTTTGTTCCTGCAACTACCAAGCGTTATCTCTCTGGACGGTATCCTCTGGTTTTGTACTTTGCTCACATTATTTGGATTACGGATTATTGCCTTACACATGTGATTACTGCTTTTGGTTTTCTGAACTCTTTGCTACGTTTTTGGATTTTGAACTTTGTCTACCTCTTGAATACTCTGTTTGCCGGTGTTTATGAACTCTGCCTGTTTTTGACCCTACTCAAGTCTCACGATTTTGAACGGTTTCTATTTATCTGACTGTTCCTATTAAAGTGACCATTTTGCTCTGCACTTGCATCCAGCTCTCATTGTGTATTCTAACATAATGAGAGTATTATATACAGTAACAACACTACCAAGCCTGTTTCTAGACATGTTTCCTAATATATATCTTATTCAGAATATCATTTGCTAAGATATTATGTTTTGCAGTGTATGAGGGTGAGTCATTAAAATTTTATTTATTTATTTTTGCTTATTTTGCATTGTTTATTGCAAATAGGTGTCTCAAAAGTATATGATTTGGATTCCTCTAGGGGGAAAAATCTTCCAGTTGTTAATTTATGTTGCACTTTTAATGTTTTATTTGACTCACCTTTATATATTAACCTATATTCCTGAAAATATCACTTTTTAAGATATTGTTTTTGCAGTATTATCACTTGAGAAATCCTGAACGCAGCAATTATGCCTTTTCTTTGTGATGCTGCTTTATCCTGCTATCATGAATACAGGTGATGGCAATGTGAAATACAGGAGTAAATTTAAAAACCGAAATAAATTTGCTTTCTATTCACATTTACACATGTAACTTGCTTTTCTGTTCACATATAGCACATTTCAAGATCCATATTTTTTTTTTACACAATACAAGATATCCATTTATTGTTTACATATCTGTTTGCACAGATGTGTGCTTGAATTATTAGCAAGGAAATTACTTAAGACCTACCGAATAAAGTCTCTCGGCACATAACAGACAAACGACCAGAAATGTCCAGTAAGAGGCCATAGTTGCTGCTGTCGTGTGTACGCTGCTGTTACACACTCTGCATATGTATGTGTATATGAAAGAAATATATATAAAAAAGAGAAAGTGCTGTGTTGGCAGTGATCTGTGATAAGGAAGGTGTTCTGATAAGATATCTGATCAATATTGCTGCTGTAAATGAGGGTATTAATAATGTCATATAATGTTTAGATAATAAAAAAGCCAGGTCGATCTTCCATCTGATTACACCATGATATCACTGCTGATTTCTGATTATAGTACATCATATATAAAATCTAATAACAGTAAAGCTTTTGGGTGTGCTGGTAGGCTTCACATTTACAAATATACTCTTGTGCTTGTGTTTTTGGAACTCTTTTATTGTACATGTTTAAAAAAAAAAAAAAATACATGTAAGGATTTACATGTTGTAAGGAGTATAAATGTAAGGAATACTGCATATTAATGCCAATAGCTTATTTAAGAAGTGCAATTACTGCTGAAAGTGCAAACGTACCGTAGTTGTATAATATGTGATATAATAGAAATCTGGGAGCTTAGAATAAGCAAATATTACAAGAAAGGCTTCCTTGTGAAAAGTATCCCGTGTCCAAATTAACCAGATTATCACATTAATATCAAAGAAACATAGTAATGTCAAAGAATGAGTATAATTCCAGTATTACCTGATGGAAGAAATAACAGTTTCTACAATGAATTATATGTGTATACAGTATAATTAAGTGTTCTGCAGCCATTATAAACAATAAGATATCACTGCTTCTGAATCATACCATTTTAATGCCGTTATAGTATTAACAAAGTTATATTGTCATTTGTGGGAAATCATGGCATTTATGTTTGTTGCCATGACCTCAGTATGGCATCCTGCAAGTTAACATCGTCATTCTGGTAGATATTCTGTTAAGGAAAGAAGCAAAAATACAAACAGTTAGTTTAAAGCTATGTTTGCTTGTTTTTTTGTTTATTTCAGTCAGTGCATGCTTCTGGAGGAATGGATCTTACAGATATGTCGTCAATGTAGTAGCTGTGGCGGAGGTTGAGATGGCCAATGAAATCCCTGCTGCAGTAAGTTGGGTTGCCATGAGGCAGCGACACACACACAGGGCAAACCTAGAGGCCGTGAGAGAACACACAAACACAAAGAGTTGCATATCAGTCGCTTTTTGAAATCTTCACAAGTCTACCGCTCTTGTCTGGGTTCTCCGCGCGTTATCTTAAAGGTTACGGCATTGCAGATCAGTATGAAGCGTAGTGTAATGCTCTTTTAAGTAGCTTTTTTTTTTTTTTTTTTTTTAAATCTTACTGACCACTTGTCTCCGGTCATTGAGATGGTTGTCATTGCAGTGATCACGCAGATCCAGGTCATCCAGGCCACCTTCCTGACAGTATGGACAATTATATGTTCTGAAGACATTTCTGGGAGAAAACAGTGAATGTAAGAGATGAATTATTTCACAGTACTGAAAAAAATTTTTTTGGCAGAAATTCAAACAGTGTTATGCTTGGGCATTTTGTTGATATTTTTTGGATCCACTTCTCCTCAGATGCAAATCAATACAAAGTTATTCCGGCTGTTCACCCTTTATCCTATGATGAAACATTCCTATCTCAGTGGGAGTGGTCTCTTCCAGGATGACCCCGCCCCATGCGCATTTTCATGAATGACCATAAACTATACATTTTTATATGTATTATTATCTATTATATACAGCAATAACTGTAGCTCTGACAATAATAGCAAGGTTGTAGGGGAAAAAATATTACTGGAAAATTTTCAGCTGTATGCTCTATTAGGTGATTTATTTTACTGATTAATGTTTTGTTTTTTAAATACACATTAGGGGTGCATAGACCAGTCAACTTGACTAGTCCACTTGTTGCAGGGGATGTTGACTAGTTGGAGCAGTAGAAAAAATCAGGGAGGCAGATGGTAAAGAAATGTAGATATATGGTAAACAGCTGGCTAGCTTCATGCTGACAAAAGACAAACATGGAGGCATTCGTGTTTTCTTTCCGCAGTTTTGTGCCTTGAATCCATGGAGGTAAAAAAATAACGTAATTTTAAGCTCCGGCTTCCCACTTCTGAGGTAAGTCGAATGCAGCATTAGGCCTACTGGTTGAGCAGTAAAAATGAATAGTCTTGTAACCCTTATAGAGTCTACTGTACATATATTGGCCTTATATCTGCTTTCTAAATATTGAAAATATCAAAGAACTCACATGGGATTATAACATAATTAATAACATACAGTATACATGTATGTCCTCAGTCTCGCATCTCTCCTGTCTTCGCTCCAGCAACTTTACTTTTTTGAACCAGTGCATTTCTGATAGTCATCAAATGTAATCAGTGTTTCAGCCCTCTTAGATGTGAGCCGATGTTTTATGGGTCTGGTGTGAACATATTAAGTAGTAGATACTATGGGCAACGGGGTGATTTTGGCTCATGGGGCTTGAGTTTGACACATTAATACAAATCAATACAAAGTTATTCTGACTGATCGCTTTTATCCTATGATGTAACATTTCTATCCTGACCAGAGGTTTACTGGATAGTATGAAAATGAAGTAAATCATATGCTATGGCCTTCCTGCCAGATCTCAACCCAACTGAACACCTATGGAAGATTCTGGACTGACACGACTGACAGCACTCTTTATCACCACCATCAAAATATGACGGAGGTAGATCTTTTGGTAGAATGGTGTTCAGACCTCCAGTATAGTTCCTGAGACTTGGTGAAGCTGGTGACTTGGTGACCAGACTTGATGAAGCTGTTCTGGTGGCTTGTGGTGGGTCAAAACTTTGTCAGAAACTTATATACATAGTACATACTCCTTTTATGTCTTTTTTTTTTTTTTTTGTGTGTGTGTGTGTGTCTGTGTGTGTGTGTGTGTGTGTGTGTGTGTGTGTGTGTGTGTGTGTGTGTGTGTGTGTGTGTGTGTGTGCATCCATGCCACTGAGGCTATTTACCCTGAATGAGATGCATTTTCCACTGCAGCAATTTGAGGCTGCCAGTCCCTGTAAATAAATAACGTATTAGTGTAGCACGAAAAACAATTACACACAGTATGATAGAAGTTTTAGCTTTAAATATATTGAGAAAATGAAGGTAAATAATGAAGTAAACTCACATGTCATCAGGGTCATATGACTGGAGGTCTGACTGAGGACTGGTGTTTGCCTGGACACTGATTGGATTTAGCACTGGGGTGACTGGTGCTTGAATATAGACTCTTGGTGTGGGAACTGACCTTACAGCAGCATTTGGAGCAACCAGATTGGGCAGGCTAGCATTTGGAGTGCTGGCCCGCTGTGAAGCCTGGGCACTTGCAGCTCTAAGCTGGTCGAGGAGACTGTAAAAAAAGCAACAAAAAGCAGAGAAATAAGATGATGCAACACATTATATTTTTCAAAAAACATGTATATGTCAAAAATAGTCTATTTGCTGTATTTGACTATTTTGTTTACTATGCACACTGAATACTAATTTCTAGTTCATTCATATTGTAACCTACCAGTTTGGTGGGGGGGGGGGGGGCGTTACACTGTGCTGTAATGGCTTCTTCTTCACTTAAGTACTATTTTGGAAGATTTGTACTTACTCAAGTATTATTGGATTTGAAAACGTTCACTAAACTCTCATCCAAGTATTCAGGTATATCAGGTTTTCAAGAGGAAATAACACACTTTTTACTTCTTACATTTTCATTTTGACCTTGAAAATACTCATTAAAAAAAGACCATCATATTCCATTTTCCAGTTTTTCCAATCTGTTTCCCATCTCTTTTGCTGGATTTATCAATCTTTTTTACAGGATGATTTGCCTCCCACAAAACAAAATGCTGGCCTTTAAAAATTCAAAAGGCTGTAACTAGCTAACCAAAAGATAGATAGATAGATTGATAGATTGATTGAGAGAGAGAGAGAGAGAGACAGAGAGAGAGAGAGAGAGAGAGAGAGAAGGTACACAATCTTTTCCTTAAGTATATTTTCACTGTACTTTTTCCACCCCTGCATCCTGAGTTCATAAATCTGCTCTAAACTTACGCCTGTACGTTGGGGCCAACGGCTCGTGTGGTCCGAAGGGAGGCACCGTTACCTTGCAGTCCGATGCCGCGTCGTATAGCAGACTGAGGGAAACAGGAGAAGAATAAAAGGGTTAAATATACAGCCTACTAATAACTTGTCAAATATGAAAAAATGGATGCTGAATTTTAGTCTATGTGACGAAATTCATTTCTAATAGACCAGCAAACAACAAAAAAAAAGAATCTAGTCATTCATTATATATTCAGCAACCATTCTCAGCATCTCTAATCTTGTCTGGTCTTACTCTAAATGCAAGGGCGGCACAGTCGTTTATGGGGACCCTGCAGTAGGGACACCAGGGTCTTAGTAAAATTGCTTGTCTTAGACATGACTGACAAAACCTGTAAAGAGAATGAGAGAGAGAGAGAGTGAGAGAGATGAGATATAATCATATGCTAGCCATTTATTTCAAGCTGGACAGTTCTATAGCACCTCAATATAATAATAGATGATTATTCAGCTTGGATGTAGCACGGTGTTGGCAGCACTGTCAGCATGTTTACCTCTCATGCAGTGGAAGTTCCCCTCAGAAAAATACTTTCACTTTGCAGCTACCAGGAACTGCTGTATGCATTTATCAGAAATGCTGCTTAACTTTTTTCAGACACAGATTATGAAGTGAAATCATCTCCGAGATAATGTATGACCCTGAGCTGAAGTCATTTAATCTAAAATTGAATAACGATTTATGCCACATTCATGTTAATAGAATTTAAGCTTTGAAAAGAGATTCGTGTGTCTGTGGATGAAAAGGTTAGGCATCAAGCAATATTGAATATGTTTTACTGTATGTTTGTGAAGCATATTCAATATTCTTTTTAATGAAACATTAATATTCTTTTGTTGTTGTTTTTTTGGTTTTTTTCCCAAGCCACTGGCTAAAGTCCACTGTAGGTGGTGCATTATGAGTGACTACTATGAGCTACTCTCTACAAACACCTAAGTAATCTAAATGTTTTTGCTTAAATAGACTTTGTATGTACACACAGTTAGACTGTAAGATATAAGATAAGATAAGATAAGATAAAACACGACCATATGTCTAAAGTTATTGACTGAACTGATGCATATGAAAGTTGCGTTTTTGTTGTCTTAAGTTGTCTTAAGTAGAAATACCATTTCTTGATATACGTATATCAGTTAAATAACGTTCTCTGAGTTTGTCTGTAGTAATTATGACTGATCTGCACATTATAGGATACATTACAGAGATGTGTTTGTATTCATTATGTACTCAGTGAAGTAAAGGTTCCTAGTGTGCCACTTACACGTCATATCTTTCATGTAAACTGTTCTGACCTTTAATATAGCTGCTTTTTAGAGCTTGCTCTTGATTATTAATAGGTTATAAGCCTATAATATGTGCACATATATATATACAGTATATACATGTTATACCTATGCTAATAACTATACTCAATAACCTACTCCAGTAAAAAAAAAAAAAAAAAAAAAAAAACAGTAGTGTTGCTTCTCTGACACATTTTTTGTTGTCTGCATATTATGGTTGTCTAAATGTTGTCTATATTTTATTATTCTGCTTTTTACACTTGAGAGTATCTCCAAACCAAAGAAAAAGCACAAAATCTCTCACAGGATATAGTGAAATATAATATTCTAACTTTTTACTCACACTTTTCTACAGCATGGAACCGGCTGTGAAGGATTCTGTAAAGGGCCCTTACACACGGGGCAGTCTTCATCCGTGGCGCGGTCCATAGTCTTCAGTGCCTAGCTATAGTTCTTAACTGAAAACAAAAACAAGGACAGCTCATAACGATGTGGTTTTATAGTTTGCATGCCAACGTCACTTCCTGTAACAGATCAACTTCCTTATACATTTCAGTTCTAAGTCAGTCCCATGCATGATTTGTGTTTGTCTGTTTCATTTTCACAAACTGTGGGCACCACTAGATGGTGGCACTTGGCTGTCATGTTGGAAACCCCCTGTCTCACACACACACACACACACACACACACACACACACACACACACACACACACACACACACACACACACACACACACACACATGCAGGCTTTCGGTGGGTGTGCCTTTACTGGTAAACACCCTGCCTTGGAAAGTGACACAAACAGGAACAGAAAGTCCTAAATGCAAAAGAGTCAGACACACGCCTTAAATAATAGGATAGAAATAATATTTCTACTGTAGATAATAAATAAAATAAGCTGTAAATAATAATGTTTTAAAAATCTGGACTTTTTTTCTATTAAAAAAAAAAAAAAAAACAAAGACTAAAGGAAAAAGGTCCTGTAATAATCTCTCAAACACCGTGCCAAGAGTTTATTACATAAAAGGGGAAAACCACAATATTTCTGATCATCAGGAGCTCTCAGTTTCAAAACAGAAACCGTATAATTGTCAAAGCTTAATAGAAAACCAATATCAAATTGAATATGACAGTGGTGACCTGCTCTGGCTTTCTTTTATGGTAAGAACTCCAAGGATTTGTTCCTGTCAGGACATAACCCAGCTGACCGAACTCATTTAAGACTCAGTTACTGAGTTCTTCAGATCTTACAGATGAGGACGAGCTTCATGGAGAGAGCTTAAAGGCCAAATCACTCTCCATAAAAATTGTTGAGCAGTGTCAAAAAACATCTGCTTTAGTTTCATATGAAGCCTAACGTATGGATCCGCATTAAGCCATATGGCTCGTTTATTTTTATTTGATTTGACTGTAGTCCAAATCTTTCGAATGATTTGTGTTCGTCTGTTTCATTTTCACAAACTGTGGGCACCAATAGATGGTGGCACTTGGCTGTCATGTTGGAACTGTCACACACACACACACACACACACACACACACACACACACACACACACACACACACACACACACACACACACACACACACACACACACACACACACACACACACACTGGTCCTCTAGGCATTGTTGACCCCTTAGATTATCATATTAGATCCAAAAATATCATGTTTGTTGTGTGTGTTATCCAAGAATCTATGATTGACATGAATCCATGCATTGCTTTGACACTTCACGAGTTTTCCTTGCCATGAACTTTTATTATTATTTTTTCTTTCTTTTTCTTCTTCTAGCAGTGGTTACCACATACACTATATGGCCAAAGGTTTGTAGCCAACCGACCATCCATATGTGTTTATTTCCCCTTTGCTGTTATAATAACCTCCACTCTTCTGGGAAGGCTTTCCACTAGATTTTGGAGCGTGACTGTGGGGATTTGTGTTCATTCAGCCACAAGAGCATTAGTGAGGTCAGGCACTGATGTCAGGTGAGGAGGCCTGGGGTACAGTCGGTGTTCCAGTTCATCCCAAAGGTGTTCAGTGGGGTTGAGGTCAGGGCTCTGTGCAGGACACTCGAGTTCTTCCACTCCAAACTTGGTAAACCATGTCTTCATGGAGCTCGTTTTGTGCACAGGGACATTGTCATGCTGGTACAGGTTTGAGCCTCTTAGTTCCAGTGAAGGGAAACTGTAACGCTACAGCATCCAAAGACATCCTATACAATTGTGTGCTTCCAGCAGTTTAGGGAAGAACCGTATATGGGTGTGATGGACAGGTGTCCACATACTTTTGGCCTTTTAGTGTATATAGTAACCTGCTATATACATTACAATATATTCCATGATGATAGTCAACGAAAATTAAGTGGGTTTTTTTTGTTGTTGTTGTTTTTTTATCTCATATATATATATATATATATATATATATATATATATATATATATATATATATATATATATATATATATATATATATATATATATATAATAAATAATAGCGTGTGCACGTTATTTACAAGATATTTTATTTATAACCATATGTTGGGTTATACATTTAAGAATATTATTCCATGTCAGGCTGAACTCTGAAACACATTCAAATCATTGCACAAAACATTACACCTTTACTATTTTAACTCAGCATTACTTTTATTATGAAGGAAAGAAAAAACACTCGAATCCCAAACCATTCTCTACTCCCTATATACATGCACTAAATAGGGTACGTAGTAACCCTACACACACCCTATGTGAAGAAACACTGTGTATTAAATGTTGATGTATTTGAAATGCGGCCCATCCTCGGCTGTCGCCTGACAGCCGCAGTGCCCGATGGGAGTTAAATTGATTAGGAGGCGACTGACTGTTAGAATATAACATGGCTGCCGCGGTGGGCTGTCAGTAGGGGAGTTGTTTTTAAACTCTGAAGCTGTTGGTTTATTTCGATTAAAGGCAGAGGACAGAGTCCGCGCTCGAGTCCCGCCATGGCTCGGTGTGCCCAGTCCGTGCAGGAGTTCATCCAGGACTCGTTCGTGCCCATGGTGGCGGTGCTGTGCAGTGACGACGCCGAGAGACTGAGCCGCAAAAACAACCTG
The DNA here is from genome assembly GCA_023630585.1 of Cranoglanis bouderius. Lineage (NCBI taxonomy): Eukaryota > Metazoa > Chordata > Actinopteri > Siluriformes > Cranoglanididae > Cranoglanis > Cranoglanis bouderius. The sequence goes on from CM042547.1 coordinate 6,032,903, forward strand.
AGTTTCCCCGAGCTGCTGCGGCCTTTCTGCCGGCTGACCTCGGAAGGTACGAGCTAATATTATCTCCTTGTGCTTTTGGAGATGTATACAGTATCAGCGGGATTCTGTTTATTTGTTTTGATGTAAACACACTTGGCTAGCGTTAGCAGGATGCTATGAGCCGTTAGCGCTCTGCTCATTCGGGCAGGTGACGGGAACAGGAGAGCTGCTGTTCGTCCCTAACCGCGTACTGATGGACTGACTAGTGTGTCACAATACAGGAGCGAGCCTGCTGACTAGCGCACTGAGTAGTAGGCCGGGGTGATGTGCAGTACTCGGTTTGGGACACAGCCTAGCTCTGAGCGGGCCTCAATGTGACATGATCGGTTTGCCGGTTACCCGAGCAGCTCAGCAATATCCCATATCCTTAACTAACTTCTTTAACATCTACATCTTCTTCACTCTTTATTTTTCCCCAGGACTTTAATTCAGCCCAAATATTAGCTTGTTAGCTAGCCATGTTAGCGCGGCTAAGCTAGCTAATCGGCTGGCTACACCGTCTTTAGCTAATAAACAGATTAGTGAAGCAACGCAGTGATTGTATCTGTTTAGTGCTCCAAGAATTCATATCAGTATCTGTATCCGGATTTAAACACTAAATGGGCGTGGCCTAAACCCGGAAGTATTTTATTGTTTTTTAAATTTTGTTTTCAATGAAATATTAACCCTAGCACTACACCCACGGTAATACTGGAAGACCCTGTTAAAACCACACAGATGCAAATTTTGGGATATCTCCTAAAATAAAAAGCTGGATGGAAACACCAGGTGCGAATAAAATCTCCAAAATGCGCAATAAAAAAATGTATGCGCTCAATTGAGGTAGATAATTTGTTATTCAGTAAGAAGACATGCGCATAAACTACGATGGGAACCGCATTCACCGAAATAAATTCCTCGATGCGCGTCAAAAAAAAAAAAAAAAAGGTCATGTGACTTGGCCTCAACAAATCATGTGATTGTTGTAAGTCCACAAGTTCCATTCGTGCTGATACTTTGCGCCAGTTTCCCCAGAAGTGACGGAAGAAACGGTGCTTTGTTCGCAAATATTTTATGCGATATGAAAATTTTTTTGCTTAAGTTAAATTTGCAACTTTGAAAACATAGCTACTGTCATGATGGTGTGTGTGAACAGTTCCTCAGCCTCAGCTGGATCACTCAAGTTCTTAATGGGCTACTTACACTTCCGCATTATAACTGAAATGGCACTTCTACTTCCGGCTCGTCTGCTATAATCGCAATGGCGCGAAAAAGTTTGTTTGACTGCTGCTGCTTGCTGTATTTATACCCATAGCACGAGTATCAATGACAGCTCCCCAGATATTAAACACATCCCGAATCATGAAACGATAAATGGGTGCTCCTCGTATACTTTGCGGTTATTGTTTTATTGTGTTTTCAGAACAGCTGCCGGTTGGCCCCAAACAGAAATAAGAGCAAGCATTTCTTATCTACTCCCGTGACTCTTTGACCGCATGGATGGAGCGTGATCATATGACAACAATGACACAAACATCTAGAACAGCTAGAAGTTCACGCCTCGGCTGGTCGTTTTATTGCTTTCCAGGCGCCTGATTTTTATCACTGAGGAGACGTGTTTAAAAATAAATAAATTCATGACTGAATGAACGAACTTTAAAAATGCATCGTACAGCGTCTCACACTGAAGTTAATGAATGTGGTCTTTGTGCTGCGAGTGTCATATTTAGCGTCTTAGCTGCATGAAAGTAACTTTTTTTTTTTTGTTGTTATTTTGTTACAGGGGCTCATCCCAGATTTCAGTTTACCAAGGTCTTGTGTTTAATGCTAGTGAGGCTCTACAGGGGAGGACCGTTTGTGAATGACGTCTGAACGACAGTCATCTAATTTAATGAATAAATAATTCATGAAATGCACTTGTGCATCCAGTTCACTAATTAAACGAGCAACGCCAGCGCTTTCGGAACCGTAACAAAAGCCAGTGTAACTCCCCAAAACATGGCGTCAAAGCACATCCATGTGCTCATCTGTCTGACATATCATGTGAACCATGATTGCATCTGTGCAAAAGTCTGGATAAAGTCTCTGCCGTTGGATCAGAATAGGGGCAGCTTAAAAAAAGTACAGTGCATCCAACCCAAGGAAAATATAGTACAGCATGATGGAACTTAAAACATTATAGCATTTATCTACTTATTTATTACTTATTAAACATTTAACAAATTATTTACTACTTATAATTATACATTTATCCACTTTTTTTTTTTATTACTTATTATTGTACATTTATCTATTTATTACTGACCTGTAAATAGGCTAGCGAGGTAATTTGCCCCTGATTCTGATACTTAAAATATTCCATCTCCGGTGTCATCGTTCATGAATTAATGGTAGGCCTATCCCAGATTCTGAACAAAGTTCGTCATATACTGACTGGAGGTTATTAATGAAATCATATCGTATCATAGCAGGTCCTGTGGTATCGTCAAATACCTAATCGTTGCCTTAAGAATTGAAATTGTATCCTATCGTGTGGAAGCCTGAGGTTTACCCCTTAATTTTTATTTACCCCGTAATCGTTATAGAAATACTAACGATTCCCTGTACATACACTACCCGGCCAAAAGTATGTGGACACATGACAATCGCACCCATATGCGGTTCTTCCCCAAATCTTTGCCACAAAGCTGGAAGCACACAGTTGTATAAGATGCCTTTGTATGCTGCAGCATTACAATTTCCCTTCACAGGAACTAAGAGGCCCAAACCTGTTCCAGCATGACAATGCCCCTGTGCACAAAGCAAGAACACGGTTTGCCAAGTTTGGACTGGAAGAACTCGAGTGGCCTGCACAGAGCCCTGACCTCAACCCCACTAAACACCTTTGGGATGAACTGGAACACCGACTGAACCCCAGACCTCCTCACCTAACATCAGTGCCTGATCTCACTAATGGTCTTGTAGCTGAATGAGTACAAATCCCCACAGCCACACTCCAAAATCTAGTGGAAAGTCTTCCCAGAAGAGTGGAGGTTATCATAACAGCAAAGGGGGAATAAATATAGAATGGGATGTTCAGCAAGCACTTATGGGTGTGATGGTCAGGTGTCTCACTCATGCACAACAGCGTTTTCTGCTCTCAGTGCTTTTTTTTTTTTTTTTTTAAATTATTTATTTATTTATTTATTTATTTTTTTGCTCCCAAACAGCATGAATTGAACTGGGTCAGGAATGGTTTTTATCAGAACTCACTGTAGCATCGTTGGATGCACAGCAACTGGACTTGCTGTGAGCAGCCCGTTCCCACTCCGTCCCAAAGGAGCTCCATAGGGGTAAAAAAAAAAAACACAAAAAAAAAACAACTATGCTATATACACAGCTGCTGTGTGTATGTAGGTACTCATGCGAAATACCTTTGGAAAGCTAAGATTCTTGTGCTTTGATTGATATAAACCAACACTTACAAAACAGAGGCAATTTACCTATCAAGCCTCAGTAAACCACTGATCCATAAAATCCTGACAAAAACAAAACTCTTGTTACACTGGCAAAGGTCCAAAGGATCCAATTAAGTAAAATATTTAGTCCAAAACATTATTATTATTATTATTATTATTATTACATCAATAAATACCCACGGACTATTGCTGAGTCATTTCAAATTATAGGCAGACTCTGAATTATAGTGCCTAATCTTTCACGTTTTCTCTGAGTACCGTGGAATTTTACTGGTATTGGTACCGACTACTGAAATTTTGGTACCGTGACAACCCTAGTGCAGGCCAATGGAGCAATACAATCTCGCCGTCACCATTCTGTTATGATACGTGCCCTGTGACATGGTGCATTACGATGCTGGAAATGTCAACACGAGTGTGAATAAAGCATTGAAACCACATTGACCACACCAGCAATGTGTACGGTTCACACCACACAGGATGGTAGGATGGTTGCCACGTCAACCTGTTAGCAGCATTTGGTCTGTAGTACTTTACGTTTGTTGCATCAGATCCTTGTCTGACTTTCATCTTCCACTAGATTAAGGAGTAAACTGCAAATCAGACTGCAGGTGACTTCGAATTCGTACCGCTCATGACACGTCTAATGTGGTGTAACTGACGTTTGAATGTAAGTAAGAATGCTTTCAAAAATAGACATATTAATAGTTTATATTTATCAATTAACAACATGCAAAGTGAGTGAACAAAAAGAATCTACATCAAATCAATATTTGGTGTGACCACGCTTTGCCTTCAAAACAGCATCAATTCATCAATTCTTCTAGGTTCGCTTACACACAGTTTTTGAAGGAACTCAGCAGGTAGGTTGGCCCAAACATCTTGGATAACTAACCACAGTTCTTCTGTGGCATTAGGCAGCCTCAGTTGCTTCTCTCTCTTCATGTAATCCCAGACAGACTCGATGATGTTGAGATCATCGTTCTGTGGGGGCCACACCAGACTCGATGATGTTGAGAACCCCAACCAAAAGAGGCTGCAGTACCAGCCTGGAAAAGCATCACAAACGAGCAACGCAACATTTGATGATGTCAGTGGGTCGCTGGTTTAATGCAGTTATTGCAAGCAAGGAATATGCAACCAGATTTTAAGTGTTATTTACTTTGACTATCTGTTTGCCCACCAAAATGTCTACAGTGTATAGTAAAAACAAAAATTATTGGTCTTGTTGTTCCAGTACTTTTGGAGGGGACTCCATGTCTGTTCTAAAAACACTTAATAAATGAATTGGCCTTGAGACACTAATGAACAGCAGTGCCTCTTGCAAATCTGATCACTTGAATTGCGTGGTAGGGACTTCTCTAAGAAAGTCTGTGTGTGTGTGTGTGTGTGTGTGTGTGTGTGTGTATATATGTGTGTGTGGTGTCTGTGGCGAAGGTAATTAGATTCAGATTTATTTAGGAATGTTTTGGACAGCTGAATGAAGAGAGAGGGCACGTCAGTCTTCATTTAGCAGCTATGCTGAAAACAACCTGCTTACACTAGAGTATCTGTGATGTGGTTCACTGCTCTATGTGTGTCTCTGTGTGCTCTTGGCCTAAAGATACATTTTGCCCTGTTCAGGTGTTCGATTTGTCATGGTAAACATAATTGTATTTTTTTTCCCCCCTGTGATAAGAATGTCTGCTACTATCGAATACAAAGTTTCACCTGTTTGTCACTTCATTAATAAAAGAGAAATCTCACTGTCCTACGGTATTGCCATCCTGCAGGTCACCTGCGCGACCCCAATAACCAGATTGTGGTGGTGAAGGGGCTGAGGATCAGTGTGACAGGAGTGAACACTCGGCCAGCGCACCCCACCGAGCTGCACAGACTCCTGAGCCAGGCCGTGTCAGCCTGTCAGCCTCCCGAAGGACCCGCTGCTAACGTCATCACTGCTGGAGACTACGACCTCAACATCAGCGGTGAGTCACTCCGAGAGAAAGAGGGGAGAGAGAGAGAGAGAGAAGGATGAGGAGAAAGAGACAGGAAACGAGATCTGAGGGGGGATGTGGGAAACAAGGAAAGGGTGGGACAGAGGAGACCATAAAAGAGTGGAAGGGAGAAACAAGTAGAGATGGGGAGTGAGGGAGAGCTGGAGAAACGGGGAAAGACATGAGGAGAGATGGGAGAAGGGGATGTTGAAAGAGATGGAGAGGGAGTGTGGAAGAGAGATAGACATGGAGAGAGTTAAACTGGGAAAAGATGGGACGTGAGAGAGAGAAGGAAAAAGATGGTAGAGAAAAGGGAGACGATAGAGAGAGAAATGGAGAAAATGGTTATAGACAGGGAAAGAGATGGGGAGAGAGAGACAGGGAGCAGGATGTGAGAGGGGATGCAGGGAAAGAGGAACGGAGGGGGAGTGAGTGAGAGACAAGGAAAGGGTGGGACGGACAGGGGAGACCATAAAAGAGTGGAAGAGAGAAATGAGTAGAGAGGGGGAGTGAAAGACATGAAGTGAGATGGGAGAGAGAGGCATTGAGATAGAGAAAGATAGACGGGGAAGAAAGAAATGGGGAGGGAACGAGGAAGAGAGAAAGATAGACAGGGAGAGATAGACGGGGAAGAAAGAAATGGGGAGGGAGCGAGGAAGAGAGATAGACAGGGAGAGATAGACGGGGAAGAAAGAAATGGGGAGGGAGCGAGGAAGAGAGATAGACAGGGAAAGACATGTAGAGAGAGAGAAACTGGGAAAAGTTGGCAATAGAGTGAGAAGAAAAGAGATGGAGAGAGAAAAGAGAGAGATATGGAGAAAATGGTTATAGACAGGGAAAGAGATGGGGACGGAGAAAGAAAGAGAGAGAGTGACATGGAAAGATGCTTTGCTGTTATAATAAGCTCCACTCTTCTGGGAAGGCTTTCCACTAGATTTGGGAGCGTGGCTGTGTGGATTTGTATTTGTGGGGATTCAGCCACAAGAGCATTAGCGAGATCAGACACTGATGTCAGGTGAGGAGGTCTGGGGTGCAGTCAGCGTTCCAGTTCATCCCAAAGGTGTTCAGTTGGGTTGAGGTCAGGGCTCTGTGCAGGACACTCGAGTTCTTCCAGTCCAAACTTGGCAAACCGTGTCTTCATGGAGGAATTACAGGCATAATCACCCACTGTTTTCTCACCGAGGTCATCTGATCATTTTAGTTCTGTCCAGTTACACATCTATGACTTCCTGTGCAGGTGTCACCTCACGCTGGAATAAAAAAAAGATATCTGACTGCTGATATTTGCTGTATTTAGTCTTGCATATCAGTGACCCTCCCCCAAATATTAAACACTTCCCGAGTCGAAAGATGAGAGCGCCTTTTAGAAGATGCACTAAACCATATACTTGGCCCGGGCGGTAAAACCTCGACTACACACAGTACCTGGGGAAGCTCCGTCAGCAGGAGAAAGGAAATAAGAATCATAATAAAAAGCTAGATCCTGCAGGCTGATAAAAGGAGCCATTATAATGGCAACTACAGGTATAAAGCATTACTTAACACTGACATACTTTACGCACAATATCTTTGTTTTCTGTAAAGAATGACCAGTTGTATTGTTTCTTTAATATATCTAATGTTAAACACTGCTCAGTTTATACTGTAAATGTTGTGATTGTTTATATTCAATCTGCGAATCATTTACAGTTATTAATTTATCAGCATGTATCATCAGATATTTAGGGATGTGACCACGTGAACATCTACAAACATCTGGAATCGTAGAAAATACAACCCACCGGAAACTCACTCATCCTGTGCTGATTTTATTGCTGTCCGGACACGAGATTTTTATCACGAGTAAAAAAAAAAATTATCGCGGCTGTCCCCCCGATAAACTAATCCGATCCAACTAGAGCTATAGCCAGAGCTGTACCAAATGAGAAAGAAAGAAAAAATACATTTCTAAAAGTCAATATGGAGAGCTTTTTGTTCTCTTCTCATTGTTCAGCATACTTCTCTGCTGAGAAACAACAAATAAAAGCACCAGAAAGCTCACATTAGTGATTTGTCATTCCCCATTGCTTCTTGGACAGGTGATTAAAAAGTCACCTGGACATAAGTTAAGACACACCAAATAACCTGTATGTCTAAAAAAAACCTTTTACTCTAAGCTGGGTGTCTTAAAGAGGTGTGTGTTTCAGTTTGCTCTAACCCAACCCTCTGGCTCTCTGCCCCTTTCTCCCCCTCCTAGACCGCTCGGTCAAAGCTAGCGTTCCCTGGTACTCTGACTGGAGAGAAACGCTCAACCAGCTCAGCTCCTCCAAATACTATACAGGTACTTGCTACAGTCTGCACCGGGGAGAAAAAAGGGGGAGTTGAATTTAGTTGTAATCACCCACTCCTCGTCTCTTCCCCTCTCTTCCCGTAGCACATCTGTAGCTAACTCTGCTTTTTTTTTTTTTTTTTTTCTTTTCTTTTTTCTTTCTTCTAGTTCTATCTCTTCTCACCTATCAAGGTGTTGGTGACAACCTTAATATGTACTGTAAATATCCAGAGGCAAATGACTCATCGTGTGGATGAAACAGTAATGTGTTTATTGGTTAAATATAGCGAAACAGCTTTAATAGTCTCAATTGATGACACGCCGTCGTGAAAGACGCACCGATTACTGGATTGTATACTCACTCGCTTTAGATGGGAGGGGAATAGATTTGCAAACCTCTGAACCCATGAGTCATTTCACTCGCTCTCAAACCCACCTCTGTTCCCTAGCCTTTTCTCTTTCTGGATGTCTAGGTGCTTTAGATCCCGCTGCTGTCTTTGAGCCTTTTTGTTGATCACAGTCTGAACACATCTGACCGCTCTATCTTTTGTGTAGGTAGGAATGTTTACATTCTGCTGGCCATTGTTACAAACCAGGACAAGCCAAATGCTGACGTTTAATAGGATGCATCGGATGGATTTTAGATATTTACAGGGAGTGAATCAGATGTGTTCAAAATGTGATCAAATGTCCTTCTATGTAATTGCTCACTCATTTGGACTTCTAGTTGTTTTTTTTTCTTTCTTCTTTTTTTTTGCTGAAGGGATTATTGCTCTGTTTCTCTAATTGATTTTGCTACAATCGCCTGTCTGTTATCTTGATTATTATTCATTTGTTCATTTTCTTGACAATTATCTTGCTCCTCTTGTCTTGTTTGAACATGCCAACTGATTCCGACCTCATTGTTCAACAGATATGCAGCTCTCATTTTGGATGATGATGATTATTTTGATTGACATTTTCTAGTTAACGATTTGTATTTAAATCTACAGAGATACAGGTCTGTTGTATCTACAAAGCTTATTGTGTCCTCTGGTTTCTTTCTCCTTCCTCAAAACGACGAATTCTGTAGTGATCTTGTGTCTTGTTCCTCTTTCAATATGCTATTCTCTCCTCCTGTGTCCTCTGTCCAACTGTGCAGGAAGCTTCACTTCTGCCCTGCTATTCAAAAAAAAAACATTAAGATTGTGTCTGTGTATGTGTGTGTTTTAGCAACAACACCGTGGTTTGAAGCATACAGGGAGAGTTTTCTACAGTCCATGCCTGCGTCAGATCACGAGTTCCTCAACCACTACGTGGCCTGTATCCTTTATTCGTTTCTCTGTCCGTCTGTCTGTCTGTCTGTCTGTCTCACTCTCTCTATATCTCTCAGACCTGTTTTCTTTTCCATTGCCTTGCTTTTTCTCACTCCATCCATCTCCCCCCCTCCTGCTCGTTCTTGTTCTGGCTCTCTCCCATTCCTTGAGTGTTAGTGTGTATGTTCCTTCACTCCAGCGTAGGTATGTTGGTGGTGTCGTCTCATGAAACCACGCCCACTGAGCAGTTTCAGAAGCTCTCTCATGAGCAGCACAGGATCCAGCACAGTGGAGAGTACACCTACCCCAAATGGTTTATCCCCAACACCCTCAAATACTACGTCTTGCTTCACGACATCAGTGATGGAGACGAAAAGAGGTTTGGCTCACAAACACCAGTCTAAGCTGAAGATTTATTTATTTATTGGTTGGTTTGTTTGTGTGGTGAATTTGAGAGATTATTATTATTCCACTTATTAAAGGGCAGGTTTGTACTTTTAACATTCTCCTTAAAGGCCTTTCTGAGGAAACGATGAAAATGATCTCAGTCATTTAAAAAGGTTCAGGTACTGCCTTGTTTGAATTTTTTTAACGCAGCGGCGCTCCCCCCCCCCCCCCTTACCATCTAAATACTTTTTACAAGATTGAAAACAAGAGGAACTTGTTCTTTACCCATTGTTTTTAATTTCTTTTATACCACAGTGCAGTTGAATTCTTGACTCTGATGGGTCAGAAGGTGTGGAATGGATAAATTTGATATAACCGCACGGCTCGGACAGTAGTTCCAGCTGTAACATAAACGATATGTTTATATTAATGCACTCAGTCTAATACGTTATTGTTTCTGTAGTAACAGCTCATACACAGGGACTTGTATGGCAGTTGTTCCACATAATCTGACCCTTATTATCAAAAGCTGTTTAAAAAAATAAATAAAAGGTGGTTAAACAAAGCAAAATATATAATCGTTGATGTGGTGGTGATTTTTTTATTTTTTTTCATGGTGCTTTGTAGTTTTTTAGAGAATGACTGTGTAGTGTTGCTATTATGTAAGCGATAACAGGAACTAACTTGAATCGAGGAAGTTCCACAACAGTAAATGTAACTTTAAACCGTTAAAAAGTGTGATGTGTTATTCATTAATAAATAAAATGATCCTCCCCATCTCCTGCTTCCCTCTACAGGGCAGATTCCATATATGAGGACATGAAGCAGAGGTATGGTACTCAGTGCTGTTACCTGTTGAAGATCAACTCTGGAACAGGTGCTGCTGGGCCAGATGAGCAAATTCCAGACCCTTGGAGTCAGTATCTACAGAAGAACCACGTCTACAGCTCTGTGAGTCCAACAGCAACCTGTTTACATTGTTGACACTTATTCCTCAGCCTTAAAGGAATATTCCAGTGCTTTTCATCCTAAACTATATCTACCACATCAGTATCATTTGGTTAATTACTACAAACAAGAATGTCGACATTTTACCCTATACTAAGAAAAATAACTGAAAACCTGTTTACATGAAACTCTAAGGGTTTACATGAAAGTCTAAGGGTTGCTGAACTCCATAAGTGCACTTTTACAACAAATGGGACACTTTTTGAACTTCACAACAATAAAAGGTCTTGGGATAGACATGAGAGAAACTCCTACCATAGATGCTCTGTTATATTATCCAATGTGCCAACCGTAGGAAGACGATAAAAAGGAATTCTAATTACTCATCCTTTCTCCAAGGGTTTGTGGTATCCACGTGCAATCTGATCCACCCATGTTGACCACACCACAAAGTCTGAATTATACAGATTTAGAGCTTACTTTATCAATACTTTTAACTGAATAATTTATGAAAGCTTGCTACAGATCAGTCGGAATCAACATTCCAGCAAAGTAGTGATGATGCCATATGCTGCAGTATTTACAATAACATTGTTCCCTTTCTTCTTTTCTGCTGCTACACATTGAACTGCATGTACACCAGCATACTTGGTTCCCTCTGCTACACTCACTTGTGTTTGTAATAGCCTGGTAGCCTCCCACCCAAGCAGATCTGCTCTCCCGTCCCGAATCAATGGAAAGATTTAGCAATATCGGAAGGTCGTGAGTTTAAATCCCAGCAGTACCAAGCCCCCACTGCTGGGCCACTGAGCAAGGCCCTCCACTGCTCAATTGTATAAATGAGATAAAATGTAAGTCACTCTGGTGTAAATGCTGTAAATGTAAATGTGAGGGGCTCCCTTGCTTAACCGCAGACTGGCCTACCGGGTGATAAACATCACCACCAAGGCCTATAGGCAGGCTGAGCACCCAGTCCCTACGATATCATGGCACTCTGAGGACTGTCTCTTCCTAATGCACAATTCTTTGAAGCATGCCTCTCCCCCAAAGTCTGTGCTGCTGCTACTTCGGCATTACTGTAGACATTTTCCAGTTTCTACAAGGATAATTTCGCCCTCCTAGTGGGGTGAGTGCGGCGTCATCTCTGAACACCATTCCCATGACTCCTAAGATAGATTTGGTTCCTCTTGACACTGTTATCCAGACGATTCTCACTGCCCCTGGTGGTTAGGAGCGGTGATATAGAAAGCTAGTTATGTATGTAACTGTGGTTCAGTTCATCTTACTTCACTTTGTGGCATTGTTGGAAATGTTTGAGCACAAGAAGGTATCCAGGTACTTCAGGGTTATCCAGGGTTCATAGGACAACTAACTAGAGTAACTGTCGTTTCCCATAAATGTTTGACTGCCTCAACAACTGCTCTTAGACTTCCCTCAAAAGTGTTTTGAGTAATCTGGTGTTCTGTTGTCTCAATACAGGTAAATTCGTGTCATCGGTAGAGAAATTAGTTTTGCTGGAATTTTCCTCTAACCCAGTTTCAGACTTGCTTGCTACAGCTTTGTGTAAGTTTAAGCCATCCTGTGTGTACATGATACAGGAGCAGTACGAAGAAGCTGTGGTGAATAACGTTGGGGAGAACAACATTAACTCTGAAGTGGATGGACTTGACACCTCAGGTGATTTTGCATGGAACACCATTAGGTTTTTAACCCATTTTTAATCGAGAAAATGTTTCTTTAATATTCTTCTGATGTTCTCCTCACCTTTACAGATGCAATCACCAACACCCATCCTCTGAAACTGGACCAGACAGCTGACCCAGATTATCCTTGCAACCTCGGCGAGGCTATGAACAACGTGGACATGGATCTGTCGAGGTCACAGAAACAGACCCCCACAACATCACAGGCTCATGGTGCCTGCCTAACCCTCAATGACCATGACCGCATCCGCCAGTTCATCCAGGAGTTCACCTTCAGAGGACTGTTGCCACACATCGAGAAAAACATCCGCCAGCTCAATGACCAGGTGTTCTCTCTTACACATGCACACAAACCTTACACTTACCAACAAAAGCACTTTTTTCTTGAATGCTTGAAAAATATCAGCATTGATTAATACATGGTGTTTCAACAATGCTTTGTTTTTTTTAGCGTCACATTTAGCTCAGTGTATTCTTTAATCTTGTCAAAATTGGACTTCATTTTAAAGCAAATGAATTTCCTTGAAACAATTCTTTTCATCTTTCATTAACCCTGTCTTTCTCTCACTGTAGTTGGTGTCAAGGAAAGGGTTAAGTAGGTCTCTGTTCTCGGCTACAAAGAAGTGGTTCGGAGGCGGCAAGGTTCCAGAGAAGAGCATTGCTGAACTAAAAAATACTGCAGGACTGCTGTGAGTGTGCAGATATTATACATTCACTTGTTTTTAAGAAATGCCCATCTGACCTTTTCACCTTTGTGACCTCAGATACCCCCCAGAAGCCCCTGAGCTGCAAATTAGGAAGATGGCTGACCTGTGCTTTCTGGTTCAGCACTATGAGTTGGCCTACAACTGCTACCACACCGCCAAGAAGGACTTCCTCTCTGACCAGGCCATGCTGTATGCTGCTGGAGCACTGGTTAGACACACGCACATGCACGGAAGATACATGGCTAGATCTGATGCTCTAGCATGTTATAAACCTTTTGTGTTTGTATGCGTGTGTTTGTAGGAGATGGCTGCTGTATCTGCGTTTCTACAGAGTGGAGCCCCCAGGCCGTACCCTGCCCACTACATGGAGACAGCCATCCAGACTTATCGAGATTGCAAGTATGACATGCATACACTTTTCTTTTCTTTCTTTCTTTCTTTCTTTTTTTTTTTTTTTTAAATCCACCATTGCCATTTTTGCATGAACAGTCTGTTTAGTAGCAGGTAGCAATAGCAGGCTAGTGTCTGCAACCTGCAAAATCCTAGAGGTACTGTTCTAAATTCTTATTTGGCGTTACACATTGTTCATGACAGGAAGGAAGTGATGGTGTCATTGTCATATGGGATGTTTATGACCTTGCATTTTGACCTTTCCACCATGGAAAAATAATCTTGGTTTTAGCAGCTGAGGGTGTTGTTTGAGAATAGTTAGAAAAGAAATCCTAATTAAGTGAATTAGGCTTCATTTTGAATTATTGAGACTGGAGGCAAACTTATTTTTGTAAATAAAAATAAGATCCTCTCTGAATAGGAGTCTATTAAACTCTGTAAAGGTAAACAGTGGTTTTGAATATAATAATTTTATAGATTTTTATAGAAGTTTAGAAGTAGACTTTATAATCTGTCTGTAGGTTTACATTTTGTGTGTGTCTTCTAGAAACATGGTCCTGGCTGAGCGCTGTGCTCTGTTGAGTGCTGAGGTGCTGAAGAGTCAGGCCAAATACTCCGAAGCTGCAGCTCTCCTCATCAAGATGACCAGTGAGGTGAGATTTTTTTTTTTTTGCTTGTGTGTGAAGGTGTAAATATATGTGCATTTGCTACTTACTGAATTCATACTCAATTATTTCCTGCATTTTTTTTGTTTTATCTGTCTTGTCTATAATAGGACTCTGATCTGCGGAGTGCACTCTTATTGGAGCAGGCAGCTCACTGCTTCATTAATATGCGCAGCCCCATGGTGAGGAAGTTTGCCTTCCACATGATCCTGTCAGGCCACCGTTTCAGCAAAGCCGGACAGGTGAGGCCAAGCCGTCTATTGTGAGCACCACTTCAGCTCGTAGCTGAATGTCCACCTGGGCCAAAGCAATACCTGCTGTCCATTTTAAGGTGGTTTTAGGTTGGTGATAAAATTTCCATCATACTACTTCTAGAGCAGGAGACATTTAAACTGTAGATAAACAAATTCTCCAGCACTTGAAAATGCCGCCTGACTGGAACCAAGAACCAGTAGTTTCAGGAGCTTGAGAGTAGTGCAAGTTTGTTACCATCACTAAAAAAAATCAGGGAAATGAAATGTTGTAGCCTTTTGTAGTCTGAGGAGCAAACATCATTTATTCTGGTGATTTCCGTAAACTTAAGTGCTAAACGGTAAATTGCACTCAAAGTTTTTTAAGCTGGTACATGCTCAGAATCAGTAGCTAAAATCAGTACAAAGATGTTCAAATCAATTCAATTGTTTTATATAGCGCTTCTAACAAACTACATCGTCACATAGCAACTTTACAGATATCTGGATATCCCAAATGAGCAAGCCAGAAGTGCTGGTGGCAAAGGAAAAACTCCCTGAGACGACATGAGGACGAAACTTTGAGAGGAACCCATCCTCTTTCTGAAAGATCTTCAGTATAAGCATTAGGGTGATTGTTGATTTTGTTAGAGTTTTAGCCTTAAGTCTGTAATATCCAGGTGATGTACCGGATGTTGATGTACAGATGTGTTGTCTTGCGTGTAATCACTGTCCCATAATATCTTTGTGCTGTGTCTAGACACCGAGGGTAAAATGTAAGCCTTGTAACATCTGTCAGATTCTAATGCAGGTTATTTTAGGAAGGTGTATTAGAAAATTAAAGCGTTTTACATAATGATTCCGTTCTCTCGACCTCTGTGACCGTACAAAATGGTGCGAGCACTGATTTTTATATCTGTCTGTACTGACACGGCTTTCTTTATATATTCCATTTATTTGTAGAAAAATGTGTAAACACAGAAAAACTGCTTCCAAAGTTTCAGGAATTCATCATTTTTCCACCTCATGTGTGTCATTCTTATCTTGCTCTCTCTGTTTACAGAAGAGACATGCATTGCGGTGTTACTGCCAGGCCATGCAGGTGTATAAGGGGAAGGGCTGGACTCTCGCTGAGGATCACATCAACTTCACCATCGGCCGACAGTCCTTCACCCTGCGCCAGCTCGAGAACGCCATAGCCGCCTTCCGGCACATTCTCATCGGCGACAGCAAGCAGTCCGCCTCGCAGCAGAGCGCCTTCCTCAGGGAATACCTTTATGTGTACAGGGTAAGAGGTTAATGTCTGTTACATACCAGATGAAAGAAAGTATATAGGTAATACCTGTGTTGTGCCTGGTTAGAAAAATTAATCCTGTATTATGGCTGCTTGAGAATATACAATTTTGGAGAAAAGCTGGGATTTATAGGAAAAGGAGAGCCAACGATGTGTTTTGAATACTGGAAATATTGAGAATTTTGATTGTACCTGAATTTACTTATTTGAGTTCATTCAGTCAGCAGTGGATGATGGAAGTGAGGGTCAGTGTTTTAAACCTGGCTCCATGGGTGCCAAATAAAACTTATGGCAGGAAGTAAGGAAATACATCTGTTACACACATCCCCAAGAGTCATGAACTCTGAATGGAAAACACAGTGCTGTTTTGTACCACTATAGACTGTGAAGTATGTATAAGAAATAAGAAACATTATTTGTAATGGCTGATGTAGGTGTTTCTTTATAGCATTTGGATGCAGACAGTAAGAACGGTGGTAAAGCCAAACCCACGTTCAGAAAGTAATCAGACAGATCTTTTGGGGCACTGGGAGGTGTGAGGTGTAAAATTGAATCTATTTTTAATAAAACCACTTTGGTCAGGGGTAAGGGTTTTTTTAATTATTATTTATTTATTTATTTATTTCAGATTTTGAGGGAAAATGTAATGACCTCAGCATTATACTGGGTCACCAGCAGAGGAGTAAGTTTACCAGAAAATGTCTTATTTTACATTTAGAACCCTGGAACACCATTACTAATCTGTGTATCTGAAATGGCTTTAGATATTTTGTCCACTGGGTGGCATGGTGGCTTAGTGGTTAGCACATTTGTCCCGTACCTCCAGGGTTGGTGGTTCTGGTTGTAGAGGTATAAGGGTCCTTTCTATGGAGCAACACATTCTTTGAACGGGATAGATTTGGAAACACACTCTGTGACTTTGATTTTTTTTTTAAATTTTTTTTTTTTTTTTTTTTTTGTGTATAATTGAATGCATCACCCTGTCTGTTTTGTCCTGTACGTTCAGAGCTTGAGTCAGCCATCCAGCGAGAGCTCTCTGCCTCAGCTGCCCTTGCCCTGCTTACTCTGCACCCAGACACGTGTGTTCTTTGGCCATGAGCGCAGGCTTGCAGAGGGTAAGACATGCACAAATGAGATATTTTAGCTCAGGGGTGTCCAGTCGTATCCGGAAAGGGCCGTGCATGCAGGTTTTCATTCCAACCAAGCCTGATTCTATTGAAAGCCAAACTCAGCAAATCAGGTGTAGCCCCTGCTTGGTTGGAATGAAAATCTGCACACACACACACACACACACACACACACACACACACCGTCCCTTTCCGGATAAGATTGGACACCCCTCTTCTAGCTCTTCTTTGCACACGCATACACATGAATATAAACACTTGAGGGGTCAAATTCAAGGAAAGTGCTAGCAAAATTCTCACCTGCAGTCAACATTTTGCCCCCCCAGTGCAGTTTCCAAACAGCCCAGCTTGGTCACAGTACCTGAGAGTGGAGAACATGGTGGAGAACAGTCTGTTTTGAGTCAAATTTCTTTCTTTTTTTTATTTTATTTTTTTTAAATAAACCTCTGGCCTTCAAGAATATAGGAGTATTTTAGCAAGCTAGAAAGCAAAAGTAACACTAACTGTACATGCTTAACTGTACATGAACGTATCCGTTCTTATATAGCATCAAATAACCGTATACCATTATTTCAGATTTCAGACCTGGTGTATCTAGAGGTGCCTGTAGTATGATTATGGAAAAAGATTCAGGTTTTTCACTAGTACAAAGAAAAGAGTTGGTAACATTTGGCAAAGTGGATACCGAGCCAACTGTAATTATTGTTGCTACCCATCAGGGTGTCTTTTTCCAGAGTCAAATATTATTTACTAGCGGGTTGGTTTGTTTGTTTTTTTTCATGTTCTCATGCTTTTCAAATCAAGTGGCTTTTCGACACTTAAGAGTGGGTTGGTAGTTTGAGATGTCGCTGACTGCAGGCATGTGTGCTTGTGATGTTCACAGGGGAAAAGCAAGCGGCCACCCATGTGTGGCTGGATCAGGAATATGACCGGGAACAGTCACAGGTGTGGGCGGAGCTGGAAGAGCAGGTGGTGGCTGTGGTCAACAGGGGCAGCGTGCCCATCAGCTTCCAGCCCACACAATACTGCCTCAGCAGCCACACCGATAACCTGCGCTACCCCCTCGCTGTGGTGGAAGGTAGGACTTTTAATATTTGTTTCACAGCATACCTAATAATCTATATTTTCCAGCTCTATTAAATATTAACACAGCTGGGTGAGAAACCAGGCACAGAAACTTTCACGACATGGTTACTGTAGGTACAGTGACTGTGGTAGCAGCTTATTATTGTTAAAAGCTATTTTTTCCGTCCGCTGTCTTCCTTAGGATTGTAAACACAACGAGATTTGTTGGGATTTGAGTTCATTCAGTGGGCTGGATTATTCATAGTTTCATATATTTCATATATTCATATCTTTTTATTTTTGAACCTATGGTTAAGTGTTTTAGCGAGTGTTCAGTCTTGACGTCTCTTCTGCTGGGAATGTGTCTTAAAGTCCCCATGAAATCAACCAATTTTACTTCATGAATGTATATGTCAGCCTTAAGGTTATCTATAAGCTAGTGTGCTCCACAACGACAAAATTCACATTTAGATGATATATGCATTCAAAATGTACAGTCTCCCTCGACCACCAATACGGATCAACAGTTTTGATGACCTCATTCTGCACTTCAGCATCATCATCATATTTTCTGTGCAATCAAATGCTCTGTAGAATCTGATTATAAAAATCACCTTGCCGTAGTTGAGCGATTGGCTATTTTAAAAGTGGGAGGAGCCACTCTATATGTCCCGCCCTGACAGTGTTGCAGTTAAGTCATGAAAATGCGAATATAAGAAATCTCACTTGTAAGAAATCTTCACATCCCCACTTACACAGGGGTTGATGTGTATAATGTTGAAGTGGAACGACGCAAGGAACCGTTTTTTTAAGCATTTATCCTTTAAATCTGGAAGTTTGCACAAATGTTACATCTGTGCAAATCCATAGCATAAATCCAGAACACCGCCAACATGCTCTAATACATTGCGCCTCTGCAGAGCCCATTATCGTGGAGGTGGCCTTCAAAAATCCTCTGAAGGTCCCGCTGGCTTTGTCCGAGCTGTCTCTGCTGTGGAAGTTCACACCGAAGGACTTTTCTGGGCCTCAAGGAGGCACGATTGGAGAAACTATCTCCAATGAAAAGGAGGCAGCCACAAGCAAAGTAAGAAAGTCTAAAGTTGTCCAGGCTTTGATTATTAGTGTTTAATTAGGCCTCCTGTGTTTAATGTGGTTTTTTTGTTTCAGGCCACAGCACTCAATGACCTTATCAGCACTGAAGTCATTCCAGAGTTCCTTATGAGTCCTGAAGAAACAAAAGTGGTGAGGAGTTTGTTTGTTTGGTGTATTTGTTCATGTCTCAGAAATGTATTTCTTTTTTCTTTTTTTAAAATTATTATGATGTCAGTGTGTTAACTATTGATATTTTTTTCCCCCCTCTCCCAGGCTCGGCTGAAGTTACTTCCTCATAAAACAGGAGAGCTGCACGTGCTCGGTGTGGTCTACAACCTGGGCACTGGAGAGGAGGACAACAACACCACTGAAGGTATCTAAAACTCACACACACTCCCAAGTACACTAATCCTCACATTCAGCCATTATAACTTTTAAAGCTACCGTCTATTTCTTCTGATCCTGGATGACAAGATGAATTTCATCTGTAGCAGTCTAGCTACATGATGCACTGCCTTTTTACATATCTTTTTCAGGTATTCAAATGTCAGATACAAACCAATAAACATAACATATCATTTGATGGTTGATTGATAGTTTTTGTTGTTTAGAATTTTAACCTGCTCTGGTGAAATATTCTCTTTTAGTATCAATTTCAGTGCTTCCAGAGCATTGTTGTTTCTCTTCTGTGCTCAGCAGCCAGTCGTTTGATGTGTGTCCGCGGGAGGCAGGATCTGGAAATCCAGGGGCCGAGACTGAACATGACCAAAGAGGAGAAGACCTCTGTCCGACACGGATCAGACCGTCGCCTTGAACCTATCATCACTCCTCCGATGCCTCTGCTGGAGGTCTGTGTGTCTGTGTAGCACAGCAGTAACCTTTAATCCCTTACAGCTTTAGTCTTGTTTGCAGGCTTAAGCTACGTTCACCCTGCAGCTTCCAGGCACCTATTATAGGAGCTCTTAAAAGATATTTTCTTTATTGTCTTCTCCCAGGTGTTTTTCATTAACTTCCCCACGGGTTTGCTATGCGGTGAGATCAGAAAAGCGTGGGTGGAGTTTGTCAACATGAGTGCCGTTCCCCTCTCTGGTCTGCGGGTGGTGTCCACCCACCCCGAGTTCTTCACCTTCGGAAGTGCGACCTCTGACCTCACTCCAGTAACCCCGACTGCCGCTGAACACTGCTCCGCCTACAAGACAATGGTCATGCCCCCGTCTGTGGCTGCAGTGACTCTGGTATCTCCTGCATCGTTTGGGGTGACTGGGGATGACCGGCCCAAAGTAGCTGAGATTCCTTTAACAGGAGGGGTTCTGGGACCCGGTGAGGCACTACAGATACCACTGTGGCTCAGAGGACCTGACCAAGAGGGCGTGCACGAGATCCACTTCCTGTTTTACTATGAGAGTGTGGAGAAAAATGCAAAGCTCAGGTACCCACCAGCAGAGGGAGCTTTTGACCCCATTTTATTTTTAAAAAATGTGCTTACTGAAAATGTTCACAGCTTTGAATGACTACTCTTCACTCTCATCTCTCACTTTTCCCATCCTCATTCTCAGTCACCGGGTGCTGCGCCACACGGTCTTCATCTGCGCGAGTCGTTCCCTGAGCGCGAGAGTGACAGCGTGTCGCAGTAACACGCTGCCAGGAAAAGTCAGGCGAGAGGAAAGGGAGGAGGAGCACTACGGCAGCATGCTGGTGTTCGTGGATGTGGAAAACATCAACACTGTAAGCCTCTTCCTACAGACACTCCTCACTTTCCAATGCACTAACATGGGATCCCTGTTTACTTTCTAATCGATACCTATGTTTTGATTGCATACCCAAGCACCAAAAAACACACACATTAATATATGCAAGACACTAAACAACACGTTATTTCTTGCAGGATGTGCATTTGAGTCAGTGCTGAAATCAGTGCTAGTTTCAAATTTTGTTTGTCATTATTCAGATTAAGTATTTTCTCACTTACAGAGTGAAGCAGGGGTGCGCGAGTTCCACATAGTGCAGGTGTCCAGCAGCAGCAGACAGTGGAGGCTACACAAGTGCATCAATCCTGCCGGAGACAAAGGTCTGAGTTCTCTACATTTTCTTCCACGAAAGCCGTCTCTTGACCACCATATTGAGTCATAGTTCACATACAGTAAATAAAAATGTGCAGAATTACATTTTTTATGTTGTATTTTGTGCAATATTTGTAGTGTGAGCAGATTGGCTTGATGATGGACTGCTTATATGAACCTAACACCTCAGCACTGAGCTTACAGTTCTTGCTTAATAACTGTTACTGACCCCCACTGCTCCTGAGACTTTGGCTAGTGATTTGTTATAGTCGAGTCTAGAGGTGTTACTGTTTTGAAATTTTCATGGTATGATATTCTAGTAGGGAAAAAATCAGTATCACTTTCTTGAGCTCATAGTATCGTTTTTATAAAAATAAAAAAAACAAGCCGGTGATAAAAATGAAAGGAAATCATTATTATGAAACCTTTGTGCAAAGATGTCTTTACACATGCCTGAGGGTAAAAACTGTCCTTCAGTCTGCTAGTGTGTACCTTAATGCTGTGATATCTCCTATCAGACACTAGGGGATAGAACAGCTATTGCTCAGGTGGTTTGGGTCCTTGATTATTGCTTTGGCCTTACTGTAATAACAGGAAACATATGTTGTCAGTGTCCCACAAAGAAGTACCAATGATCATCTCTGCATTCTTCACAGCACTCTGAACTGTTCTTTCACCATGCCAGACATTGAGACCGCTTATAAGGACATTCTCCACTGTACTTCGGTGAAAATTGATGAATGTGTTCGTGCTCATGCTCCGTTTTGTCAGTCTACGAAAAATAAAAGCCATTTTAATGGTCATACTTTTTTGCTAGCCCATTTAAGCTTTTCTGAGATCTGCAGTCCAAGGAATTTGAAGCACTTGACTACATTTCTAAATGGCATATAAAAAAAAAAATCAGGAATTAGTGGCATTGAATCAGTATTGCTGGAAGGTGTTTAATTTTATGAAGGTTTAGGTGACTGTGTTAAAGAGCACTCGTTGTACCCATCTCTTCATGACCATCTTGATCCAAAGGCAAAATTGAACAGCAGAGCAATACAATATGCTCAAAAGGTGCTTTAATCAATTGAACAGAACACTTTCACATCATTACAGAATAGGGAATTTGTTGATGAAAATATCATTATTTTCAGGATTTATATTAATACTCAATACTTACTCCTAGCCTATTTATTAATCAATGTTTGATTTAGAAAATCAATAGAGAATATGAAATGTGGAGTGTAGGAATTAAAAACTGAATACAAATACACCGATCAGCCATAACATTAAATCCACCTGTCTAACATTGTGCTGCCAAAAAAGCTCTGACCTATTGAGGCATGGACTCCACAAGACCTCTGAAGGTGTGCTGTGGTGTCTGGTACCAAGACGTTGGCAGCAGATCCTTTAAGCCCTGTAAGTTGCGAAGTGGGACCACCATGGATTGGACTTGTTTGTCCAGCACATCCCACAGATGCTCGATCGGATTAAGATCTGGGGAATTTGGAGGCTCAACACTTTGAACTCTTTGTCATGTTCCTCAAACCATTCCTGAACAATATTTGCAGTGTGGCAGGGCGCATTAACCTGCTGAAAGAGGCCACTGCCATTAGGGAATACCGTTACCATGTTCTTGCTCTGCAGCAATATTTAGGTAGGCTTGCCTTCTTCCCATAATGCATCCTGGTGCCATCTCTTCCCCAGGTAAGCGACACGTGCACATGATGTGAAAGAAAACGTAATTCATCAGACCAGACCACCTTCTTCCATTGCTCCATGGTCCAGTTCTGATGCTCACTTGCCCATTGTAGGTGCTTTGGGCGGTGGACAGGGGTCAGCATGGGCACTCTGACCGGTCTGCAGCTACGCAGCCCCATACACAGCAAGTTGTGATGCACTGTGTGTTCTGACGCCTTTCTATCATAGCCAGCATTAACTTTTTCAGCAATTTGTGCCACAGTAGCTCTTCTGTGGGATCGGACCAGACAGGCTAGCCTTCACTCCCCCCATGCTTCAGTGAGCCTTGGGCTCCCATGGCCCTGTCACCGGTTCACCGATTGTCCTTCCTTGGACCACTTTTGGTAGGTAATATCTACACCCCACCATACCTGCCGTTATGGAGATGCTCTGACCCAGTTGTCTAGCCATCACAATTTGGCCCTTGTCAAAGTCGCTCAGATCCTTTTGCTGGCCTGTTTTTCCTGCTTCCAACACATCAACTTCAAGAACTGACTGTTCACTTGCTGCTTAATATATCCCACCCCTTTACAGCTGCCGTTGTAGTGAGATAATCAATGTTATTCACTTCACCTGTCAGTGGTTTTAATGTTATATTTTGGTCTATACAAAGAGTGTACACTGATCAGCCATGAGCTTTTACTGAGCAAACCTCTTGAGAGCTTAAAGGTGCAAAATCTGTGTGCATGGGTATTTGTGATTTTGTTTGATCAGGGATGTAAGAGAAGGTTCTTTAAAGAGAGATTTCATCCACTTTGTGGGTCCCTTTTTTTCATCCTAAATCAAGCAACAAAGCTGCGAAAAAGGCATGAGAGCACATTTTCTTACTGATCTAAATTTTAATCCTTTATTTTATTCCCCCCCCCCTTTCCAGACTCTAAGTTGGGCAGCAGAGAGAGGGGGAAGCTGTGCTTCAGGGCAACTAGATGCAGAACACAGGAAGGTGAGAGACATGCACAGCATTTCATTTCTTCAACTTTAGCTATCAGATCATTACTGACATGTGCAAGCCTACTCATTTCATTTTCTGCTAGTCAATACTCATCCCAGTTTCAGCTGTTTGCATATCAGCCACAATCCTCTGTTAAATCAGTGGTGCTAGTTCTAACCTTCTGTCTGTGAAAATATAGCATAGACACAAACGTTGCCAACTACAGAATACTTCATATGCACTCACCATCCATTTTAATAGGAGCACCTGTACATTTTATGCAGTTATCTAATTAAGCCAATCATGTGGCAGCAGCAAAATGTATAAAATCAGTCAATGCTTCAGTTAATGTTCACATCAAACATCAGAATGGGGGGAAAAGGTGTGATTGCTGTGATTTTAACCATGGCATGATTGTTGGTTCCAGATGGGCTGGTTTGAGTATTGAGTATTTAGAAACTGCTCATCTCCTGGGATTTTCACACACAACAGTCTCTAGAGTTTACACGAAAAACAAAAAACATCCTGTGAGCAGAGGGTCTGCAGGTTAAAACACCTTGTCGATGAGAGAGATCAGAGGAGAATGACCAGAGTGGTCTGAGCTGACAGGAAGTCTATAGTAACTCAAATAAGCACTCATTACAAGCATGGTAAGAAGAAAAGCATCTCAGCATGCACAAAACATAGAACAGATAAGCAGATGGTAAAGAAAGCAGACTGAATTATCTAAGCAGATTTACTCGTCTGAAAATATTTCAGTCTAGATGAAGCTAATTCTACCATCGACTGCACAAGACTATGCTGGGAAAAGTATTGTGTGTGTTTTTATCAATTTTATTTATTTATAAATGTTCTTTAATGGACAGTTAACACTTTGATATCCCTTTGCATGAAGTGAAGGTGTGCCTTAGTAATTTTTTATTTTTTACTCGCACTGCTGTATGAATTCCTCCTGCAGTTATTTTTGTGGTCCTTCAAAGCTAAATAAAATTTTATTTTCAAAAATCTTTGCACTGTAGCATTGTGGCCTGCGCTGTGTGAAAGGGTGCATTCGGTGCTGTGGGCTGCACGTTACTATCCCATCCCTCTTTGCTAGTTAGAGTCGGGTCAGCAGTGCAAATTTGTTTGCACCAATTAAAAGGCCAAAAACGAGCGTTCTTCTGAAGACATACCAAAGGTGACTAGACAACTACTTTTCTGAATTATTTGTCTCAAAATGCCACCGACAGCCAAACCGAACCATTTCATTTGTCACCCATTTGTGTGTGTGTTGTGTCAAACTTTGCTTTGTAGTAGTATGAGGCTTTTTTCATTCAGTATTTTGTTCTATCAATTTTTCAGCTACCTCAGACACAATAGAGAAGTACACTTTTGCTGACCTAAACCTCGGCAATGAGCAGGTAAATCATAACCCTGTTTCACTAAATCATATACAGAAGACATGAATCAATTTTGTTTATATAATTGTTTTTTGTCAAGACCTGACCTGCGGTTTTCAATCAAATTCTTTACTTGATCGGCACTTTTTCATGCTCATTTCTTTCCATTTGTTTAATTTTGTGCCCCTCCATAGATTGTCAGTTCTATGACTCCGTGTGCGGACTTCTTTTTCCGGAGAGATCTGCCCTCTGAGCCCAGGAAAGGAGGTGTGTCTCCAGGTGGAGCCATGCACATGAGGAGGCAGAGCCTCACACCTGCTGGCAGGACAGTTGACAGCATGACAAGTGTCATTCGGAAATGCAGTGAAGTGGAGCTCGACATCATCATCCTTTGGAAGGTACTTTACTCTTCTCTCAAATCAGTGAACGTTTACTTAAATCATTTGGCAGGATTCATTACCATATACACTCTTAACCGGGTCAGTGGTCTCCAACTGTCGCTACACTGTGTTTGTTCTAGGCAAAACTATTAAGCAGTTCAGCTTCCTGGCTGATTTGGGGCTTTATGAGCCTTGCTTTATGTGTTACTGTTTCTAATGCCTTGTACTTCTGTTCTTGCAGGCTTATGTCGTGGAGGACAACAAGCAGCTCATTCTAGAGGGACAACTTCACGTTGCTTTGCAAACTATCGGAAAGGAGGCATGCTCATTCGCACAGAAAGAGGTATCTCGCAAAAGACTCCACACTTTTGCTCACATTCCCTCATTCTTGACTGATTAAAAGCAATTTCTAATCGCGGTTCAGAGGCTGATGTAGCGGTGGGCGATATACAGTATGTATACGTATATATCGGTATCACAATATATTGACGTCACCACATGTGTGGTATTTTTATTCACTTTCATCTCACCTATTATGTTATGAATAATTTTGAAGAGAGTTCAATTGTGCAAACCTGTCAACAACACTTTCAGCAGTGCTTGTGTGACTTATGAGCATTTTTGTTCCACACGCCTCAGTTGCTTCTGTACTGAAAGGAAATCCGAATAATTTTCTTGAGTGAAAATATGGTAGGCTTAAACTATGACCATTAAAATAATTTAATAATGCAAAATCATGGATAGAAAGATGCTGTTGCTCATGTGCACTCATCTCTGATGCATTTAAAAAGCGTAAGAAGTATTATTACTATATTACCTGGTTTGCATCATGGATGAGTGCATGCGTATACTACAGCACAATTTCCAACATCAAACATTTCACATTCCTTTTTATTTGCACTAATTAATTTTTGATCTTTTTGTTTTGGTGCCTCACTAATTTACATCTTTTAATCTTTCAACCATTCTTACTTTTCCACTAAACATTAGTCCTTTTAATTAATTCATTAAGTAAGTAATTCATTCAACTCTCCTCTGGAAAAGATGTGGACTGTTGCCTTGTGTGTTTTTTCTTTTTTTTTTTTTTTTTTTTTTTTCTCTCCCACTGTTGCATAGCAACCGTGGCCATAGACACTCAATGAGGAAGTCATACATACAATTCCAGGTGTTGCTCACTTGTTTATCACGCACACACAACCACTAAACTGCATCCCCCTGCGTCTCCTTCTGAATACTGAATAATATTGTCTGTGTGTGGCAGGAAGCGCAGGAGATGGTCCTGCTAAAGTTCAAGCCTGATCCTCCACCTCCTGTCAGCAGACCCTCACTGGAACAGCTTTCTCATCTCATTAAGACTTGTCTGCACTACCCCGAGTCCTATGACCACCCCTTCCCACAGAAAAGGTACACACACACACACACACACACACACACACACTCTCACTCTCTCTCACACACACACTCTCTTTTGAGAAACCATCCAATCTTGGAGGTCTTTCATCATTTTTGACAAACTACTTAACTTATCAAAATAATATCCATGTATCTGGATATATCTTAGCATGTTCATTGAAGTGACTGTCAGTTTTCCTGGGAGGTGCAGTGAAAGTTGTTGTATGTTCTTGGCCTCTAACTGGAAAATAAAGTAGATCACTAAAATAAAATAAATAAAGTAATCACTACATCTGGAGACTGAAAATAGGTTAAAGGTCAGTGCTCTGACCAGTTATTATGGAAATGAATAAGCCTGAGGCTATGCGATACATAGTGATACGTCACATGCGCTGTTTTTTTTTTTTTTTTTACTGATCTGGTTCTTTGTCTTCCTCTACTTTTACTGTCTCTTTCGACCAAAACAAAAACCCCTCTTCATCTCCTTCCACTGGCTTATTGTAGCTGCCCGCATCAAATTAAAGTCTGTCACTATCTTCAAAAAACTGCTAAAGACCCACATCTTCCGTGAACACTTAACTAACCCCTAACTTATTTGATATGTCTATGTACATGAAGATGTCTGAACAATTAATATGGGCCTTTTCCCAGTTCCTATATGCTATAGTGTTCATTATTTCCTATGGTTACGTACAGTATTAGACCATCATCTACAGGGTGTCCCAAAAGTCTCCATACTGTAAGGGACTATGTTTGCCAGCACCACGTCAGTTGTGCCTTAGTCATTGGATGTTTGTGGACGTCCACTTCTCAGTCGGTCAGCAACACTTCGTGTCACAGTGTCGTGTGTGAGGTGATTGTCTTGTTTCCTGTTAAATTCCGTTGCAACCTTGCGACAGCTTCCTGATCCAGCCATGAGAATGATTTTAAGACGTTCTTCCTTTGTCAAAGGCGTTCTTAAATATGCAGACTGAATATAAATAAATCTACCGTGTGAACGAACTGTTTTTGTTTCCTTTTGGATTATTTCCTCTAATTTGTCACTTTATAACTCTGCTATTACATCTGTCTCTCCTCAGCTTATGCATGGTACCGGTTACCTTGACTCTGTCCAACTGTTCCTTGGCTCAGGTGGATGTCATCATTGACCTGCGCCAGAAAACGACGAGGTAATCGAGACTGACTAGTGTCGTCATTCATTTAGCTCTTGTCAGTGATGGATTATATTAGACAAACTACCAGCATACAGTGAAGTTATCTTTTTGGTTGTGTATGTTGGCGTCTGAATTCTAACTTACTGCTGTCTCTCTTCTTGTTAGCCCCGAGTCACTAGAGGTGCACGGTGCGTTTACATGGTTGGGGCAGACCCAGTACAAGCTGCAACTGAGGCCACAGGAAGTCCACCAGCTCTCGCTGAAGGCCTGCTTCTTCCAGGCTGGGGTTTATAACCTGGGCACGCCACGGGTGTTTGCCAAGCTCGCCCAGTCAGGCACCATGTGTGAGACCAGCCAGCAGAGCGCAATGCCAGCTCTCATCGTCATTAACGGTGTGTGAGCCAGTCATCGCAGCAGGCCTGCTGCTGTTCCAGCCTCAATTCACCACCCTACAGCAACAATTCTCTCAGATTGCAGCAGTTTTATACTTCTTGTTGCATCTGACATTCTTGTAATCTGTGGGGAGATGATAAAGACCAACATACCCATAGTTGTTTTTGTCTTAAATGCAGAGAATGGATTTGAAACATGAAAAGGTTCTTTTTGTCTTTCCCAAAAATATTTCTCATATCAGCTTTTTTTTTTTTTTTTTTTTTTTAATGAAGTCCATTTTATTTACCCAAATCAACTCTAAAGACTAAACCTGTATGTGTGTGTGCGCGCGCATGCATGGGTGTTGCTAAATGAGTGTTCAGTCTCCTCATGTTGCTAGTGTTTCAGGAACAATGCTCCATTTCTGCAGTAACAAAGACTTTGCTCCATGTGGAGTCTTGAAGCTGCATAATTAAAGATGTAACCTGCTGCAGGACTTGTTTTCTCTGCCTAACGGACCATGGCATAATTTCTTATTCATTGAGCGGGCTGTACAAGCTGTCAAAGCCAGTGAGGTGTGAATGGCATCTGTGTGACCCCAGTGAGGAAGCTGTGGCATGTGTAGCCCACTGCAGTACCGTCACACGCTGTGGAATACTCTGGCCATGTGTGTGGTTCGGCTGGACTGGGCTGATTTCACAGAAAAAAAGTCATTTTCTTTTCTTTACAAACCAAACGTCCCCCCCCCCCTCTCTCCACCCATCACCCCTGATTAAACTGTTATTTAATGTATCTATGTGATTGCTTTTCAGACAAAAATGATGTATTATATTTATAACAAATGACTGTAAATAGAATAAAATGTAACCAAATAACCACAAAGTGTGTTTTTGGTGTCTTACTGCATATCCTTGGTGCATATTGTTAAAATGGAACCTGTCAAGAGGTGGGATATATTAGTCAGCAAGTGAAAAGTCGAAGTTGATATGTTGGAAGCAGGAAAAATGGGCAAGCTAATGGGCAGATCTAAGTGACTTTAACAAGAGGGACCTACACAATATTAGGCAGGTTGTTTTAATCTCATGGCTGATCGGTGTTTGTTTACTGTGCCAGGTTTACCTGGATTATAATCCAGGTATAAACGTATAACATTGTTTCAGAATTAGCACTGGTAGTCTACACAACCCATGAAGGGCTTTGGAAATGAACTGATGATTTAAATGATCAATGTTTTAAATGAAGTTGAATGTTAAACTGTGCAGTGATGTGGCCCTTCAGGACTGGAGTTTAACATACAGGCTTATGTTGATTTCTTATTCACGTTGGAATAAGACCAGGTGATGTTTTTCAAATTTTCAGATGTACCGTTTCAGCCAGCCTGTGCTTACTAAAGCTTCAGATTTTCATTCTTGGCTGACAGGACTGGAACCTTTTCTTCTCATGATGGTTGTAAAGAGTGGGTAGTTGCGTTCCCTAGCCTTCCTGTCAGCTCGAACCAGTCTGGCCATTCTCTGAATTCTCTCATCAACAAGCTGTTCCTGCCCTCAGAACTGCTGCTCACTAGATTTTTTTGTTTGTTTGTTTTTTGCACCATTCTGTGTCTAAACTCTAAAGATGTGTAGGTGTATGAAAATCCCAGGTGATCAGCGGTTTCTAAAAAAAAAAATTAAAACTAGACCTTCTGGCACCAACACTGAAGCTCTTGACCTGTATCGGCATGATTTTGTGCATTGGATTGCTGCTACATGATTGACTGATATGATGATTGCATGAATATGCAGGTGCACCGATGTTCCTAATAAAGTGGACGGTGGGTGTATATGATGACTATGAATGAGCAGCCACTGACCTAAAATGACTCATTCTTATTCAGCTTTCTGTGCAACACCTAGAGTCTGGTTTTAAGTAATCGCGATGCCTTTTCCATGGCCAAATGGAAGATGGTGTGGTGGTGTATATATATATATATATATATACACATATATGCTATCTCCATCTTAAATACTATTATATGAACTGTTTGCCATGTATGCACTCTTGGCCAAATAATGTTTTGATGGTTGTCTTTTTTCTTCTTATAAGATATATATATATATATATATATATATATATATATATATATATATGAGCCGTATCCTGGACTCATTTGGTCCAACCCAAGTTTATGACATTTTAAGAGTGAGGAGATAATAGCATAGGAGATAAGCAGAAAGTGCAAACAAAAGTACACGGAGCAATTATTTTTAAAATCCTGTTTAAAAAGTGTGTTTAGACCAACTGTTTGAGTGTCTCTCTGTATATCGAGTCTTGTTCGTCTGTCCCTTTCCATGTAGGGTCTCTTGGCAGGCCTGTGTCAACCGTGCTTATCTGTAATTCTGTTTTTTTGAGTCATGACTGCTGGAAATAAGGCTTAAATAAGGCTGCTCATCACTTGCGTACAACAGCCTCTGACTCTTGTAAACAGTTAAATCCTCTTTGTGTCTATGCCAAAAGGAAATACTTCTCCTAAAATAAATTCTTAACCATGATGAAATTATAAACTATGAATCTGATTGCATTTGCAAAAAGCAGGAAGTTATGTGTACATAATTACCACCATCTTTTGTGCATTACATTTAGATTTACTAGCTAATAATTAATAATGAAATTGCTGCTTCAGAACCAAAGGCACAGACCATTTATCAATATTAATGCAATCCCAAATACCATGATTTACTGCTACTGTTCCAAAAAAAAAAAAAAAACAATGGCATTACTGTGAATAAAACAGGACCCTGACCAGGACAAAGTGGTTACTGAAAATGAACGAATAAATAAAACTTTTCGTGTTTTGTAATTGGTAGATTCTTCATTTGAACAAACGTCTTAACATTGCAAGTGTGCCAATGAATTATAATAAGCTGAATAAATAAAACCAGCTAAACTGAAATGCTTTAAAAAAAAAAAATAGAGAAGTAGCTATTAGTGTTTATTGTAACAAATTATCAATGTCAGTCACAGCTGTCATGTGAAGAAGAGTGACTTGAAGAAATATCAAGTAACAGGTCTGTTGGCTTGGCCATGTTTCTGTGACTGCTGGTTCTGCTCCAACCAATCTGATACAACAGCTGTGAGACCGAATTTCATCCTAACTGATCTCTAATCATTTGCTATAATTGTAACCAATTATTAACTTCAGTGGCAATGGAAGTTAAATGCAAACTTCTTTATTGATGTTAAACTGACAATCTTGGCACCACTAGCGAATTATTTGATAATTGAGGCTGCGTTGGAATCATATTTGTGTTAGATTCAAGACCGATACCTATAGCTATAGAGCTATATAGTAACGATTGATTCTGAGCAACAGAAACACTCGCCTGGCTTTTCAGGGAACATTTTGGGGCACTTTTACTGACCAGCCTATTATGGAATTATACTATTTATAGTTAACACCATAATGTCAAGTCAAATCAAGTAGGCTTTATTGTCAGTCCTCTCATCACAAACTGATATAATATTAAGAATGAAATATAGTTCCCCCAGAATCTTGAAAAACGTCGGACTACAGATCAGAAGGTCGTGAGTTCAAATCCCAGCACCACCAAGCCGCCAATGTTGGGCCCTTGAGCAAGACCCTTAACCCTCAACTGCTCAGCTGTATAAAATGAGATAAATGTAAGTCGCTCTGAATAAGAGCATCTGCCAAATGCTGTAAATGTAACATAGTGACAGACAGTGCAAAAGTCAATAGACTATGCAATAGACTCTAAACTACACAATGGACAATACTGTTAATACAGTTAAAAACTGTAAACTCTGTTGATAATCCTAGGCGTCATTATGAATTGAAATAAAATGAGGTGAGGTGGCCATCATACCGCTCTGATGAGAATTCTAATGACCTGTGGGAAGTACAATACAGTGCAAACGTTTCAGGCAGCCTATTTTTTGTAGTACAAACTTTGTTATAGTTTTTTTATTTTTTATTTTATGACTTCTACATGATCAAGTCAGTACAAAAAAACATTTTAGATTCCCAAACATTAGTTTTCTAGCACAAAATTAAATGTTACAGAAAAATGTTTGTATGTCAGTAAAGAAAGCAGCATATTATGTAAGAGACACTTTTCAGACAAAAAACACAATGAAGGCTGCTGGGTTTTGCGGCAAAAATAAGAAGCGAGTGCGAAAGTCAAAGTCTCCAGAAGAACTGTGGCTGGTTCTGCAAGATGCTCAATAAAACTTACCAGCTCATTTCCTTATAAAACTGCATAAATTGTACCGGAGACTACTATTTTAATTTATTTTTAATTTTTTTTTTTTTGTCACACCAAATATTGACTTTGTTTCGTTTACTACTGTTTACTGCTCTTTACGGTATTGTTTTTAAAATGTAGAAACATTTAATTTCATTATTTTGAAGGCATCTTCGCTCTACAGCATATCTTTGCATGTGCCTAAAACTTCTGCACAGTCATGTAGCTGTTCATGAATCTACACAATATGGCCAAAGTTATCTAGAAATTTGACCGTCATACCCATATGTGTTCCTTCCCCAAACTTTTGCCAGGTACACAAATGTATAGAACGTCTTGTATGTTGTAACATTACAATTTCCCTTCACTGGAACTAAGAGGCCCAAACCGGTTCCAGCATGACAATGCCCCTGTGCGAGATCCATGAAGACTTGGTTTGCCAAGGTTGGATTGGAAGAACTCGAGTGTCTCAGAGCACAGAACCCTGACCTCAACCCCACTTTTTGTTCTTGCATCAGTCCTCAAGTTGTCTCACTTCCTTTCTGTAATGCTGTCTCATCACTGTTGATGTTGAGTTCCACAACTGTGGAGCAAACCTGATGATGTGGTTGTTGTGATGTTTGGAATCATGGGTGAGCATTGTGTACAGCAGAGTATACAGTACACAGCTCTAAAATAGTCAACTCAGGAAAAT
Organism: Cranoglanis bouderius; assembly: GCA_023630585.1. NCBI lineage: Eukaryota > Metazoa > Chordata > Actinopteri > Siluriformes > Cranoglanididae > Cranoglanis > Cranoglanis bouderius. The sequence goes on from CM042547.1 coordinate 6,065,891, forward strand.
GTGTTAGTACTCTTGGTAGATTTAATGTACAGTAAATATAGCTTTGATTTTCAGCCACCAGTCCTATTTCCATGCCATGAGCCACCACTGAATGTTACTGTTATTTCACAATTGTGAGACTAGACTGAGGAACCTAGAATGTCACTGGTTGATATCTGAGGCTGATAAACTTCTGTAGTAAATCGAAGTCTTTATTTGTCCTTTACAAAGAGCTGCAGTCCCCTCTGAAACTATTGGAACAGCAAGGCCTATTCATTTTTTTTGTGCTATACACCAAAGACATTTGGGTTTGAGATCAAAAGATGGAGATGAGACAAGAGTTTAGGATTTCAGCTTTTAGTTCCTGGTGTTTATACCTACTGTAGATGTGTTAAACAACATAAAACATAGAACCTTTTGCATCAGACTACCCAATGTTTAGGTGAGCAAAAGTATAGGAACAGATACTGTAAGTCTTGAAGTAAATTAAAGTAAATAACACTTAATATTTGGTTGCATATCTCTTGCTTTCAATAACGGCATCAAGCCTGCAACTCGCTGACATCACCAAATCGTTGTTTTCTTCTTCTGTGATGCAGTTGTTGTTGGTTTCAGGGTTTTTTCTCCCTTCAGTCTTCTCTTCAGGAGGTGAAATGCATTCTCAATTGGATTAAGGTCTGGTGATTGACTGACTTTTTCCCCTGATGAAGTCCTTTGCTGTGTTGGCAGTGTGTTTTGGGTCATTGTCTTGCTGCATGGTAAAGTTTCTCTCGATTAATTTGGATGCATTTTCCTGTAAATTGGCAGACAGAATGTTCCAGTAAACTTCTGAATTCATTCTGCTGCTACTATCATGAGTTACATCACCAATAAAGATTAGTGAGCCTGTTCCAGTAGCAGCCATGCAAGCCCAAGTCATGACACTACCTCCACCATGCTTGACTGATGAACTTCTATGTTTTGGATCATGAGATCCAGATCCTTTCTTTCTCCACACTTTGGCCTTTCCATCACTTTGGTAGAGGTTAATCTTGGTTCCAGAACTTTTGTGGCTCATCTCTATATTTCTTTGCAAATTCCAATCTGGCTTTCTGATTCTTACTGCTGATGAGTGGTTTGCATCTTGTGGTATGTCCTCTATATTTCTGCTCTCGAAGTCTTCTTCTAATGGTGGATTTTGATACCTTCACCCCTGCCCTGTGGAGGTTGTTGGTGATGTCACTGACTGTTGTTTTTGTTTTTTTCTTCACAGCTCTCACAATGTTTTTGTCATCAGCTGTTGTTGTTTCCCTTGGCCAATCTATTCTGTATCCGTTACTCAGTTTACCAGTGGTTTCTTTCTTTTTCAGGACAGTCCAAATTGTTGTATTGGCTATGCCTAGTGTTTGTGCAATGATTGATTTTCCCTCTTTTCTCAGCTTCAAAATAGCTTGCTTTTCTTCCATAGACAGCTCTCTGATCTTCTTCCTTTTTAACAACAAATGCAGTCTTCACGGGTAAAACTGAATGCTAAAACCAAGAGAAGATGTTCAGAGCGATTTATTGGTTTATTCTATTTATTGTTATCTAACAGTACACACTGGGGTAACAAGAAGTACCTGTCAGTACTAATATCTATAGAACTATCTGTACTAATGTTTTTGCTCGCCTACAAATTAGGTGGTCTGATACAAAATGTGTTATGTTCTATGTTGAATAACACATCTACATATAAATACCAGGAAATAAAAGCTGACATTCTAAACTCTCTTCTCATATTTATCTTTTGATCTCAAACCCAAATGTCTTCAGTCTACGGCAAAAACAATTTGAATTTGCCTTGCCATTCCAATAGTTTCATAGGGGACTGCACATAATTAATAATACCTGTGGTGAAATTTCTGGTTGCAGGCTCCAAGTAACCTGAGACTATAATACAGTGCACATGTATTGCAATATATTATCTACAAATAATGGTAAATGTGGTGTGACATACTGTATGAGGAATATACACAGGAAATACCTATTTACAATAGAGTACTGTATATGTGCATATGAATATGCAGCAGGTTTCTAAAAAAACAAAATGATGTGGTGGCTTCAAATTTCTCAGAGCAAATATGTTTGTTTGTGAGTCATGTGATAAGGGAGAGCTAACTGGTCCGTGGAAATTGGTAACAACTAAATTGTCAGAATAATGTGGTGGGGGGAAAAGAGTTATGTAATAACATAACTGTACTTAATATTTGAACAGCTTGGTTATTCTCATAAAATTAGCGTGTTGATTATTGTAAGAAGGTCCATGAGAGTGTTTAACTTCCTGGATGCAAAACGTTTTGAACCCTTAAATAGACCTGATCTTGCTCTGACCACCATAATTGAAAAGCTATACTGTAGTGTCATATTTGTGTGGCGGTCTGGAAAATCCATCAGATGTCACAGTGGCTGAATTCTGGAAAACATTTACCTTGGGTGATGAAACAGAGACTAAAGTGGATAACGCTGATAATCAAAGGGATAACTAAGTTCCAACTGTAAATGTAATACTGTCAAACTGTAAATATAATTCTTTAAAAATGGCCAGTGATGTTTTTCCATAAGTAGTTTATATGAAAAATGTAGAAATAGGCAGGGTGTTTGCTTGCTTGTGAGCTCAGGATGATATTAAAACAGGTTTAGATAATTATGAGACAAGAAACGAGGACTGTTCGAATAGTTTTTAGTGTAAATACAATGTTTTATAATAAACTAAAAATGTTTTCCCTGGCTGTGACAGTAGTGCCAGCTGTCATTGAAATCACAGCTTTAGGTTAATGCACATGTTCTGATACATTTCTACAGTAACAACTCTCACAGGAGACAGTTTATTCCTTACCTGTTTTTTTTTTTTTTTTTTTTTTTTTTTTTAAATATATTATGTGTCTATAGTTACATTTAAATGTGTTGAGCTTAGATTAACAATTTAGACTCCAACAGTTACTAAACAGTACAATGATTAACTAAATTCCATCCGCTTACCCTACACAGGATCGTGGGGGAGACTGGAGCCTATCCCAGGGAACTCGGGGCACAAGGCGGGGGACACCCTGGATGGGGTGCCAACCCACTGCAGGGCAGAATCGCACAGACACACTCACACACTACGGACATTTTTAGAGATGCCAATCAGATTACAACGCATATCTTTGGACTAGGGGAGGAAACCAGAATACCCGGAGAAACTCCCGAAACATGGGGAGAACATGCAAGCTCCACGCACAGGTGGGATTTCAACCAATAACCTTGGAGGTGCAAGGCAAATATGCTAACCACTAAGCCATCGTGCCCCCCCTACATTGTAGATGGGTTATTAAAAAAAAAAAATAGCACAACAATAAGGAGGATAGAAAATCTCAAACATTTTTACTCAGTTTAGACAAGTAATAATGAAGCTTAATGTCATTTATTTTGGTAGCTGGTGAGACTAAGCTGGATTTTTCAGCAAGGTTTTGGTACACACTTAAAAATCCATTAGGTAATTTTTGTTTTAAAATTGTAATGGTTAAATGGGTAGAGTTGAATAAAATTTCTTTTTTTTTTTTTTAACTCACTGAGCCCACACCCATTTCCACTCATGTACACACCCTGCTGAAAACAAAACAAAAGAAACCATCACAGAAATTCTAATGGTTACCATTACAAACCATCAGCGAACCATTAAAACTATAACCATTATCATTATTGGTCCTTAATGGTATCCACTAGACATAACATGCCACCAATAGAAGCAACAAATTACCAGTAGAGAGCCACAATTTCCATTAAAACCAATACAATGCAGATTATAACCATTAAAACCATTACAACCCTATGAGAGTTTCTATTGTTTTGGGTTTTTTTTTTTTTTCAGCAGGGCAGTGGTCTGCACTAGAGTTAACATTAGTAAGGACTGTCATGGCTTAATTTTCAAGCACACTCTGCTATTCAACAGCTTTAAAATCAAGTTACAGCTCTGTAAACATGCCCTTCTCTATAAACTTGTCCTTCTAATGATTCATGAGAATGTGAAGCGGCGTTGGGGCGTGTCTATAAAATGACTGACAAGAGGCCAATCGAAACATAAACAAACCTTCCGGACCGGAGAGATAGGTTTCCAAACTATGTAATACACTTGTTCTGAGACAATGACTCAAACTATTATTATTATTATTATTATTTAAATCATTTCTGCATGATTTTCCACATCATTTGTACTAGTAAGAAATGAAAAATATTGACTATCGCACCTTTAAAAGTTTTAGTAAATAATCTATTGCATTACATATATTTTATGTTAACAGAAAAAAAAAACATGACAGGCAAACATCCTACATGTAGTGCTGTAAAGTGTGAGATTTCGCCCTCTGTGCTGTGGACTGGCGGGCACACCTTCCGGATATACTGCAGCGCCAGCAGAAACAACGCCTTCTTGTTTCATTCCTTAATTTAACCCTTTACAAACCTGTTATTTAGTGAGTTTTGGTGTCGGGAACATGATCGCAGACAGTATTTTCGCTGCTGTGTTTGACAGGGAGGAGGAGGAGGTTAAGGAGAAGTAGGAGAAGTTCTCACCGTCATCTCATTTCCTCCTCCTTACCCATTTGATATGAAAACATGGTGCATAGGCAGGTGCGGGTTTGATTTCACCTTATTCGCTCGTTTTCCGCTCTACAGCCACACCATGAACCACGCACAGTCTTTGCGGGTTGTCTGTGGACTGATTTAACAACTGGTTTGCTATTTTCCCCCACTTTTTTCTTTTTTTTTTTTCTTTTGGTCGGTCTGGAAATTTCTTCGGATTCAGCAGTCCTGTTCCTTCGGCGCGTTAGCTTAGCTTTATCGCTGCATCCCTTTTCTACCACCGGCCCAAAAACAGGCCACAGCGATGCGGACTTTACTACAGCCTTGATTTCTCGGGGAAAACAATTATAATAATAATAACAATAATAATAAAAACATTTTCGCTTCGGTGAAGGAAAGGAGGATATTTTTATGGACCTGACGGATAGCTAGTAGCCGCTTCTCAGAGCAAAGGGGGAAAAATGCTTAATTCGAGGCGGCTGTTGCGGCTTTCCAACCGCTCCTTCTTGGCCTTCATTTTTTTCTTCTCCATGTCTACGACCTGCCTCTACTTCATTTATGTGGCCCCTGGAATAGGTGAGTGTCTTCTAATGCGCTGTATTCTTAGGGTGTCATTTAGGCTAAGCTATATACCAATTAGCAGGCTAGCGTTAGTTACGGTATGGTTAGCTAGCTACCTCCAGAGCTCAATGGCTAGCTAATCGAATTTTATTTAATCACGGTAACTAGCTAGGTATTGTGTTCTGTATCGTCCATATTATTATAGACCATGCACGTAATGAAAAATGTCTTATAAAGATTTTATATATATATATATATATATATATATATATATATATATATATATATATGTATGTATTATATATATATTTCCTGTTTTCTATATAGCTGAAACAACCACGTTAAATAAATAATTTGCTCCGCGAATGCTTTGCCTGATTTAAACAGCATTGGAAGCTACTAACAAGCTAGCTCGCGCGCTTTAAATCACGACTTTCTAGTCCAGGGTTAACCCGTTACTAACGATAATTAGCTACTTAGCTGGTTGTGCTAAGCTGTTTAGCTAGTTAGGTGGACGCTTAGCAACCGGCCGACGCGGGAACAGAAACACGCTGATTTGAAACAAGTGTAGTTTCAGTTGTCAGTATTCCTGTCTTGTTCAAAAGTCTATTACTCTTCCCTTGGTCCAGGTACACAGACAGTATTGTGAGGAGAGATGTGAAGAGTAAACTTCGATGGGAACCATAAAAGCAGACAGTTCAGTTCAGTGTTCTCAGCCTCGGAATATTTATTTATCTATTTATTTTTAAACCATGAGTTGAATTGAAGTGTATTGTAGCAGAGATGTGAACGACACTCCTCCAAAAGACCTCACGTTTGATTTCATTCGTTATTCATTCATTCATCTTCTGTAACCACTTCGTCCTGGTCGGTGTTGTGGTGGATCCATGGCCTATCCCGGAAATACCCCCTGGATGAGATAATGGCAACATTCGCACCTAGGAGCGATAATAAAAGGTAGGAGGAAACCAGTTAACCCAGTGGGAACCCAGCTTAGGTCGACGCAGTTCTCTCATGGCCTCTCCGAACGTTTTGAAAACATGCAAAAATGTAGATGCAAAGGGTGCTCGGAATGGGTTGCAAACTGCAGCCCTATTCGGATTGGGTTAGTTTATCAGAGGGAGGTCTGTAAATATAAATATATATATATATACATACACACACATTTTATTTTTTTCCCACACATCTCCTCAGTGATAAAAATCTCTCATCCCGACCACAATAAAAATGACCGCAGGAGGAGTGAGTTTTCTAGCAGGTTGTATTATGAACCCGGATGTTTTGTGTCATGTTGACATATGATCATGCTCCATTTGCAGCATGGCATCCAAGAGGTCAAAAAGTGCAGTGGAGTAGACAAGAGATGCTGGATCTTATTTCAGTTTGGGGTGAACCAAGGTTCCAGCAACAATCTGAAAATGCAATAAAACAATAATCGCACATCTGTACAGAACATCACAGACTTGTATCTTGACGGGACTAAAATGATCACAGAGTTTGGCGAAAAACAGTAGGTGGTTTTGGCCTGTGATTTCTTTCAGAGGAGGACGGAGAAAAACACAGACATGACCTATCTGGACGGAAATAAAATCACAAAGGAGCACCTGTAACATAGGAAATTACCCCATTTCGCATTTAATCCATCCAAACAGGGCTCGTTGTGCGTTCAAGTCATGTCGGAAAGAATGTATTTACGAGTTGAACGCACATAAACACCACCACAAAGCCGTAATTACGAGTGGGGAAACTCAGGATTTTCTTTGAGCTCCGAGCTTCTTAGTTGGGGGGCGTGTCAGCAAGAAAACATGGTGGAATCAATGGATGCGGCGTCTGTAGTTGACGGTAAATTTGTTGAAATTGAACGTCTCCGAAGCTAATTTCTGAGGAACATAGCAGAGGAAGAGGGAGAAAGAAAGAGAATAACAGTAAAATATAAACCACACTAGTGACGCGTCTCTTGTCAGGCTTTTTAATTTACAATAAAACAAGCTAATTGCCTGCACAAAATACGATAGCGTCGTACAATTACAATATAATATGTAACGATAAACTTAAGTGGCTTCGTAAATTGATTAAAAACATCAAAAAATACAGCAAGGTTTTTAAGTCCACTTCTAGAACATGGAGAACAAAGAATGCACATCAGGTGTGCTTTACTTTTTGAAGTTAATTAAGAGGAGGTACACCTCCATCTTGCTCCGACCAAAGTGACGTAAACGCGCCTGACGTCGTAATTACGACTTCCCTACTCGTAAACACGAACTTCCCAGGAGGACTTGAACACAGTTGTAATTATTTTCGTATAATAATAGTTGGGAGTTCATGATTCCCAAGGACACAACCGTGCACACACATCGGTATCTATCCAACTGATCAAACCACTCACCAAATTAGTGCCATTTAAAACGGAAGCAGTTCAGCACATGCAAACGATCCGAAGGCCTTTCTGCACTTATGCTAATGTTAATGACGGCTCTTTCAGTTCCTGTATTTCCTGGAACACATGGCAAACAGCCACATTATTGATCCTTGATGAACTAAGCCATTGTTTAGTACTTCCTCATGTCCCTAAGGTCGCTCGGCATCTGCAGAGGAAACGGGGCTGACCGGCAGCAGGTTTGCTGACGACTCCACCTGAATCGCAAACAGACGAGAGACACTCGTACCAGGAAGAATGCACTGTACTGAATGATAGGAACTTGCATTTACATGATAAAGATAGCTGAGCTGGCAGAACTCAATACATTGTGTAACACAAAACACTTGCCAGTTTCCTTGTTCTGAGTTTTCAGAATATATCAATATTTAGCTACCCCAACAAATCTCAATACCAAGTTCAAAATTATTATCTGTATAAACATAGAACGTTGTATGCTCAGAAACTAATAGAATAATTAGTCTAAAAAGGCAAAAGTTTATAGACGTTTTAGTCCCCTTTTGCTGTTACAATAACCTCCACTCTTCTGGGAAGGCTTTCCACTTGATTTTGGAGTGTGGTTGTGGGGATTTGTGTCCATTCAGCCACAAGAGCATTAGTGCGGTTGGATACTGATGTTAGGTGAGGAGGTCTGGGATGCAGTCAGTGGGGTCGAGGTCAGGGCTCTGTGCAGCACACTAGAGTTCTTCCACTCAAACTTGGCAAACAATGTCTGACTCCGAAATCGTGTACTGTGACAGTACCTACTGCACGGCCGTTGAAATAGTACGTACTCATCAGTATGTGTGTGTAGTATGACTACAATCCCAGACATACTACAACCGCCATATTGTCATTGTCAATGACACAAAAATCTTAAAGGGACCACCAGATTAAAGCAACCGCACTAACGGCAAAACGCACATCAGGAAAGTTAACTGAATTAGCAGTTTAATGTGGGCGGGGTTAACAGGCTGAGGTAAATTCGTTGCCGTTAGCTTGGCCGGATAAGGCATGATGGAGATCACAAAAAAGGTTTCAAACGCTGTGACAACTGTTTTCTTGTTTAAACCTTCAACAAGTTAAAGATTTATTCGGGTATTGTTAAACAAGTCCTGTTTAACCAAGGTTTAATACTTAAAAAGAACAGACACGCTGTCTTCCGTGATTATTATTTTTTTTCTTCTGAGCTCGTCCGCACCAGTCCCGTTGCATTATGGGATTTTTTGACTCGCGTAGTGTCCATCGGTTGTACACTGCAAAATCTCACCGGAAGCAGTACGCCATCCGGGTATTTCTCACCTACTGAGAATTCGGACATACTACCCCTCATACTGCTTTTTGCCTACTTTGTAGTAGGTAAGTATGCGGTTTTGGACGCAGCCCGTGTCTTCATTGAGCTTGCTTTGTGCACCGGGGGCATTGCCATGCTGGAACAGGTTTGGGCCTCTTGGTTCCAGTTAGAGGTTGACCGATTTTACAGATAACGATTTTGTGCAGTACCTGCCGATAACGGAATAATCAACATAGTTTTAAAAATTGATACTGAATGCAAACAGAACACTTAAAGTAAAGTATTGCTGAACTTTGTTACAAAAATAAACAGTACTAACTGTACTATGAAAATGTACTGTACGTTTTAAATGAAATAAATATGAACTATTAATAAATATTAAAGTAAATAAAATAAATACATCCAAACTGAACCAAAAAGTAACACCCCAAATAACAAATAAAAATGGAGACATCAAAAATGAATCAAAAAACACTAAATAACACAACAAAATTTGTCAGTGATGGTTTTTATCTCGTCTCTAGAGGCCGCGCTCGTACGGCACGTATAATGACAGCGGACCCTTCTCAGTCGCTCCCACAACGGACGCAACCGGGAAAACTATCGATGTGGATTTTTGCCGATAACCGATAGTTCCAGCAGTCGGTTTTTGGTGCTGATTCCAGTGAAGGGAAATTGTAATGTGTGTTGCAACATACAGAGACATCCTATACAATTGTGTACGTGTGTCTCTGTGGCAACAGTTTAAGGAAGATCCACATATGGGTGTGATGGTCAGGTGTCCGTACACTTTTGACCATATAAGTATATAAATTCACTACCATTGATTCAGATCATCTGTGCTAGGCAAGAACTAGAGTGTACAGTAGCAGTGTTGTTATGGTCTGGCATTAGTGTGTGTGATTAGTATCAGTGTCAATGTTTTGGGGTTGAACTTCGGTTGCAGCTGCGGTTGCTCAGGTGCACAACTTCTGGTTTATTCGTTTCCACGTAACGCAGTACACTCAAACCAGCACCAAAAACTGAATCGGTTATCGGTACACACAAACCTGTTTCTGCCAAATCATCATACCTGACAATAGAGATATAATTTGTAGATCAGATTTAATGCCCGTTACCCGAGTAAAATTTGCAGTATGTAAAGGATTTACACTTCTTTGCAAATTAAGTTCTAGACCTGGCCTTCTCAACGTTTTCAGCTGCCAGTGTAATTTTTTACGGCCCGTCTTAATTTGAACCACGTTTGCTAAGTTGATGATGATGATGATGATTTCTGCTCTCATAACATGGTCATTTGCCTCACGTTGTGAACCACATTTGTAGACCCTGGCATTTCCTGTTTACTTGATCTAAAGTGGCAAGCTGCATCACAGGCGGATTCACACCTTCATGTTTTCCGAGAGTAAATATACGTGCGACTCCTCCAGAAGTCTGATGTTTAGGTTAAGCAGTTGATTTATAAAAATGTATTACTTATTTCACTGAGAGCATTAGTTTTTGGAAATTTGTCATTCAAAGACAAATAAGTTTTTCAACAGGGTAATTTCAAACAATTCTTATTAAAATGATGTGCATTTTTTTATATCCGCAAGAATACACTTAATGTATTAATGGATGTTTCGTAGCTTTGATAATGGTATACAAAAATTGTATACAAAAATGGAACACAGCACAAAATGTTACACATGCATGTCCTATTGTTGACCCAAGATCATGAAGCAAAAACAGGATATTGTATCTTATTTCGAGAATTTCTGACCTTAAGTGAAAGTAATGTTGCAATGCCGGCAAAAAATAAATAAATAAATAAAAAAGTCAGCTCATCCAGGAAGCAGGACTTCTTGTAGCTTGGATTAAACTTTGTCACTGTGCAGCGTAGAAGTACAAAGCTAATGAAATGCAGTTAGGATGTAACCAGGAGTGCAAATAGCAATATATCATTGAGTGTTATAGTGGAGAAGACAAATGACGTTAGAAGGCAGTAAATCAAATCCGAGTGACGCGGTACAAATGGCGTGATTGATGATGTATTGCCACTTTAAAAAATGCATCTTCGTGCTGATCTTTTTGACACAAACGCACTCATTTACCCAACACGAGTGAAGAATCATCAGACCTTGTAAATGTAGGTTTTAAAGTTGGGAAGCGGTGTGAGCTTTATGGCTGTAAATCAGAAACAGCAGGGCTTTTAAAATCCCGTTTGTTTCTTTTTCCCCCCCCGTTTTCTATAGAGTGCTGCAGGAATGAGTCCTAAAACCCGGAAATGAGTTAGCATTTTAGCACTTCGTCCCGAAGTCAGTGGGTGTTTTTTTCCCCCCGCATTGGTCTGTGATTAACACAAGCTGAAGATATTTTCACGTTTTATTGAACGACATAAAACACATCAGTAATACCCAACTCGTGATTTCTTTTAAAGCTTTTACGTGTCTTAAAAAAGGTGGTTGCTAACAAGTGGCTAAATGTGACTACAGAGGTTGTCAGGGACATTAAGCATCATCACGCCAAACTCCTCTACTACAGCCTCGTTGTGTTTATGCAAACTTTCCAACTTTTGGAACGATTTTGGGTTTCTGTCGAGGGAGCCAGAGTGATGCTGATTTCCAGGTTGTCCTACAAAAATACGTCACCCCTGCAGCACTTTATAGCTTTAATTTGTTTTCCTGAATGTGGTGAGTAGATCCTGGACGTATGCTTCGGCGTCGTGTGCCGAGTCAAACTCCTTCAAACACATTTAACAGTTAAAGTTAAAGCACCGAAACACTGAAAATGGAAAAACTTTTAAATCATTGGAGCCTATAGCTTTATTTAGGCGCTTTCTCACTATGAGTTCGTAAATATACAGTATAGGTTGTCTTTACTGGACGGTCATATATATTTTTTTTATAAACACACATTACTGATGTGTTCGATCAAATAAAATGGATCGACAAAACAAGATTAGTATGCGCAAGACTGCTTTCCACACATTAGGTTTAAAAGTGCCGTGTGTTATAACACATCAGTGAGCTTTGAACTTTCTTCCAGTGCTTATCTCACAGTGAATTAGTAGACTCAACCCTTTTTTTTCTGTGAGCTGTGAAAATGACAAAAATACCTCAAATCTATATAAGATCTATATAAGATTCTACTGGCAAATATATAACAATAAAAAGCACCTTTCCGCGGGCGACCCCATCACCACTACCCGTGATCACGGTTCGTGGTGTGGCAGAGTGACAACAGGAAATAAAGAGAACAAGAAAACTTCTGTCCCGCATACACTCACCTGTCATTTTAATAGGAACACCTGCACCTTCATGCAATTATCCAGTCAACCAGTCACGTGGTAGTAGTTCAGTGCATAAAATGATGCAAATACAGGTCAAGCGCTTCAGGTAAAGCTTCAATTGGCTACAGTGAGGACAGGTTCATCGAAAGAAGACATAAAAAGACCTTTCATTGTCCACTTTCATTGAGCCCGTGTCCACTGTAGCCTTAGATTCCTGTTCTTGGCAGACAGGAGTGGAACCCCATGTAAGCTGTTGTAACCCATCTGCCTCAAGATTTGCAGTGTTGTACATTCCGAGATGCTTTTCTGCTCACCATGGTTGTAAAGAGTGCTTATTTGAGTTACTGTATCCTTCTTGTGAGCTTGAACCAGTCTGGCCGTTCTCCTCTGACCAAAATCGTCAAAATCTGCCGCCAGAACTGCTTCTCGCTACATGTTTTCTGTTTTTCGCATCATTCTGTGTTACTCAAGAGACTGTTGTCTGTGAAAATGCCAGGAGCTCAGCAGTTTCTGAGACCATTCTGGGACCATTAACCATGCCACGATCAAAGTCGCCAAGATCACATTTATTTTTCCCGCATTCTCATGTTTGATGTGAACATTAACTGAAATTCTTGACCTGTATCTGCATGATTTTATGTGTTACACTGCTGCCACATGATTAGCTGATTGGATAATTGCATGAATGAGCAGGGGTACAGGCGTTCCTAATAAACTGACAAGCGAGTGTATATGTACGCGCGTTTATTACGGCACTAGGCACCAACACGTGTTCAGAATGGGTTTGTGAGCTGCATGGGAATAATATTGAAGTGCTTAGCGCCTGGTACTTTTGTTAGTTCGCTTTGCACCGTATCTTAATTTTTTAAATCACTAATAATATGAATAGCTTAGGCTCCATGTATGCTGCATCTGTTTTAATGAGAATTTCAAACGAGTAAAATGGTAAAATGAGTATTCTGTAATTTCTTTCATTTTAGTAGGAACCTTAAGTATCAGTGGATATAGTGGTGGCTACAGCAAATGGAGAAAATCACTAAGCCACAACTCTAACATGAAGTGAAGTGGTGTGTTTGATAATATTTTTTAAACAAAATCTGTCTCTTGCATTAGAAAACAACTCAGTCTCAGAATAAGCCTTATATAATACTTTTGTAAGTCTAATTTTAGTTTTGTGGAAAATTGGTTAAATTAGCCTTTAAGAAAAACATGCTCCAAATTCATTAAAAGGACATTGTTGCTTTCTAGCAGAAGTAAATATTAATGAAACACAATTGGTTTGTTTTGTTTGTTTGTTTGTTTTTTTAACACCGGCTACATGAAATTGCTGGTGTTGGGAAACACACTACGGTGGCAGGAAACGGCAAGTCATATTTGCCTTTGCATGAAATTGTGCACACACCCAACCTGCCTGGCTGATTGCCATCATAGAGCTGTCAGCGCATAACATATCAGTTGATGCAGTTAAGTATAGCAGAGCTTTATGGAATTTATGGCATTAGCTTGCAGTCCACTGCTTTTAGGTTTCATGTCATGCAAATCAAAAATACTGTGTTGCCTTACCCTAGAAGAAGAATGTTTTTAAACAAGTAACTTTGTCTTGATGAGTCAAAACCTTACCCTAGTGTTTCCCGTTGGTTTTTTGCATAACTAAGATGAAATATACATGATTGCTTCATCCTATTGTCCATGACATTTTCCATGGAAGTGGTCTGCGAGGTATGAACTGATTGACAGTGATTATGATCTTGCTGATCACATGGAAGCTCAGTGATCTTGGTTGGTTTCCATGTTGGGTTAATATTTAGTTAAGGGGTGTAGAATGATGGGAAAGATAAGGTGTCACCTACAGAATGCAGCATTATATCAGTACACTAGTAGAGCTCTCACCTCGCCCCAACCTTATTGAAGAGCTTTTACTTCCTTAATAAAATGAAATGAAACTCAGGCAAACAATACAGTACTGTGCGAAAGTTTTAGGCACATGCAAAGAAATGCTGTAGAGCAAAGATGCCTTCAAAATAATGAAATTAACAGTAGTAATTAAAAGAAGGTCAATATTTGGTGTGACAAAAAAATAAAAATAGTAGTCTCTGGTACAATTAGTGCAGTTTTATAAGGAAATGAGTTGGTAAGTTTTATTGAGCATCTTGCAGAACCAGCCACAGTTCTTCTGGAGACTTTGACTTTCGCACTCGCTTCTTATTTTTGCAGCAAAACCCAGCAGCCTTCATTGTGTTTTTTGTCTGAAAAGTGTCTCTTACATAATATTCTGCTTTCTTTAATGGCAAACATTTTTCTGTAACATTTCATTTTGTGCTAGAGAACTAATGTTTGAGAATTGAAAATGTTTATTTGTACTGATTTGATCATGTAGAACTCATAAAATAAAAAAATCTATAACAAAATTTGTACTAAAAAAAATAGGCTGCCTAAAACTTTTGCACGGTACTGTATATGGCCAAAAGTATGCGGACAACTGACCATCACATGCACATGTTGTTCTTCCTTAAAGTTGGAAGAACACAATTGTCTAGAATGTCTTTGTATCCTGTAGCATTAAGATTTCCCCTCATTGGAACTTAGAGACCCAATCCTGTTTTATCATCACGATGTCCCTTGAGTTTACCCGACCTCAACCCCACTGAAAACTCCGACCTCCTCACCCTACATCAGTGCCTAACCTCACTAATGGTCTTGTGGCTGAATGATCACAAATCCCCACAGTCACGCTCCAAAATCTAGTAGAAAGCCTTCCCAGAAGAGTGGAGGTTATTAACAATATGGGTGTGATGGTCAGGGGTCCATATACAGTACTTTTTTGCAACTCAAGGGGCCAATCTTTAGTGGTAACTCACTTCTGAATGAAAGTCTGGAAACTGCACGAAAAACAGGTTTATCAAGGTGGTGTTTTTTTTTTTTTTTTGAGACTACTCTGAGCAGGTCACAGATAGGGTGTATCACAAATAATAGTTCTAATACTTGTTCTTACTAGAATTCATTCTAACATGTTATAGGCATATGTTACCAACTTTGAAGCCATTTTGCATACAGTAGAATCAAAAAGAAGAGTTGCTATAATTTCTGTTGTTGTAGTCTATTTGTTAGTTAGGTAATAACTTGGTCATAGGCTGATTATTAGCGGTTTATATGTGCTAGTGCTCTGCATACAGTAGATCAGCACATTCAGCTAAGCACAGTCAAGAGCCCAGAACATACTGATGTTAAAGCTAGCTTTGTTTTTTCATTACACAATCACTTGAATTTTATATGTGTAAACTAATTCACTGCCCACAGCCGATTCCCAATATTAATACTGATACTTAATTATTGATACTTTGTCTTTTGTATCAGACTGATAAACTGTACCCTTGACCTCTCTAAACTAATGAGAGAAAAATGTATTAATGTGACTTCTAGAGAGTGCCCTTTGGATTTTGCTGAGAGAAATTGAAGTAGCAAAGATGACCTGATCAGGTTATTGCTGCTTTCCTGAAACAATCCCTTTGTAAGGAACCCATTTTCACACTCGGTGTGGAGGCGATTAGTTCTACACCGGTGTATTTCCTTGCCAGCAGAAAGTCGTTTAACTACAGTACTTTGTCTAACCTCATCAGTCTTAAGCAAAATTTGATCATGTTGCTTTTGTCCTTCTTTCCCTCCCCTCCCCTCAACTCCCTCAGCCAACACATACTTGTTCATGGTGCAGGCTCAGGGTATAATGTTGCGTGATAACGTGCGGACAATTGGCCAGATAATCAGATCATACACCAATAAGAACAGCACTCTGAATGGCACAGGTGAGAGAAAATGCACACATCCACACTCGTACATGACATCCATTCTGGCATTAAGTTTACTCATCTACTCATTTACAAGGTGGGTTGTGAATACTTGCTAAAGTTATCTCCTTGTGTGCATGACTATGTTTGCAGATTACCCAGATGGGAACAACTCCAGCGAGTATTTTGCTCAACCGACTACATACCTCCCTGAGAATTTCACTTATGCCCAGAACCTGCCCTGCCCTGAACGCTTACCTTCTATGAGTGAGTTTTTTTTTTTTTTTTTAATTTTATTTATTTATTTTTTTATAAATAATATACAATCCTCAAGCTTAATGTGTGATAGAGATTTGGCTGCTTGTTTGTAGAGGCACTTCAGTTCCTCACTCATTTGCATTAAATAGGAAGTAAAGCTATCACTGTTATTGAGCATGTTTGCATGTTTCCACAACCTAATTCCTTTTAAGTTCTTCAGTTATACTTTGTAGATTGTCAGTATTCAATAACTCTTGTAATTCATCTTGGATTTTTAAAAAAAAAATTTTATGCAGCTGCACAGAAACTACTGATGGTTGTTCGTGATTAGTTGTGATAGGGTTGAAAGTGATGTGTGTTGATGTGATGTGCCTCTGCAGAGGGTCCTATGGAAGTAAATATGACCGAGCTTCCTATAGAGGAGGTTGAACTGCAGCTTAGACAGCAGGGCATTCAGTTTGGAGGACACTGGAAGCCCAAGGACTGCAAACCACGTTGGAAGGTACCATTACTTTGTTTATATGACAGCACGATTTTATGACTAAGGGGGGAAACGTACATTCAAGTGGGGAGAAAAAAAACATACAAAACCAAACGATTCTGTCCAGTTCTATTCAGCAATTGCTAATAACAAACGTGTCTGTGACACTCAAGCATGATAACTGTGAAAAACAAATAAGACAAAAGAAAAAGAAGCAACTTTACTATTCTACTTACCTACCTGCATTTAGTATTGCTATGCTAAACAGAAATTCACATAACTTGTTCAGTGACAAAAACAGAGGTCTGATCATTGGCTTAAATGCAAAGTTTAGGACAGGTGTGTAGGAATTACCAAAACTAATTGGACAAACTAACAATCATAAACTAAATTGTCATTTTTAATCACCCTTTCTCACTGGTAACTTTGTGCTTTTTGTCCATGATGAAATTTAATTTTTTTTTTTTTTTTTTGGGGGGGGGGGGTGCTTTTGCAATTTAGGTACCTGCGTTAACACAGTTTTGCTCCCACCATCAGGTGAAAGGAAGAATTGCAACATGTTGGCCACCTATCATAAAGACAACCCACGTCGCAATTAACATCTGCCTGAGGGACTCATTTGGCCCTGGGGCTGGACTTTGGACACCCCTGGTTTAGGAACTTATTACAAATATGATCTTATCACAGCGATATGTGGTCCTAGAATAGAAATGTGGCCATAACTGCATTGGGAATTAAAAAGAAAATGACATTATATTTCACAGTGAATTAGGGCACAACCAATACTGATTTTGAGGGAGCTAAAAATGAGCATAACCTTTAGTAGCATTTTGTCATTTTATACGGTCAAAAATTATACTGACATGATTTCCATGTTCATAGTCTTAAAATAACAAAAATATAAAACACGTTTTTCTAAGTACAAGGAACAACTCCCCTAGGACTCCTTTTTTTCATATTTGGTTGATTCATATGAAAAGATTTTTAATGACATGAGGCTAGATTTAGTTTTTTGATACAATATTAATTTTAAGTATTGTAAATAAGTAACTCTGTGTGTGTTTTGATGATTGTATCCTTTCCAAACTGGTTATTCATTGTTTGTCATAAGACAAACAGTCTGAGTTCTGAGAGCTCTTGTGTTTCACAATATGGTTCCCTAATTGAACAGCTGTTGAATAATGTGTGATTAAAAGGCAAAGAGAAGGTGGTGGGAAGATGCACACAAAACAGTATTTGTCGAGTTTAAGTTGCTAACATGGTATAATGACAAATGTCCAAGTTAATAGACTCATCTCCAAGTTAATGAGTGGTTCTATGTGATGTGCTGCCGTGTGATTTGAAGATGCTGGCTTATAAACAGTTTAAATGGCCGTTCTTGCACAGCCTGGACGCTTACCTACACTGTGATTTATCAAGTTATTCTTGTGTGTGAGGATGTGTGTATATTTATAATTTCTCGTGACCTTCCACATGCAGGAATCCCTTGTGGTAGAACAGTTTAATTGCGGGTAAATTGATTAGTTCCTATCCCGCTTATTGTCCATCATATCAGCGTAATAATTGCTGACTACATTGCTTACAGCAAAGTGCAGACAGGTGATAGATGAAATCTATCATAGAAAAATCATATAAAAGGCAGATGGATTGGGATGACACAGTTAGCGGCTGTCTCTGTATTGTTTGAAGGTGTGGCACATGCAGCTTTGTGCAGGAAACATGTTTAAGGATTGCAGGAACCTCTTTGCTGAGAGTGTTGAGTGGCTCATTAGTCCTTTTTTTTTTTTTGGTCAAGTGAACTTTTAGTTGATCTCTCCCAGCAACTCACCCCACTTTTGGAGCATTCAGCAAAATGCAGCAGAGGAGTCCCTGTGCACATTTAAGTCCTTTCTACTGGCACATTTCAACGAGTCATGTTTCCCAACCAACCATGAGCCAAATAATCCCTTGTGTCTTACACAAATTCCTATCACTCACACTGCAATACAGTGGTGCTTGAAAGTTTGTACACCCTTTAGAATTTTTCTACATTTCTGCATAAATATGAAAATATGACCTAAAACAACAACAGTCCTAAAAGTAGATAAAGAGAACCCAATTTAACAAAGGAGACAAAAATATTATATTTGGTCATTTATTTGTTGAAGAAAATGATCCAATATTACATATTTGTGAGTGGCAAAAGTATGTGAACCTTTGATTTCAGTATCTGGTGTCACCCCCTTGTGCAGCAATAACTGCAACTAAACGTTTCCTGTAAGTGTTGATCAGTCCTGTACATCGGCTTGGAGGAATTTTAGTCCATTCCTCAGTACAGAACAGCTTCATCTCTGGGATGTTGGTGGGTTTCCTCACATGAACTGCTTGCTTCAGGTCCTTCCACAACATTTCTATTGTTGTGGTATTGATTAAGGTCAGGACTTTGACTTGGCCATTCCAAAACATTAACTTTATTCTTCTTTAACCATTCTTTGGTAGAATGATGTGTGCTTAGGGTCGTTGTCTTGCTGCATGACCCACTTTCTCTTGAGATTCAGTTCATGGACAGATGTCCAGACATTTTCCTTTAGAATTCGCTGGTATACTTCAGAATTCATTGTTCCATCAATGATGGCAAGCCGTCCTCGCCCAGATGCAGCAAAACAGGCCCAAACCATGATACTACCACCAGCATGTTTCACGGTTGGGATAAGATTTTTGTGCTGGAATGCAGTGTTTTTCTTTCTCCAAACATAATGCTTCTCATTTAAACCAAAATGTTTTGGTCTCATCCGTCCACAAAGCATTTTCCATCAGCCTTCTGGCTTGTCCATGTGATTGTTAGCAAACTGCAGACGCGCAGCAATGTCCTTTTTGGAGAGCAGTGGTTTTCTCCTTTCAACCCTGCTATGCACACCATTGTTGTTCAGTGTTCTCCTGATGGTGTACTCATGAACTCATGACTCTTTGTGACCTTGCAGACTATTACATGTCTTGCTCTTGGAGTGATCTTTGTTGGTCCCCACTTTTGGGGAGGGTAAAAATGGTCATGAATTTTGTACATTTCTCCATGAGTCCAAACTCTCCACTTAGAGATGGTTTTGTAACCTTTTCCAGCCTGATGAGCATCAACAACTCTCTTTTTAGGTCCTCAGAAATCTCCTTTGTTCATGCCATGATCAGTCTTTGATAGATCCCTGTGTTTTTTTTATTATTATTTATTTATTTTTAAATAAATAAAACAGAATGCTCACTTAGTAATGTAAAAAAAAAAAAAAAAGTACACCCCATGGAATTATTTATTTTTTTGGACAAGCAAACATTTGATCCTCTTTGAAAGAGTGCCTGTTAATAAATGTGAAACACAATCAAATCAGCTCAAGAGCAGACCATCTGATGCAAAAACAAGTCTCCAAGACCCCTAACATTTCATCACAGGATCTGCTAGTAGGTCTTGCAACTGTTGGTGTCAAAGTGCATGCTTCTACAATCAGAAAGAGATTGCACAAGTTTCACCTGCATGGGAGGCAAGCCAGGAAAAAGCCTTTGCTGTCTAAATGGAACATTAAAGCAAGACTACAGTTTGCCAGTGAGCATATAGGCAAAGACAAGGCATTTTGGAATAATGTGCTCTGGACAGACGAATCAAAGATAGAGTTGTTTGGCCACAGTAACAGCAGACATGTTTGCTGCTGACCAAAGAAAGATTTCCCTGAGAAGCACCTCATATCAACTGTGAAGCACGGTGGTGGAAATGTTATGGTTTGGGGTTGCTTTGCTGCCTCAGGGACTGGACAGCTTGCATTCATTGATTCAACTATAAATTCTGCATCATATCAAAGAGTGCTTGAAGATAATGTGAGGCCATCTCTCCAAAAGGTGAAGTTGAACTGATAGTGAACCTTTCAACAGGATAATGATCTTAAGCACACTAGCAAATCCACCAAGGAATGGCTCAAAAAGAAGAGATGGAGGGTTATAGAATGGTCTAGTCAAAGCTCGGATTTGAATCCCATTGAAATGTTGTGGGGGGGATTTGAAACGGGCAGCACATGCAAGAAAACCCTCAAACATCTTGCAACTGAAAGAATATTGCATGGAAGAGTGGTCAAAAATTCCAGCAAGACGATGTCAGAGACTGGTGGACAATTATGCAAAACGCCTACAAGAAGTTATTTCTGCTAAAGGGGGCAATACTAGCTTCAGGGGTCAAGGGTGTACGTACTTTTTCCTCAGAAAAATATCATTATCTATTGATATTTCTGTTGAATAAATCAATGAAAAAGCTAATTTTCCTTGTGGTTTCATTCAAGTATATCAACTTTATTAATAGACACTGTTTCAAAGATGTTCAAATTAGAGCTCGACTGATATTGATTTTTTTTATAACCAATACCAGCACAGATTATTTGCATGTTTATGTGTCTGATAATGATATGCAGATCTGACTATTTGTTTATTTATAGTTTTTTGTTATTATTGTTATACGATATTGTTTATTGTTTTTGACACAACAACACCACTGAAGTGAACAAACAGTTTTATTTATAACAATTTTGTAAATTTTATGTCCTCCTTGCATAAAAAACAAAACAACTCTTATTTATACACCAATAAATAGAGGGGTCTGAAAGAGTGCAAAAAATAAAGTGCACGGTTACTAAAGTTTTTTTTTTTTCTTTTAATAAATAAAAGCTTCAATGAGGTAAACAAACAGGTAAAACAAATAAAACATAAAAATAATTAACAAATTAACAAAAAAAAAAAAAAAACAGATACAGTGGTCCAATGGCGGTCCTGCACGCAATTCTCAAAACGCCCACAAGATGGCGCCATTTATCGGTGAATCCGATATTACAAACCCGATATCCGATTATGGAAAAATTCTTAAATATAGGGAAAAATATTCATAAAACCAATTATCGGTCAGTCTCTAAATCAAATGTTTGCTTGTCCAAACGTGTAAAAATAAATAAATAAATAAATAGGGGGAAAAACTTCCGTGGGGTGTACTTATTTTTTTCACATGACTGTACATCTGATTGTCATGATTTAAAAAAAACTGATTCTAATTTCACCTTCAAAATTAACTGTGAATCCTAGAGGTTCACCTACTTTTGCCACTCACAGATATGTAATATTTGATCATTTTCCTCAATAAATGATCAAGTATATTACAATAACCAAGTCTCATTCATTTAATTGGGTTCTGTTTGTTTACTTTTAGGACTCGTATGAATATCCGATGATGCTTTAGGTCATATTTATGCAGATGTATAGAAAATTCTAAGGGTTCACAAACTTACAAGCACCACTGTACATTACACATTTCCAAATATGGCCCACAACAGTAATGAGGGATTTTCACACCATTGTATGTTTTTCAAATTAATATATCCGAACAGAAAAAGGCTGACACTCAGTTAATGTACCGTTAATAAGGGGCATGTAATGGAGCTTATCGAATGTAGTCGAGAAGTAGTCATGTGGAACACACGATTGTTTCGTTGTGCAGAACAGCACAGTGCGACTCTGACTTCAGCAAGCTGATATTCACGATGGCTAGCTTTATATTAATTCTTATTTATTTCTTAGACAACTACTGGTAAAAGTGCCAGATAAAACATTTTCGTTTTGCTTCATTTCCTGCAACAGGATCTCTTGACGGTGAAGGTTGACATGCTCCATGTTGTCTGCAATAAGCAGGCTACTGGGCTTTTAAAAGGAAAGCTGTTTAGCATATATGGTGATTTGGGGGCATCTCTTTATGCAAATGTATATGGCCTTGCACGAGCAGAGCATTTTAGAATGTGTGGAATATATCAACATTCATTTCAAACAGCATAAATACGTATTTTCTAGTACATACTGGCTGTTTTCATGCACATAGTTATATCATAGTAACGGAAAAAAAAAACATATACAGCATGGATTAACTTTATACCTTACTGGTGTTCCCCCTTGTTTACATTTACTTTCTACACTGAGTTGGTTATACAGGTTACATGTTCAGATGATGGTAAATTAATCTTGATGATAATTGTACAGTACTAACTGTCTATCTCTTTCTGTCTCTATCTCAGGTGGCTATTCTGATCCCCTTTAGGAATCGTCACGAACATCTTCCCATTCTGTTTCAGCACCTCGCCTCTATGCTGCAACGGCAGCGCTTACAGTTTGCATTTTATGTAATTGAGCAGGTATGTGGACAACACAGAATTTCTACCTTGGTGTTATAACCTGGACATATGTGTACGTGTATATACAGTACTGTGCAAAAGTTTTAGGCACATGCAAAGAAATGCTGTAGAGCAAAGATGTCTTGAAAATAATGAAATTAAATGTTTCTACATAAAAATAAAAAATACAGTAAAGAGCAGTAAACAGTAGTAAATGAAACAAAGTCAATATTTGGTGTGACAAAAAAAATAGTAGTCTCTGGTACAATTTGTGCAGTTTTATAAGGAAATGAGCTGGTAAGTTTTATTGAGCATCTTGCAGAACTAAATAGCTTCTAGGAATTAACTAAAAGGTCGTTGTGTGAAAACACACTTAAAGTATCTAAGATTCTGCAGTAGACATGTATGAATAAATAATGCTCATTTGGTTGTGCTGCCCTGAGCTGGTGTATTTGGGCATTACCTCTCAGTTGTTGATTTGGGTAATCCACCTTATTTTGCAAAGTGGAAATAAGTAATAGTGCGTATTTTCTATTTTTGTGCGAGATTTCTGGTTTGCTTCGTAAGTACTTGCATGTAAATGTGGTGAAGTAACAAGTATTGTGAGTTATTTGATATGATGAAATTTATGGACACCCGTGTGGGGGAAGATGTGAACAGCTAACTGGTCTGCAGTCACTCGTCTTTCCATAATAGAAACTGTCCATTAACTGCAACAACCCGCAGTGCTTTATGTTTGGATACCTAAGCACATTTCAAAGTATTTTTGGAGTGTAACCAAATATAAAAAGAAAACCACTGCTTTTATTCCGATACAACTTTTTTTGTGTTTGGTTAGCTGCTAATTCTTAACTACAACCCCTGGCAAAAACGATGGAATCACCACATTTAGAGGATGTTCACCCAACTTTTGTTTTTTAGCTGAACATCCTGGCTTCGTGAAACATACCTCAAACAAATCAAATTAAATTATTTTAATTTATGGCATAGTTTTTTCCAGATCAAGCAGAGGAAAAAAATATGGAATCACCTTGTAATTTCCATTTCTAAAACAAATACCAGCAACGTCAAGATAGAAATCTCAAAGCAGTATACCTTAGAAATAGACAATGCACACACACACACACACAAAAAAAAAGAATCCTGCAAAGCTGATCTGTCAACTGCTATTCGAGAAAGTTGGAATCAGCTTGATGGAGAATATTGTTTTTCATTAGTGAAGTCCATGCCTCAAAGAATTCAGGCCGTCATAAAAGCCTGAGGAGAAGAAACACAGTACTAATTGTGATTTTGTTGTTGTTGATGTTTACATATTTTAAGTGTGATTCCATAATTTTTGCCAAGGGTTGTAGGAGCATAGATAGTTGACTATTTGATTATTATTCATGAATTATTTATACATTAAATAAAGTACCGGAATGCAGCAGGACATCAAGATTGTATGTAGGTAGTAATGCCCTTTTACAGTAGTTTGTTTTGTTCTATAAAAAAATGGATGCTGTTCCAGTTTTATCTCTAAAGTTTGCATTCATGCTCATATCTATCATATCCAGATATTTACTGTCAAATTCACAAATTGGTTTTCAATTGTGCACCTGTTCCCCTATTTCGCCTTTAATGGTTTGTTGGTCTTTCCCCCCCCCCAGGCAGGTACGCAGCCTTTTAACCGAGCCATGCTGTTTAACGTGGGCTTCAAGGAGGCAATGAAAGACCTGGACTGGGACTGTGTGGTTTTTCACGATGTCGATCATATCCCTGAAAATGATCGGAATTATTACGGCTGCGGGCAGATGCCTCGTCACTTCGCCACAAAGCTCGACAAGTACATGTACATGTAAGTGAGTTCCATAGATGTGTATGGATGTCATTTGTTTGAGTATTTCTATAACTGCTGATCTCCTGGGATTTTCACGCACAACAGTCCCTAGATTTTACTCAGAATGGTGCAATAAAAAAACACATCCAGTGAGTGGCAGTTCTGCGGATGGAAAAGCCTTGTTGATGAGAGAGATCAGTGGAGAATGGCCAGACTGGATCGAGCTGACAGAAAGGCTACAGTAACTCAAATAACTATTCTGTACAACTGCGGTGAGCAGAAAAGCATCTCAGAATGCACAACATGTTAAACTTTGAGGCAGATGGGCTACAACAGCAGAAGACCATGTCAGCCAAGAACAGAAAGCTGAGGCTGCAGTGGGCACAGACTCACCAAAACTGCACAGCTGAAGACTGGAAAAATGTAGCCTGCTCTGATGAATCTCGATTTCTGCTGAGGCACACAGATGGTAGGCTCAGAATTTGGCACCAACAGCATGAATCCATGGACCCAACCTGCCTTGTGCTAACAGTCCAGGCTGGTAGAGGTGGTGTGATGGTATGAGGAATGTTTTCTTGGCACACTTTGGGCCCATTAATACCAATTAATCATCATACCACGACCTATTTGAGTATTGTTTAGAGATGCACCGATTGCAATTTTTTTGGCTGATTCCCATTTTTTTGTAAGTGTGACCTGCCGATTCCGATTTTCTTTCTAAGAACTATAATTGACAGCATATACAAACAAAAATCTACTTTTCTTCAATGCAAAATTTTATTTTCATAATAAAAGAATTATTAAACATTAC
Source organism: Cranoglanis bouderius (assembly GCA_023630585.1). Taxonomy (NCBI): domain Eukaryota; kingdom Metazoa; phylum Chordata; class Actinopteri; order Siluriformes; family Cranoglanididae; genus Cranoglanis; species Cranoglanis bouderius. Next base: position 6,091,293 of record CM042547.1, read on the forward strand.
AATTTCCCCCAAACTGCACTAAGTTACAGGATCTTCTGTCACTTAAACAACTCTCAAAATAAAGTGCTCTGTGACTGGAAAGAGGCAGAAATAACAATTAACTGAAAATGAGTTGCTTTATATAACAAAACAGAGCTCATTTTCCACTATGTTTATAAATTGACCCTTTTCTCTTTTTTACTCACAAAAGTCCAAAGATTACAAGCCTGTGAACAAAACTGAAGTGTACAATACTCTTCCAAATATTAATAGGTGCAGTGGCTAATAATTAAATAACAAGTGTAACAAGTAGAATTAGTCACTGATGAGTGGGCAGTCGGTAGACGGAGCGCGAGCTATGATCATCGCATATATGCATGTAAAGCCTGGTTATATTTCTGTTCTCTTTGCCCTGTTTTATTTATGTTCAGTAGCGCAGTTATTAGTGGAGTGTTTTGCAAACTGCCCCATGTGTGCGGGGGATCGACAACGCTGATAATAAACCACTGTGAAATATCAGATACGTGAGTTTTGCTTACACCTGGCAACAACCATTCAGGCTATCCGGCCTCTCTGTGTAAAGCGTTACACAAGGCACCTTTTCTTTGTTGCCAACATATGTATAATTGAGCATTGATGGCAAGTTTTTCTTCACAAACAGAAGCATCTCTGCCTTGTCACCTGATAATCGGTTTCTCCTTTCATCTATCACATGTCCAGCCAAGCTAAACAAGCCATCACTTTCAACATTTGTACATGGAGCAGAGAGGTAGGGGCTCGGGCAAGTGGAGCAAGCGCAGGGAAACGATCTTTGTTGATCCTCCAGTAGGTCAATGGGTTTTCGCGTTTTTGCCTACGACATGTTTACATGCGGCTGTGAGCGTGGCTGTGACGTTATTGCCTGTGCCTCTGGCAACAACACGGACCGGCTTGGAATCGGAAAGACGTGAGACTGACCGGCCGGTCACCGGTCCGGGCCGAGCATGCAGAAAATCGGCCGATTCCGGTCCCTGGCCGGTCGATCGGTGCATCTCTAGTATTGTTGCTGGCCATGTGCATCCCTTCATGGCCACAATTTACCATCTTCTAATGGCTACCCCCAGCATGTTAATGCGCCATGTCACAAAGCAAACTGGTTTCATGAACACGGCCTTCCCAGTCACAGATCTGAAGCCAATTGAACACCTTTGAGATGAGGTAGAACCGGAGATTCAATGCATGAAAGTGCACCTGAAAAATCTGTAGGAATTGCGTGATGCTATCATGTCAACACAGACCAGCATCTCAAAGAAATGTTTCCAAAATCTTGAGGGATACATGCTATGAAGAATTGAGGCTGTTTAGAGAGCGAAGGGAGGCCCTACCCAGTACTAGTATAGTGTTCCTAATAAAGTGTTCAGTGAGTGTATATAGATCACCAATACAAGGTTGGAGTATCAAAAAAAGAATGGCTTAAATCATGTCATGTATGTGTGTGTTCAGTCTGCCCTACAGTGAGTTCTTTGGAGGAGTGAGTGGACTTACAGTAGAGCAGTTCCGCAAGATCAATGGTTTTCCCAATGCGTTCTGGGGCTGGGGAGGGGAGGATGATGACCTCTGGAACAGGTGGGTAGATGTGTGCATATGTTAATTAAACAGTGATACTGTGCTCAAACAGTGTGCACATGTTTTCAATGTCCATTTCTCTGTGATGTCCCAGGGTGCATTTTATTGGCTTGAACGTGACCAGACCTGAAGGAGATATTGGCAAATACAAATCAATTCCCCATCACCACCGAGGAGAAGTGCAGTTCCTGGGACGGTCAGTTTGCTCTTTGCCCATCTGTCTTTCTCATTCGTGGTCGCTCAGAAGACATTTAAATAAAACCTACGTTGTATTTTCAGTGAATAAACTGATGAGATAGGGAAGTATACATGGTTGTGGCCAATTGGAAACAGGAAAAGAAATGGATGATGAGTTCAGCAAATGTGTATTTGCTTTACATTTGCTTACATCAAGTAGAGGTTAAACTAACAATGTGTTTAAGTGCTTGTAACCTCCAGTGCAGTGACCTCATTTGCAGTAGTGCAATACTCTACATTTTACTTGTGATTTGTTGAATGTGCTGTTGATTTGCATCTCTCTCTCTCTCTCTCTCACTTTCTCTCTCTCTCTCTCTCTCACTTTCTCTCTCAGGTACAAGTTGCTAAGGTATTCTAAAGAAAGGCAATATTTGGATGGCCTAAATAATCTCCAGTATTCTCCGGAAATCTCTTTAAGTAGTCTGTATAAGAACATCACTGTTAACCTGAGCCCTGAGCTTGCCCCCATAGCGGAGTACTGACGCCTGCCTCTTCCTCCCCTCCACCTGGCCATCAATACCTGAAAACAAACGACCCGGCATTGTGGAGAAGAGTGCAGTCTGAATACCGAATACGGCCGCCATGTAACCTTAAAACCAACAGACAAATGGTTAAAGGAGGGAATACTAAAATGATTGTGTGTGTGGGTGAAGTCATACCTATGTTTTTGTGAGCGTGTGCGTCCCAATGCATGTCTCTGTGTTTATGCGGCTTTAGCTACTCAAATCACATCATGCTACGAAAAAAAGGCGGAAGTAGAAATTGGGGTGTGTCAGTGTCAACAATTCAGATGTTTACTGCGAAAAGCCTTAACTGATTTTCATAGGCTGTTATCACTCTTGAGTGTCAGTTCTCATCCATGCCAACAATGTAGACCGCTCGGTTTTACAACTCCACAGCAACCTAAATGCCAACAGATATTTTATGGCACGTTTTGTATCATATAGTAGTATTTTAAGGCATATGAGGATTTATGTATGTACTGTAAATGGTCTTTTTTGGCTTTCCTTATTTATTATAATTTTTTTTATTTTTTATTTTTTAGTTTCTTGAAATATACTTTTGAGCACTCCAGTGGCGTGTGTAATGCGAGCGTTCACGTTTTCTTTTCTTTTGCGGGCTGCGAGTGCACAAAGGATCACGACTGCTCATTTCATCCTGTAATGTCATGCGTCATTCCAGTGCACATATTCTTACTCTTACTTTGGCAGCTAACTGTCTTTTCATTAAACCCCACCTTTCCTTACACAAATGGATGCTTGGGGGTGTGTGGTCTATTAAGCAAAACACCAGTATCAGCTGCATGCCTTATGTTTTTGCCAGTTTTTATTTTTATTATTATTTTTTTTATATCATTTAATATGTTTATTTTTTCTTTTGTGCACTGTAACAATGAAAGTAAAGAAAGTATATCTTCTTTTCTTGTATACAAGAGGGGAGGAAAAAATGTTATTGCTGGACATTCGCTCGATGAATTGCTGAGCTGTCGGGAACACAGCTGCTAAATGCTCAAATACTATAATGGGTTGTGTGTGTGTGTGTGTGTGTGTGTGTGTGAGTGTGTGTGTGTGTGTGTGTGTGTGTGAGAGAGAGAGAGAGAGAGTGAGGGTGAGCGAGATCCTCCAGCTGTGCATATGAAGTACATTGTGATGTTGCACTCTAATCATAAAAGAAGTTGGGCCTGGATGAGAGAGTGATGTCAGTGTTACTCTTGAATGGCATCGGAATAAAGTTTGGGCAATGAAGACTTTATGCTGTTAAAGTTTTGAGCTGCTGGTTGGTTGTGCTTTTCTTTGTACATGTTGATTGCCTTTGTATATACAGCCTCATGTTGAAGATGATTTATCATAATTTGGTTTATTTTTTTATGTGGTGATTTTTTTTTTGTCTGTTTGTTTTTCTTCTAGTGATCTATTTTATTAATTTATATCGGTCCGAAATAGAAAACTGGTATTGCTATTCTTACACTCCCTGTGTGTGTCTGGGCGTGTGTGTGTATACTTGAAGAAGCACGTATCCCCTTCCACTGAAGTCAGAGCAGTTAGTCAGTTCTTTCCCCTGTAGTACCTGACATACAGTATGCTCATAGTCCTAACCCTGAGGTGTTCTCTAACCCTGAAGCTCACTGATGCTCGGGGTAATTCCCTCTATTTCACAGCTTGCGCAGGGTCATGTAGTGCACTCGGACTTGTTCTGTGGTTCCTCTGCGCTGAGCTCTTGCCTTTTCAAGGTGCTCTGATGTGGGCTGTTCTTGTTCTGTGTTCAAGCAAAGGCCTTTGTGTGTTCTCGTCTAAGACCAGGCTGAGCCATTGCCCTATATGTGTGCTGAAGCATGGTTGTACTCTGTAGACCCAAGTTTCTTGTTTACAGATTTCTTCTCTTCTTAAACTTGCAGACTAAAGTCTGTGTTTGATCATACCTAGTTGCTATGGTTAGAGGTTATATGAATACAGTTTTGACCAATGGGGTAAGGAATCTGAAAGCATGTTTATGAAATAGGGTTGAAGAAGTGAAGGTTAATACTACAGTGAATGAGATTAGAAGTGCCAAAGTCCCACTGTGCCCCTGTGTGAAACCTTTTCTTTTTTTAACCCAATCGTTCACTCTTATTGTTTGTAAAGCTTCTTATTTTCAGTGTTGTGGTCTTAAAATTGAGGTTGATTGGTACTTTAGGGGTTTCTGTCTAAATTGAACCCGTATTCATTTTTACTTGATAAACTCGCACCCCTTAAGCTGTTTAGTTGGAAAACTTGAGTTTTTCATTCAGCGTGTCATGTTATGGAAGAAATGAACATCAAAGAAAATACGTTGTTATTACAACATATCATAAGTGACTTTCAGACACTAGGAGACAGTATTCTGTTGTGGATGCTGGTCAGACACTGGGCAACAGTATTTCATTTAAATACAGGAGTTCTTTCACTCTCACACTGCAACATAATGTGTGCACTTAGATCCGGTCTGTATGATTATCTGTTCATTATCAGTTGTTTCACGCATAAATGTAATGATGAACTTTCACCTATAGAACCAAAACTGGAAGTTACAAACTGTGTTAAGCAAAGTATCTTTGCCAAGGTGCTTGCGATGTGCACATTTTCAAATCTTGTTATTAAGCTACTAGTAATCTTTATGAAATTCATCACAAATGACTTATGGCATTGTTAATGTATTTAAAAAAAGATACAGTTTCCCAACTCAGGAGGTGTTTTAAGCCTTCTGTCGTAGCCCTGTATTCCTAATGTGGGTTATGCTCGCAGTACGTTGTATCCAAAATTAGTCTCATTGGGAGCAATTTTTGAACCTGTGATCCCTTTTTAGTTAGTTACCATCATGAGGTGGCCTGTAGGTTTAAAACATTTTAATGTCAAAATGTTTTTTTATTTAAAAATAAACTTGCACCCCATCCCTTGTTCATCTGTGTCTTTGAAATGATTGAAAAATATACATTTTGAAAAATGTTTGAAAAATGTATTCTCCATTGCAAATTGTCATAGTGTTACATTTTTTGCAGTATTCATATTTGTGCCTTGAGTTCTTTTCTTGACACATTTGCATTGATTGCAGTGAGGTGGCTGTTTCAAAAATGAAAATAATGTAGAGTGCACATGTAGTTTTCACAAGTATTTAATTTAAATCTGGGTTAAACATGTGTAGTCTTGTAAAACGTTAAAAACTAATATATTGGAGCAGAAAGCCAGGGGGACCCTTTCCTCTGTGTCTTGTACTATTTTTCAGGGTCCATGTTTTCTGCAATACTCTTTTTGGAAATAGGATGAGAGATATTGACTGATTTGACTGATTCTTTCTTTTTTCTTTTTTTTTTCTTCCCCCTTTCGTTTTTCCCGATCTCTTCACCGTTACCGGTTTGCTCACTGCAGTACACTCTGTAATGATAATTAAAAGAGTTTATAGTTGAAAACCTATTCAGAGAGTAATTTCTTTCTTGTCTGGATGTGTACATAATGGTCACCTGTCAAGCTAATCATTGTACAGGTATGGGAAATGTGGGTGGTGTGGGTACTCTGTATGCTGTGCATATCTAGTCATGTTCTTTCCCCACTACAGCTGTTGTGGTGTAGGAGAAGGGGCTCAGTAAAAGGGCCAGAGTGTAATGACGATGTCCTTCTGCGTGAGCCTCAAACACCACCTGCAATCATACAGTCGGTAACAAACATCACTTTATATAATCATATTCATGTAAAACCTCATATAGTGCTTACATACTCCGTGCCTTTATGACAAATGGACCGTCCTTGAATCCTCTAACTGAGGGTTTATGGACAGATGTGTCCGTGTGCTATGTTTGGCAAAATTGAAGCACTTGGTTGAAGTCCAAAAATGGATTCAGTTTGTCTTTCAGTGATGCTATTTACTGAATGTCAGAGTCCAGTTTACACACTCGTATGTAAACGCAGTCACTCTTATCACTACGGGCCATACTACATACTCTCAAAGGGAAACTGATTTTGTTGTCTTCTTGAATCGGGTACAACTAAAATGCTGAAAAATGGGTTTCTGACTTTATTTCCTGTTAAGCAAACATTTTCAGAATCAGGTGCTGTTTTAAAGACTGTTGGGCAAAGTTAAAAATAAAGCCTCTCAAATGAGGAATGTTAATAGAGCCCAGCCTCAGGTTTGACAAAAATTCCTGGATTTTTTTTCCCTCTATTTTTTGTATTTCTTTTTGTTTACTTCTGCTTAAAAAAAAACTGAAAATGTGTGTGGGATCAATTTCCATACTTTCAACTTGACAAAAAAAACAAAACAAAAAAAAAATTTTTTCTTCATTCCAGGAGACTGAATAATTAGTCCCTGGAGTCTCCTGTCTAATCCAAGAGAGCAATTGTTAAAAACCTTGTAAGTAACTAAGTTTACCTGCACATCAATATTCCGATAATTGGAATTTGGCAATATTCTAATTAGTATTGAGTCACGTAAACACTACAACCCACTTGCCCGATTCAGATTAAGACAATATTCTGATTCCCACCCCTGGAATATGTCTGTTTTAATTGGAAATTTGTTGCATGTAAACACCTTATTCAGAAAATCCACTGAAAGGAGATATGTGTGCATGCTCATTCTGCAAGGGATTGTGGGTAGCAACGGCAGCATCTTGAATCTCCCAGGAAAGGAAAAGTGCATGTGTAGATCGGCATACTTACAACAACCATGTATACAGGAATATTCTGATGCCTGTACGCATATAAACCGTATTTGGAATATGGCTGCAACCCGAATATAGACCACAAACGGAATTTGATGTGCATGTAAACGTAGTCAGTGAGCACTTCTAGTAAATTCTTTTTAGAGAGAATGACCACTCACTTCAGCAACTTCATGGAATGGTGTGCGACCTTCTGTTTTCCAGTAGGTTTTGGTGTCAAACTCGACACGGTACACACCAGGTTTGAAGTCCTGGTCAGACAGAAGTTCATGAACCTCACCAGCTATGTTTGTGTTCCTGGAAAGAGGCGATATTGATGTTATTGAGAGAATGAGCTCATAAGTGATGGAAGACTAAAATCTGCTACAATAATCAGATTCCCCACAAGAATCAGTGATGAGACCATATCAACTACAGTTGCATTACCATCTTTTCAGCATTTCTGACCTATCGTGTTGAATGAGCTGAATACAAAATTCTCGATTTTGCATGGGCCTTATAACCCAGTATCACAGCTTAAGGAATCTGCTTAGAGCTTCACATTTTCAAACAGAATGACATTTATTTTAAAAGACTTTTAGTGAAGCTTTTAACCTTCAGTAATCAAATAATCCAGAAATACTGTTTGTGTCTGCATGTGAAAAAATCTGTGTGAAGTAAATAGGTATTAATAAATTGGTGTTGATATGTATCACAACCCCACTTGATGTCTTAAAATTTATCTCCTTTTTGGATGTCCTCTTACCCGCTGGCAACTTTTTCCCATGTTTTATCAGCACCTTGGCGGAAGACCGTAAGTGCCACGTTTCCAGCAGGTGCGCCTCTCAATGCGTCCAGGATCTTTACGTTTAGAGGACAGTGTACATCTGAACCGCCATGACGATCCTAAGAGGCAGTAAAGAACTTAATTGCATTCCCAAAGCATTTTCTGATCTCGTGTGGTTTCCGTGAGTGCCGTGTCAGTGTCAGTTTTTCATAGACAAACCCAAGGTTCACATTAACATGTCATACTCTGTTGTCATTTTTCTCAACTGTAAATTATTTAATGTCTTGTTGAATATCTACATTATTAGAAACAAAACCTTGCTACAGGAGAAGACTATTTCATAGTCATCGCTGGACACTAATATAAATAACAATAATAAAGAACAAAAATCAACATTGCTCATAATGTGTGATTTGTGTACATTTAAATTACATGTAGTTATTCTTAAACCTACTGAACAAATTTTAATAGCATTTTGAAATCTATTTAAATCATCAATGATGATTATTCTTATTATTCTTTCACTATGCTATTAAAGTGATGCCATTTCTTCCAAACTCTTCCAAAAAGCCAGAATAAGCATTTATATGCAACATTTAACAGTATTTTATAACAAGTATATCAGCTACGAATGTCAGATTATGACATTTTACATAATATGAGCTGATTAAAAAGTACTCGAGACAAAGTCTCAAGTTACTTGACAAAGTTTTAACAATTTAGTTCGTGACTAAACTAATAACTGTTTTAACAATTTAGTTTTAGTTTAAGACTGGACTTGGAAGCATTCTGTGGACCACAGTAACTTACCACCGGAGCAGCCTGACAGCAGAAAAGTGTTGACGCAAGAAGGACAAAAGTGATGGCTCTGGCCATGGTGGAACACGAATGCAGACACTGAATATGTACCTTAAATAGTTGAATTAGCTCCTTTTCTGTGCTCTGCTCTGGTGACTCCAGGGGAAAATTGGGGCGTTGCCTTGACACAGTAAATGTGTAACTTCAAACAAAACACCCTTAGTGGCAATTTTTCTTCATTCATTCATTCCTCAGAAATATTAGTTGCACAAGGGAATATTTGTGTTTCATCATGAAACAAAATGCCTGGTAACATTTATTTTGTAGTTTTTCATATTTACTTTTACGAAGCTGCATGGCTCATTCAATAATTCATAGTTATAACTTTCTTTCATAATAACTGTCTTGTCAAAAAACTAGGACTTAATCCTATGTTGAAGTAGTTATTTGGGTGAACAAGGAGTACTGACAGTGGGCAAGTGTCAGTAAACAATCATTTTGTAAATTGATCCTTTTGTTGATCTTGTAATTGTATCATCTTATGTGAACTTTGTTCTCAATCGCACTGCTACAGACATACGATACACAGAAACACAGACACACACACACACACACATACACACACACACTGCTACGGATACAGACACACTCTGGGATAAGAACGTCCACTAATTGCGCTGTGAATTATTCAGTGTCGGTTCATTTCCAATGAGCGGTTGGGGATAAAAATTTTTTTAAAAAGTCACCTCAGGCCTTCATGAAGGGTAAAATACATATTGTCTGTGAGCACAAGTGGCAGTCTAATCATTATCTCTGCTGGGGAATAGTTAGGAAAGGCTCAATAGTTAGAACTGTCTCATCTGTAGGTTACAATGCAATTCTTAATGGTTGACTGCTTATCACGTTTCAGCTAGCTTTATTTAACAATACTATTCAGCCAGCTGGCTGTGTGATGTTTTTGGTTCACTGACTAACTGAGAATGGACATGTTGAATTGTCTTTGTTAGTGGCTATTTGCACTGCCTTTACTACTGAACTAAAGCAATCCAGGTGATACATTAGTACCAAACAGACTTTATTGCAAAGAAAATGAACATAATTTTACAGGTATGCATTACTTTTTTTTTTTTTTTTTTTTTTTTAAATCAGCATATATGATATATACTGTATAATATATGATATTGTTTTCTGACAAAGACAACAATTCAACCCCAAAACATCCAACAAAAGTACTTAAACACAAACTGTATAGCATCTCTGACAAGCTTTCATGAAAGCACAGAATATGGAGACATGAAGGACTTCATTTTTAAGACTTTAAGAATGTAATTAAATTCACATTTGCAATAATTTGAATAATGACACAGCAGATAATCAATGATAAGTAAACTTTAGGTTCAGTGATATCATACACACTGGCTCTGATTAAACAAAGAAGAGAAAAAGCAACCATATTATACACACACATACACAGTGGAGTCCAACAGGCTGAGACCACAAATCTGTGATTTTTCTTTCCATTTAAAATTGGAAATGAACAGGTTTTAAAATTTTGAAATATTTTAAAACAAAAAAGAAAATGTCTTGAATACTTAATATTTCTAGATCCCTATTTAAATGTAAGCAAATGTGTGATATTGACTTTGTTAACTGCTTTGTTAAAAAAAAGTCTAATCTCTTCAATTGAAGCATGTGATCAGACGATGCTCTGATGGATTTGATCTAAAATGGATCATAAAGTTTTGCACAAACTTGTGGAGTCCATGCCAGCTCGAGTTCACACAGTCATTAAAGTAAAAAGGGGATGTACCAAATATTGAGAAACTCTGTAATTAATGTAAATATTTCAAAGATTCTACTTTTCAATCACGTTTGCCTACAGTGGATATAAAACGTCTACACATCCCTGTTAAAATGGCAGGTTTTTGTGATTTAGAAAAATGAAACTAAGTTAATTCATGTTAGAACCTTTTTCACCTTTAATGTGAAATTACAACATATAAATGTCAAGCCACAAACACCCAGAAGTGTTTTTGGCAAAAAACAAACAAACAAAAAAACAAACAAAAAAAAAAAACTTCCCATACCCAGCTTGCATAAGTGTGCACACCCTTTTATAATTGGGAATGTGGCAGTGTTCAGAATCAACCAATCACATTCAAACTCATGTTAATCAATTGGCATCAGTTAAAGTGACTGATTATCCCCAAATAAAGTACATCCGTTCCTATAGGATTTTCCTGACATCTTCCTCATAACATCCAACTGGAAAAGCCATGGGCCCCAAAGAGCTTACAAAGCAGGTACGGGATCTCATTGTTGAAAAATATCAGGAGAGAGTTACAAAAAAAATTCCAAGGCATTGGATATACCATGTAGCACTTTAAAGACAGTAATCAACAAGTGGAGAAAATATGGCAAGACAGTGACACTACTAAGAACAGGATATCCCTCTAAAATTGATGAGAAGATCAGGAGAAAACTGGTCAGGGAGGCTGCCAAGATGCCTACAGCAACATTTAAAGAATTGCAGCAATTTCTGGCAAGTACTGGTTGCAACAATCTCCCAAATTCTTCATATCTCTGGTCTATGGGGTAGGCTGCACATCACCAAAAGATCACCATCCCCACAGGGAAGAATGGTGGTGGCAGCATCATACTTTGGGGATGTTTTTCTTCAGCTTTAATCAGTGTGGAGGTAATAATGAATAGCTCCACATACCAGTCAATTCTAACAGTGTGTTGTGCCTCTTGTAGTCTTTAAGTCAGCGTTATTTTATTTATTCCACAAATAAATGCTGGATTCATTGTGCAGAAATGCATATTGTACATTGAACTTAGAACTCTCTAATATTTGAGCATCAAGGCTGCTAATGCTCATTTACTTACTTCACTGTACTTCTCTTGTGATACTGTTTACTATACACTTATACCTTATACTTGATTTACCTTTTACATACTGTTCACCGTTCACTGCCCACATATATAATACAAATCACCTATGCTGTATAAATCGCAAGAGAACTTCAGGATTTCTTGGTTAAAATACTGTATTTCAAAAATACACTTTCAAAATCGACCTCTTCCCTTTGACCTACAGTTTGTCTATTGTCTTGCACCAGAAAAGTAGCCTGATAGTGTTTCATTATACTGTACACCCCTTGTATTGGTACCATATAATGACAATAAAATCGAGTTGAATTGAACTGAACTGTAATGTTGGAACATACTTAAATGAGTGTTGCTGCAAACAATACTTTCTACCTCATCCCAAAGATGTGCAATGAAGTTGAGAAGGGTTGAGCATTTGTACAGGCCAATGTTGTACAGGCAGCAACAAAAATTAAATGTCTTGTTCGGGGAATACTTTTGTGATTGTACATGTGCTGTAAGAGTCAAGGAAGTGTCCATTGTTGTGTGGATAAACTGTAGCCACAAAGAGATGCTCACCAGCTTCATGTTCAGATATGCTGTACCATTCATACATTCTACACCACCACAGAGAACGGCTCCAGGGACTCTCCATGGGAAGGATATTAATCCTTCCATCATCATAATAACAAAAGGAATGTATAACCACACCACTTTTTTCCATCCAGTTTTCGTCCAGAACTTTTGTTTTTTGCTGACATCAGCACCCGACATGCTCTTCAGCCGTAGTCTAATAAATGGTGCATTGTGAGAAGACATTTCACCTACTGTACTATTGTTCAAATCGGGTGTGTTTTGCCCGGTTAATGCTTATCTGGTTTTCACAATTCTGGCCACACATCTGAACCACAAACTATCATGCAACTGGTTGTTTCTTGATAAATGTTTGTGCGTGAAAATTCCAGAATGACAGCTAAGGTTATTTGTCCTGACCACTTCTTGACTTCTAAATGATGATCTAAAAAAAAAAATTGGCCTGCCTGCCTGATATATAAATCAAGGGAATATGTGCAGTTGGCGTGAAGATGGTGTATCTAATAAACTGGCAAGTCAGTGTACATATGTTCATTTCTTTGATTTGACCTAAGACTTTGCAGGCTTAGTATTCTTTACATTGCCCGGCTCTACATCAGTTTTGTCCTTTGAATGCCCCGGTTGTGCGTCTTGAGGTACAGAAATCTGGAGTTGCTGCCTGCCTTCCTCTCCCTGAACTAACTCAGAGGAAACAGCTAATCTACCTGCATTGACAAGATTTGGACAATTGCCTAACATTATATTTCCTTGTAATATAGGCATCCCATCAATCAGATATATTCCTTGTTGTTTTTCGGCATTCTGTAGTACATTACCACCCTGGAGAACTAGCCCCTGAGTTCCTGCAAGCCCATTTATTAAGTACATTCCCTGTACAGGCTCTTCAGCAAAAAACACAGCACTTGGTGGCTGATGTTCCACCAGACAGTACAAAGGCTTCTGCTGCATCAGCAGTGTCGGACTAGTATTTATGCTGCTTGATTTGTTGATAGTCTCGGTAACATTGGTGATTGTGCTTTGCTGTGGAGGAGGCGGATCAGATTTCACAACCTGAACTGCACTAGTGGCTACAGAACTCTCGCTTTTGATGCTGGTATCCACTGACGTGACAATTTGTTGAACTTCTAATTTGGGTGGTGGAGGACTGCAAATTGTCGCTAAATTAACAAATTTTGTGTCCAAGTCATCGAGGAAACCCAGGTCATTATCAGGCTCAAGGATACTGAAGCAGTCTAAGGAGCCAACAGGAGAGTATTGACCTTCATCGTTATACACCAACAGACTGTCACTGAGAGCAGGACTGTCAGCCAGAAACCTTGCTTTCTGTAATGAAAAGTAAGAAATGATGCTCAGTATTTGTGTGATTACGTGTCATGTACTAAAAAAAATAAAATAATAGGCCTACATATTAGAAATGTCCTAATCCCATTTTTAAAATATGATATAATATGGTATATATATAATATACGAATATTAGATCTCTAAATACGGCAGATGACTGATTCGGTTCCAAAACCCACTTAGCAAATTTTCTTCAAGCTAAAATAAAACACCAGAGGCATGACCTGGATATACTTTAAGACAAGTTGTGCCCTGTGTTAATGTGCATAATTTATGTTGTGACAGTCAGCGTAACATGCAATACAGCACTGAATCAGACTGGAAATGATGTGAAATCCAATTCCTTGCAATTACCAGCTTCACACTGGTACTGTATGGTGGCCCATAAGTACAAAACACGTTAGTGACGTATAAGCACATCAGCAAATCAGAAAACACAACTACAAATCAGAAAACACCACAATATATATATATATATATATATATATATATATTTTTTTTTTTTTTTTAAACAGCAAATTTGGAAACATGACAGATAATTTTAAAACACAAAGCATTAACTCAAAATGGAACAGATTGGTCTTAACTCAGCATGACATTAATCTCACTGCTGACAATCCACCATTTGCTTGTTTACTTTTGCTGCAGTGAACTGTTTGGTGAAACGCTAGAAACAGGGAAATTCCCTTACTATATAATTGTATGCAAAGGTAAAATCATGATAATTATGCTTGATGTAAAATTCAAATTAACACGTCTGAGTGTACAAAAGTTTCCAAAAATATCTTTTGGGACTTTTTTTGTTTGTTTTTCTTAAAAGATTAGTTGTAAGAAGATTATATAAATGAATCCCTGTTTCTAGCTTTTCTGGCCAATTTTTTATTTTTTTTATTTTTATTTTTTTTTGCCCAGGAGTGTACAGCACGTCATTTTGAGAGACCGTTGAAAATGGAGAGCTGGAGGATGTTTACAGTAAGAAGAAATATGAGTTTAAATGAATCTACGGATACTTTTATTCATGCTTATTCTTATCAAGGGCATTCATATGATGTTATTTCAAATGTACTGTCAATTTTGCACAGCAGTAATATAAGTAAGTGAAGGCTAAAAACCAGCTTTGAGAAGGCCAGGTGGTTCAGAAGAAAGAACTGCTCTTTACCATAACATCATTTTCTTTAGGCTAACATTTTCTTTATATAACATACTACAAAAAAGGGAAATACTTTTTCCTTGTGATAGTCATATGCTGTGTCCAATCAACAACAACCATGCGATGTTTATTAAGGACTTACTGTTACCATTTTGAGCTCAGGTTGATATGTTTTTGTTGCAATTTCTGATTTGCTGTTGTTTTTGGTTTGTTATTGTGCTTTGCACTTATTGGCCACTGTAGCATTAGTGCTGATGATGTTTCAGCATCAGGTCAGAACATCCCTACTACATATGAATAAGATGTATTTGGTTTCCTACCTGAGAGAAATATCCATGGAGATAGCCATCTGGGAGTGCCATCTCTTCATAAATATTATGCACCTTCTGTCGAAATGATGCAGAGTGGAGAGTGTTTCTGTGGGTAGATACTAAAGCGTGCTGAGCTTGTACTGTGTTGTGTTGATATCCAGACATGATGTCAACCTCCATAACCCCTCTACATAGCTCTTTATTGAGCACCCTGGTGTCAAAGCCCTGTGCACTTTGCACCATGGAGGCCTTGTTGAAAGTGCTACCAACCGCTGCCACAGTTTGTTGGTCTGTCACAACGGGAGCAAACATCAGAGGCTGCAAAGAAGCAATAAAAAAGGTTACTAGTGTAATGTATGTTATGGTAAAAGTACAGTATTGTTTCAGTGTTGCCAGATAAGGAGTTGACTCATGAAAAATACATTGGGTATGAAGTTTAATCACTAAGTTGGCAAGCAATTTGGCAGACACCTTTAACCTGTCCCTCCATTTTGTTTGTCACTTTCCATACTAAGTTCAGTTGTTGCAGCTAAGTTCCCCATTTATTATTTATTTGAATGCTGTAGCTGCATCATAAAAATGTGTGAAGTTATAATAGTTGTTATTTACCTTGTCTTCCCCCTGGCCTTCAGTGTGGTATTTGATAAGATATTCTTTTGTATCAAAAGGCAGCTCTGAGAAATCCCTAAATGTCCCACACTGGCAGAACAACAGCAACAGTGGAATCACTGAAAACATCCCAAAAAAATGACAAAACATGCGATCAGTATAGAAGAGAACACTGAATTCTGTGCATATTGTAACATAGATGATACGTGGTGATCTGTAAACCAGGAGAAGACATGAAAACTCTGTTTGATTCAACTCACACATGAGCAGAATTAGTGCTCCAATAAGTGCTCCAATGGCAGGAAACCCCACTTTGGCTGAAGAACCATGCTGATGGGCTAGTTTGAGATCACATGTGCCACCTTCTTGACAGGTGCACACCTCTAATTGAAGTTTTTGTTTGTCTTTACATCCCAAACCCTGCCTGTCAAAAATCTCCAAACTGAGCTCATAAAAATCTAGCCACAGAAACTCCTTAGTATGGAAGCTCACCGTTGTTTCTTAAAAAGAGAAATCAGTAAATGAGTATCCAAGATTTTAGGGGAAAAAGTATACATATCTTTGTTTTAATAGTTAGAATGAATAGAATAAGTTAGAATAATGGTTGTCTGCTTTACCATTTACAGGAACCATCTCCCATTTTCCACTAGTCTCCTCCTCTATCAGAACAAATTTATAAGGCTCTCCATTGGGATAGTCATCCTCATCGAATGCAGTCACGTTTACCACTTTACTATCAGAACAGATACTCTGGTAGGTGCTGGTCAGTGTAGGACAGTGGTCATTTGAATCCTGCACCTTTAGAGATATTGTTCCAGTAGCTGTCTTGGGTGGCACATCTAAGTAAAAAAAAAAAAAGTACTTAAATTTATATTGCAGACTTAGGGCAAATACAATATAATGAGATACACAGTACATTCACAGGAGACTCATTTTAATAGGAACACCTGTACTGCTGCTTATTCATGCAATTATCCAATTATGTGGCAGCAACACAATGCATACAATCATGCAGATACAGGTCAAGAGCTTCAGTTAATGTTCACATCAACCATTGGTTTGGGGGGGGTTCGGGGGGGATGTGATCTCAGTGACCTTGACCATAATATGGTTGTTGGTGTCAGGTGGGATGGTTTAAATATTTTTTAAAAAATGCTGATTTCTTGGGATTTTCATGCATACCAGTCTGTAGAGTTTATACAGAATGGTGCAAAAAACAAAAACCATCCCAATGAGTGTCAGTTTTGCAGATGGACACAGGCTTACCAAAACTGGACAGATGGACAGGATTGGAAAAACACCAGTTTCCGTGAGGCACCCACTTTAGCCTCTGATTCCTGTTCTTGTCTGACAGGAGTGGAACCTGATGTGGACTTCTGCTGTTGTATCTCATTTGCCTCAAGGCTCAACATGTTGCATATTCTGCAATGCTTTTCTGTTCACCACAGTTGTAAAGAGTGGTTATTTGAGTTACCGTAGCCTTCCTGGTCAACCCTACCCATAGAAGGATGGGTTGACTCATGGGATGTTTTTTTTTTTTTTTTTTTTTGCACAATTCTGTTTAAATTATATTTAATCTTGTGTGGGAAAATCCCAGGTGATCAGCAGTATCTGAAATGCTCAAACCAGCTTATGTGGCACCAACATCCATGTCACTGTCAAAGTCACACTCTTTCCCCACAGTAAGTGTATATATCATCCCTATTAAATGAAATACCAAATTCTTATTTTCTCCAACAAAATCGTAGCACAGTCTGTCTTGCCTTGTGTCATGCAGAGGATTTTTGCAATGTAGGATCCATTAACCAGGGACTTTGACTCTCGATCTGGTATCTTTGTCAGTTTAATTTCTGATGTCTCCTCATCAATGTATAGCCAGTTGTCTGGATCATATCCTTTTGCATACCTGCATTTGCAATTTAATATATGTCAATAAAGGCATAAAAACTTCCCAAACACTAACATTCAGAAGTTTTAAGCTCTCAGAACATTCTTCTCACTGCTATAAACATGGGATTATATGCAGTCTTGTTTTAAGGACTGCTGAACATGGATCCTGAAGTTGATTTATCAAATTTATCTTCAAACCTGCCTGACATTTTCAGCAATTTCTCCAGTATCAAGATCCAAGGCAGGAAAGGAACCAATGACCA
This sequence comes from Cranoglanis bouderius, assembly GCA_023630585.1. NCBI lineage: Eukaryota > Metazoa > Chordata > Actinopteri > Siluriformes > Cranoglanididae > Cranoglanis > Cranoglanis bouderius. The sequence goes on from CM042547.1 coordinate 6,108,877, forward strand.
TGGGAACATGTATTTCCTTTGGGTTCTCGGACACAGGAAACTCCTTCACTGATGGTGAAAAGCCTGGGCCTTCAGGCAAGTTGTTTACGTTGATTTTTATTGGATAATTCTTTCCTCCTGGTGTTGGCTTTTTGTCTGGTTTAGAACCAGGTTTAATTCCAGGTTTCAAGCCAGAATTGCCATTAGGTTTAGCTCCAGGCTTGGTGTCAGTTTTGAAACCAGGTTTAACTCCTACACCAGCACCTGCTTCTACCCCAACATCTACACCTGCATCTACTCCAACATCTACCCCTGTATTCACTCCCACTCCAACCCCTAATCCTAACCCTGCTTCTACATCTAGATCTACACCTACACCTGCCCCAGCTCCTACCCCTGCCCCAGCTCCTGCCCCAGCAATGATTCCGGGTTCTTCAGGCCTGTCGAAATCGAGACTGAGACCCAAGGACAGTGCAGTGCCATTTATAAAAGGAGCTACATTTGAAATGGCCAAGCCAAGATCCAGCCTTTTGACCTTTTCATAATCCGTAGGCTTCATGCATCACGTAAGATGGCAGTGATGAGGAAAAGGAAAAAAAAAAGAAAATATGATTAGAACAATTGAAATTCAGGAGAGTAAACCACCCCCACCCAACAACAACTACAACAGCAACAAACATGTATACCTTGACAAGCTTTAAAATGCCCTCATTTGTTTTGGGGTCTGTTTCTATGGTGAAGAGTTCATCTTCGTTACCCTTCACAATGTCAAAGACGGCCAGCCAGTTATCAGTATTCTTCAAATCTTTATCCAGAGCTTTGATTCTCATCACAACCACATTAACTGCACCTTCATCAATATCACCAGAATACTAAAGTGGGGGACAAAAACATAATTGTGACAAGTAGCTCAATATAATTCTTTGGTAGGAAATTAAGCAAGCTTTGCATTAAAAATGTGTCCTTTCTCCCCTATCAGCACTAGTCCCTGTTTGTTTAGCCAATGTTTACAGTTTATGCAGTAGACAATTTCTTATTTATAAATATTTAAGCATGCATCATATCTGTTTATAATTTTATTCATTTGTAATTATACAAGAGGGAAAAATGCATGTTGGTACCTTGTAGCTACATTCATTGGCCTATTTATCAGGCACAACTGCCATAAAGAAGAACACTTTGTAGGTATACAATAACTGAAAGTATGCATAACCCTCTGCCTCAACTATTAGTGAAAAGGAACCAATATAGGAATACTGATAAAAAGATTGATTATTGCAGAACTGAGAGTGACATTGGCATGGCATGTTAGTTTGTGAGGAGCTGGTAATAATGTATCAGTTACAGCAATGCTGCAGTTTTTTTTTTAAACACCTCAGGGTTATGAGGAATCATGAAAAAGTCATCAGGTGGTGGGGCTTTTTGCTCTTACACCATCATATAAAAAAAATGTAATTAACTCCCTGAATCTTTAAAAACCTCACTCACAGCAATTAAAGATACAATAAACCTATGATAAAGCCAACAACAGCAACAGCTGCGGTAGACTGAATATTTGTAACACTTTACTATAAAGTGCCAAATGATGCGCCACATGTTTTCAATTGGTGAAAGGTCTGGACTGCAGGCAGGCCAGTTCAGCACCCAGACTCTTCTACTACAAAGCCATGCTGTTGTAATAGATCCAGTATGTGGTTTAGCATTGTCTTGCTCAAATATACAAGGCTTTTTCTTCCCTGAAAAAGATGTCATCTGGATGGAAGCATATGTTGCTCTAAAACCTGTATATACCTTTTAGCATTGATGGTGCCTTTCCGGATGTGCAAGCTGTCCATTCCATAGGCACTAATGCAACCGCATACCAACAGAGATGCAGGCTTTTGAACTGAGTGTTGATAACAAGCTGACTGGTCCCTCTCCTCTTTACTCCAGAGGACGCTGTGTCCATGGTTTCCAAAAAGAATTTAAAATTTCAATTCGTCTGACCACAGAACAGTTTTCCACTTTGCCTCTGTCCATTTTAAATGAGCTTTGGTGGAGAGAAGACGGCGGCATCTGGATTATGTTCGTGGCTTCTTCTTTGCATGATAGAGCTTTAACCTGTATTTGTGGATGGCACGGTGAACTGTGTTCACAGACAATCCTGGAGGTGTTTCAGAGCCCATTCAGTGATTACAGAATCATGCCTGTTTTTAATGCAGTGCTGCCTGAGGGCCTGAAGATCATGGGCATGCAATATTGATTTTCGCCCTTGTTTCTTGCATGCAAGGATTTCTCCAGATTCTCTGAATCTTTTGATGATATTATGTACTGTAGATGATGAGATATTCAAAGTCTTCACAATTTTACATTGAGGAACAGTATTCTGAAATTGTTCCACAATTTGTAGACGCAGTTTTTCGCAGATTGGTGAACCTCTGTCCATCTTACTTCTGAGAGACTTTGCCTCTCTAAGACACTCTTTTTATGCCCAGTCATGTTACTGAACTGTTGCCAATTAACCTCCAGCTGTTTCTTTTTAGTAACACTTACTTTTCCAGCCTTTTGTTGTCCCCGTCCCAACTTTTTTTGAGACGTGTTGCGGCCATCAAATTCAAAATGACCTTTTTTCTTAAAATGGTACATTTCCTCAGTTGAAACATTTGATATGTTTTCTATGTTCTATTGTGAATAACATATGGGTTTATGAGATTTGCAAATCATTGCATTCTGTTTTTATTTACATTTTACACAATGTCCCAACTTTTTTGGACTTGGGGTTGTAGGTTAAATGTTTATAGAAGTTGGTGAGAGGACCACACAATTGTTATTTAGCCACTGATAAATAAAAACAGAATTAAATGAGGGTGTACTTTCTTTTTCCCATGACTGTACTATATAGACTTATGCTTTCAGAATAATGAATTAATACATGCACTATTCATCAATGCATCAGGAAATAATGTTTATTTTCTCAGTCATATATTAATAGCTAATAATTATAGTAATATTTAAGTATTAACATCTTAAGTCATTCTGTTAATGATCTCGACTAAAATTGCCTTTTCTTTTTTTTTGTTTTTGTTTTATTACTTCTGTTCAAGCAAACTGTATTTTCTTATTTGCTTTCTGTGAAACATGCTATAGAAATAAAGCTGACTTGAGTGGCAGGTGTAGCTGTTAAAATGGTCAATGAGTATAGCTACCAGATAGGTGCATATATTGTATATTAAAATATTATAAAGCTACTTTGTTACCTCATCTTTTTCAAGAGTAGGAACATTGTCATTGATGTCCAAAACTTTAATCTCTACCGTACCAGTTCCTGTGTTACCATTCAGCGCGCCATCCATATCAACACCTTGCACTATTAAAGTGTATGAATCATACACCTGTATGGGATAGATCAGAGGTAAGAGACTTCCATTCATTAGACAATGCTACTTTAAAGTTAAGATTGTTTAATTGGCAGCACACACACACACACACACACACACACACACACACACACACACACACACACACACACACACACACACACACACACACACACACACACACACACACACATACACACACAATCATGAGTCGAAAGATTATCTTAATAACACATACCTCCCTATCCAGGGTGTGTTCTTTAACATAGATCTTTCCAGTATCTCTCTCAATGGTGAACATCATGCCAGATTCTTCTGGAATTTGCTTCAATATACTGTATGCAATCTTTGCATTGGGTGTCCCCTGTTCATCTGCGTCCTCAGCAGTTATCTGCATGACAGGGGTTCCTACAGTGTTGTTGGGAACATGCAATTAGATATTAAAGAATGTAGCCACATTTTTATATAAGGAGGAAAAATCCATCATAGTCTGTTTTACAGACAAAGGGATTTTAGTTAAGGAAATGATTCATAGTGCATACATACCTATTTTGCTGCATTCTGTTACAGACCCTTTGAATAGCTTAAACTTTGGGGGATTGTCATTCTCATCTTCAACCTGTATTTTCAGCTGGATTTCTTCCTCAGCCAGACTGCCATCTTTGTATTTAGCAATCCCAGTCAGCTAGAAGCGCATATCACACAGATATCACTCAGTCAAGATTTTAAATAAATGCTCAAAATTATACATAACTGAAAATGGAAATTGTAAGTATAATTACTGTAAGACTAAAAAAACTGATGTATATAATACAGTAACAATGTCTTTGATGTCTTTCAACTCACGTTGTACTGTGCTATTTTCTCTCTGTCCAGAATCCCTGTGATTCTGACAAAGCCGTTTTTGGGGTTGACAACAAACAGGTTAAATGGCTCCTTGTCAGCACCGGGTCCTTGCAGGCTGTACTCAAATGGTTTGCCTTCAGTATCTTTATCAGACCTGATCTAAACAAAACAAAAGAAAACAAAACGAAACAGTGCAGTTGTAGCTCAGTAGTTAAGACGTTAAACTACTGATCGGAAGGTTGTGAGTTCAAATCCCAGCACTACCAAGCTGCCACTGCTGGGCCCTTGAGCAAGGCCCTTAACCCTCTGCTCAGTTGTATAAAAAATAAATGTAGAGATAAATGTATGTTGCTCTGGATAAGGCCGTCTGCCAAAATGCCATAAAACAATAAAAACAAAACAAATCTATTCTTCATCTATTGATCTGTGCATGTATTAAACCCCTATGGATCTGGCTTGTGTCTAGTCACACAAGTTTAACAAGAGGAAAATCCTCCACAAGGTGGAGCACTTACCACGTACCCACACATAGATTTCCCAAATAAAGCCAGAAAAGTTCGTTTGAACACCCACAAATGAGGTAATAGCAAATTTGGACATCTGGACAAGCAATTTTAGTGTGAGTCAGTACATCAACTTTTTGTTGATTGTCCCTCTGTCTCTGCCTTTTGGTTAGACTTTTTGATTTTCTTTGTAAAGAAATCAAATGATAATTTTAAAATTTAAATTTAAAGTTATGTTATGTAATGTAATGTGTTACATTTTCACATAAAGATTCGGATATTGACTACATTGGGGATGTTATGATATTAATGGGTTAATACTGTATACATAAGTGCCAGTTTACATGATCCCAAAATGTAATCTTTTTCAAATTGATTTTGTCTCACTAATAACCATCTTTAGATGACAGTTAGACAAACAGTTTAGGTAAATCCTAAAACTGTTCAAATTTATTATGCTTTTTTAAATGTCACCTTTTTTAAAATCACTTTTTTTTCTCACCTTTTTAAAATCTTTTATCAATCTTGTCTTTGTCATCCATATTTCCTTTTTTATTACTTGGAATTTGTCTAAGTTTTGTAAATGTATTTTTTGTATTAAAAAATAATCTTTGCACTCAGGTTTATGTAGAGCTAGAATAGTTTCTCAAATTAGGCTCAGAGCTACCATTCACCAGGCTCTAAAGCCAAATATTTAACATCTTCCTTTATGTTGGTGTTTTACGTTCATTACCATGTTGCTGTGTAAAAGCAGACCAATTCTGACATTTGAACAAGGGCAGGTTTCAATTATGTTATGTGGAAATATTCAGGTGATCTGCCCCTATAATCCTGTCTACTTCACCCAGGGTGTGAAGATAAGCCAAAAATCTCATCTCATCACATCACAAAAATGATGCTTTGTGTCCTTGTTATTGTAAAACATATTATAGTTATTAAATGACTCACCATAGGACTGATCATACACTCCTTTGCAAAAATGGGCCAAGATCAAAATGGCAAAATATTAAGCTTTTAATGGTCTTAACAGCAAATCATTGGTCAGGAAATTAGCAAGAATTAAACAAATAGATAAACTTAGTATGGTATACTGTAGCTTTTCCCTTTGATTTCTTGAAATGTTTCATCCTTGTAGCTAAACTTGCATACAGCTTTTTATTTTATTTTATTTTATTTTATGTATTTTGTACACCCAGACATGTGTCAGTTTGAATTAGTTAGTTCACTGCAGCAAAAATAAATGAGCAAATGGTGGCACAGGAGGTGCATTTGTTTAAGTCTTGCTAATTTTCTGACCAACGATTTGTTGTTAAGACTTAATATTTTACCATTTTTGGCTTGGCCCTTTTTTTTGCCCAGGAGTGTAGTTCTGTCTCATACATTTGGCCAAAAGTAAAAAGTAAAAAGTTTTGTCCTTGCACATGGAATGTACTTGATCTAGTCAGTTCTGCTCGTCAGTGACATGTTTAAGTTTGAAAAACCTGTAAGTCAAGTTCCTCTCTGATGTCCCTAGGGCGTATTTCATGGGCTGAGTCTTGCTCTGAACTCTAAAACTGATCTTAACATGTCAAAGTTATGTGGAAAAAACTGATCTCTCTGTTTCTTCCAGGCTTTCCTTTTACATACTTTCACAGGCCTAAATTTCACTTACATGATTCAACAGTGTATGATTACCTTCGAAATGTATTCTTGCTTTGTGTAGTCAACGTTCTCTCTGAGTTTCGTTGGTGGGAGAATCCACTCTCTCTTCTTTCTCTTGAATCCTGTTGCAGTTTGTGTTGCCTTAAACATAAATATTTTAGTTATTTGTACATTTATAAATGTGATTGTGTTTGTGTGTATTTGTGCGGATATCTTCACTGGAGTTAATAGAAAGTTTCAGTATGTTGGTTGGCAGGTTTGTTGATTTTTTTTTTTTTTTGGAATGATACAGCAACAACTCAGTTTCTGGAACAGTCTCCTATCTAGGGTGTATATTCCTCCCTTCCACCCAGTGTTCCTGGCACAGGCTCCCAATCCACCATCACCCGATCACCCTGATAAAGCACTTACTGAAGATGACTGAACTAATGTAATGAACAGTTAAGAAGACACCTGATTCAGATTACCAGCAGGTGTGTTACATGGAAATCACCAAACTGTGTTCACTATGTTCACTATGCAGTTAAATAATTGTTATTCAAAATACCATACACTATGTACTATAAAAGAATGAGGCAAGAATGGATTAAGTTGTTGATAATAGGATAAATTCTTTTATCTTCCTTTATGCAAATTGTGGACTTTTATTAGCTACCTACATACACAGGCTGCCTTTAATGTTTACCCTCAAACACAGGAACACACCCTACACCCTATAGATGCCCCACCTCAAAAACATGTGTCCTAAATAATAAAGAGATAATGTTAGAAAACATGAATTAATTAATTAATTCATTCATTCATTCATTCATTCATTCATTCATCCATCCTCTTTAGTAGTTGTTTTATCCTGCACAAGATCATGGTGGATCCAGAGCCCAGTCATTTAGAAAATTTATTCCACAAATCAAATAAAATCCTCTCCTAATTGTAAATCAGTCATACTGTACTCAAATTTCCCTACAATATTTGTCTCACTCAATGTATGTGACCTCTCATTGCATGCAAATGCCACTGGAATGCTGATGTTATGTTTTCTTAAGAAACAGCTGCATCTCTTTGACCAAGTTCAGTCATGTGCCGATTTGAATGCCTAGAGAGTTGTATTTCTTGTTGCTAAGATTGTTACCCTAACAACAGGGAACATCAAACAATTTGTAGCAGTAATTGAATAAATTGGCTGATTACATATGCATATGAATTAAGTGAGGACATTTTTACTTTGGCTTCTTTAATTTTAACTACTAGTGTTTCCTTCCTATAGGTACAGGCCTATAGGATATATACAGGATATATGCACAGGATATATACAGGATATATGCACAGGATATATACAGGATATATGCACAGGATATATACAGGATATATGCACAGGATATATACAGGATATATGCACAGGATATATACAGGATATATGCACAGGTGTGCAAAGTAATGCATTACTGTTAAATGATTGTGTTCTAATTTATTATTTAACATTCACATTTAATAGTTTTAATACTACTTCTACATTGCTGAATAAAGTAAATTTTGAAATGCAAATGCACCTTTTGATATTTGATGTGTTTATAAAATATATACTTTAATAATGCAAACCAAAACTATTAGGACATATTCTGACTTCTGTGATACAAAGTGCAATACAGCTGACAAGTTTAAGACTAATTAAAGTACAAAATAAAAGTAGTTATGCTGTAGCAAGTGGACTCATGTAACTCACCACAGTCATGAACACTAGCAGGAGCAAACAAAGTCTTCCAAGCTTGAGGAAAGCCATGATTTCTGAGGGCCTGCAGTTAGTAGCAACCACTCTCCGCTCCTCTCGCTTCCCTCCCCTTGTTTGCTATTGGCTGATAAGAACTGGTTGTTTGCCTGTCAGTTACAGTAGGGGAGATGCTAAGCACCTTATGACCAGGCCTCTGAATTAACACTCTTGATTTGGACACACCTACAGATACAAGAATAAAATTCCTATACCATGAGCTTCCTATACACATACTTTCATTCTCAGTCTATCATTAGTTTGCCCACTAGTTTTATCATTTTGTCATTGGCATGTCATTCAAAAACTCCAAAAGCAGAGGGTGTTTTATACTTATCACAAAATGAAAAATATTACATACATTCGAGTTATTTCCAATTGCTAAAATATCATTTGTCACACCGCATGTGTCATTTGGTTATATATCTGTGAATGTATTTTCTTCTATTTAAGGTTAACAGTTTAAATTATTTAATTATTTAATTATTTTTATACAGGTTCTGAATAATAATAAATCCTGATTTAAACCAAGATCTTATCTATAGAATATTAAATTAAATATTAACACAAACACTTAGGGGATCCAAAAGAACAAGGCCATACAAGTTATGTTTATTCATTTGTGAATCCATTGTTTTAAATGACTCTGTAGCTAGTTGTCATAGTTTTCGCCGAATTCAACAGTCTAAAATATTCCAGTGATAATTGGTGGTAATTGGCAGTTGAAAGACAGTGCTGCCTAATGATGATGCCTACTGGATTGATTACTGGTTCAGTTCTTTTCATCTGTATTTGTATAGCACTTTACAATAAGCATATAGCAGCTTTACAGAAATCTAAGTCCAGAGCTCTAATGAACAAGTCAAGGGTGCCACTGGAAAGAAGAAATTTCCTAGAAATGGCACTAAGAACAAACTTTAGAGGAATCAAATGGAGCTCATCCTCCTCATGACATAGCTACATAATAAATGCACACCCTTTTATAATTGGAGATGTGGTTGTGTTCAGAATGAACCAATCACTTTTGAATCTCATGTTCAAAAGTAATTATCTTACCACTGTCATCAATAAAATTATTCTGATTAACCCCAAATAAAAACCAGCTGTTTCTGTAGGATTTTCTTCACATCTTCTTGGTTTCACCCAACTTTCATGGTCCACAAAGAGCTTACAAAGTATACATGGCATTTCACTTGTTGAAAGGTATCAGCCAGGAGAGGGGTATAAAAGAATTTCCAAAACATTAGATGTACCATGGAACACCATAAAGGCCATCATCAACAAATAGAGAAAATAGAGCACCACAGTGACATCACCAAGAACAGGAGATCCCTCCAAAATTTCTGTATCTGCGTATCTGACAAGTACTGATTACTCTCTGCATGTGACAACAATCTCTTATATTCTTCACATGTCTGGGCTTTGGGGTAGGGTGGCTAGACAGGAGCCCGTTCTCACAAAAAAAAAAAAAAACTAAATCACTCCAAACCATGTGGCAAAATGTGTTATGGTCTGATGAGACAAATTCCAAAGGTATAATAATTCCATAATTACAAAAGGATGTTTGGTGCACAACAAACAAACAAACAAACAAAAAAAAACACACCAAAAGAACACCATACCCACAGTGCAGCATGGTGGTGGCAGCACCATGCTTTAGGGCTGCTTTTCTTTAGCCAGAACTGGGCTTTTATCAAGGTGGAGGGAATCATGAATAGCTACAAATACCAGTCCATTTTAGTGCAAAACCTTCAGGTGTCTGCTAGTAAGCTTAAGATGAAAAGGAATTTCACCTTTCAGCATGACAATGACCCAAAGCATACATCCAAATCAACAAAGGAATGGCTTAACCAAAAGAAGATCAATGTTTTTGAATGACTTAGCCAGAGCCCAGACCTGAATCCAACTAAATATTTGTGGGGTGACCTAAAGCGGGCTGTGCACAGGAGATGTCCTTACAGTTTGATGGCTCTAGAATGTTTTTACAAGAAAGCATGGGAAAATATATCCACTGTACATTGAATTTTATCTGTGAAATTTTGTAGGGATCAAAATGCACACAGTATATACACATACTTGTTACTTCACAGTAAATCAAGCTTTGTCTTATAACTTAATCAACTGATTTGCGACGAAAGATATTAATTGAATAATTGAGATCTGAACGTCCTATAAACTGAGCGGCAATTCATTAAATTTACATAACAAACAAAATAGAAACAGTCCCATATCATTATCTTTTAAATATTGGGCATTAGCTTCTGTAGTAGTATAAGTCTTCTGAAATGTGTGGTGCAATACCAAACCTACTGGGTGCGGCTGTAACTTTGGAGCTCATTTTGACAGCCACGTTTGAGGCCTGTCTGTACCTTCAAATACTAAACTTGAGTAGTTATTAGAGGAAACTCCTAAAAAAAAGTAAATTTATTGTGCTTTTCATCTGAGAATAGAACCCATGTGTAGGAAAATAGCATAGTAAACTTCTTTTTCTTTTTTTTTCAAGTGGAATGAACAATAAGTTAAAAGTTAAATGTTATAAACGCTAAAATCACCACACAAAGAAAGAAGAAAATGTTCAGTTTTTCACATTCCTACATGTAGGAAACTGTTGCTAAAAAAAAAAAAAAAGTCATCCAGTTTCTTGGGCTTTTGGAGTTTGCATCACTCCTCTAGATGGATCACTAATTTAATGTTCAAAAGAAATTGTGAGAATATTTTTGTTCCTCTGTGTGAGATTAAGAGATTAAGTATTCTTTCATGTCAGGCAGATATCATGTCACTCTGGGGTGTCATCTCTTCCACCTCTCTTCCAACAGCATCAAGGAACTACCACTAACAACAAAAGCACACGCCACATGTCAGCATAGAAATATACACTCATTCATCATTCATTATACATTTCATTAACATCCACACATAACAGAGATCCAAAATAAGCAATACACAAAACAGGTCATAATTACAACACATAATTACATGCACATACTTGTTATTGGCAATTATTAAAATGAATATACTTCAAAGTTAAAAGTAACATGTTGATATTCTTGATAGTAAAATGAACTATAAAAAAAAACAGGTTTCAATAGTAGCAAATAGTTGCTGCCTTAGTTCCAACTGTTATCAGAGCTCATTTTATTGTGTTGAACATCTTCCCAACATGTGTCGAGCAGGGAGAAGACGCCTCAGGATAGAAGGACAAGTTGACACTTGCAGTAGTTGCATTGCCATCATGAGAACTGGGAGCTTATAAAACTAATCTCCACCCCTTTTTCTACAATATGACAATTCTTCTATTCTCAGTCCTTCTTTTGACTTAAACTCTGATATAAATTTGACATATTTACTAAATTTTGTGCATTGATTGGCCTTTCTATAATTTCATTTACCATCTTCACTCCAAAATAAAGATTTGTTACAGAGGTGCATAGGTGCAAATATATAGGAACTATTTCTCAAACAAACCATGAACCGGGACTTCACAGAGAATCCAAAACCAATAAACAAGCATCCTAATGAGGTAGAGGCAGCAGATTTGGTTTGGATTACTACTCTGCTGATTCATTACTACTGTGCTTTGTAAATGCCACAAGCTCCATATCTCAAGCAGGTGCATAGACTTGTTTATGAAAACATACCAAGGCCCTCAATGGTGACTTGGTAGGACCCAGGCCACATGTATTCCTGTGGCATTACGGTTACATCTAAAGTGGTATCCCTGATAATAAATGGTTAATGGTGAAATGATGGCACACACTTCATCTGGCCCACAATGTAAAATGCTGCATTTTGCATTTTTAAAAAAAAATTTTTTGGCTCAGATTCCAAATGTCATCAAAAAAAAATAAAAAAATAAAAAAATAAAAGAAAGGAAGGTACCTGCTTTTGGCACACAATATACTTTTCATTGCCAGAACTGCTCACTAAGTGCCTAAACGCAATGATATTTGACCCAAATGCCATTGCTATCTGAAATGGATCAATTAGAGACATGCTAAGGACCTTTTTGTTTATTTGGGGGTCATAGTGTGGGGTTGAATCTGAAACATTTTAGTATACTATATAATTTTACAAATAGTTTAAGTATGGGCCATAACCATGAAATCTGTGGTCAATAATTCAGAGACTACGCTACTTTTGACTATTGTTTGTTTTTAAATTTCCATTTGTCATCTGCACCTTTCACATCCTTCCTGTCAAAATTACATGTTTACTTTATCCAGAGTAACTTACATTTTTATTTCATTTATACATCTGAGCAGTTGAGGGTTAAGGGCCTTGCTCAAGGGCCCAACAGTGGTGGCTTGGCAGTGCTGGGATTTGAACTCACGACCTTCCGATCAGTAGCCCAATATCATATACGAGGTGTCCCAAAAGTCTCCATACATTGGGGAAATTAACACTTTTTAGCTAAATGTAATTTTACTTACAAAACATCCTCTACATGATTGCCATTTTTTGTAAACAAACACAGAGTCGTCTCTCTCACTCAAGATGAACTCCTATTAGCACATCTGGTGTTATGCATGTAACTGCATATCCACCGCAACCTTGCGACAGTTTCCCGATCCAGCCATGAGAATGATTTTAATATGTTCTTTTGTCAAAGGCATTCTTAAAAGCTATCTGAAAAAATATAGTATTAATATAAACTATGTATGATAAACTTTGGAAGACATTTAGGTCAAAAGTGTTCATTTCCCCAATATATGTAGACTTTTGGTACACTCTGTAGTATCAGCTTGTAAACATGGTGATCATAACCCCACACAGGCTGAGCATATGGACTGTACCTAGGGCCACTTATATTTTCATACACATTGACCTTTGTAGAGTATGTCACACTTGCACTAGACCTTAATGTTTCTGTCCTGAACTGTGTGATTAAACCTACAGCTCCACCCGCTACTCCTTCTCCTCCTCCAGCAGCTTTTCGGCCCAGCAGAAGCCCTGCAGACATTCCCCCCTCCCTTCTGCAATGACTTGCTTTCAACAACCACACCCAAATGTAGGGTGAAGTTGATCCCAAGCAACAGTAAAAAGTGAGACATAATAGTTAGTTCACTAGTCAGAAATGTAAACATATTATATGGCAAAGATCGATTTGTTAAATTAAATCTTTCTAAAATGCAGGTTGTAGCGGTTGTATTAAGTGTTGTTGTCCTCACACTTCACAGCACTTTCTTGTCTTGGCTAATAATCCGGCTTAATTTCCTGCGAAACGTATGATTTTTACATTAGTGCAAGACACTAGATACTTAAGAAAAACATCGGTCATTAAAACTGGTATGTTTCTTATTGGTTTGAGGTAATATACAGTATGTATGGCAGATCTCGCAGAACTATAGAATGCCTTCATGAATGTTTACAGGTGGGTTATCAGTCTAGGCAGGGTACATATAAGTGCTATACGGCACTGCTACTATTTTTGCAGTTGCTTTTGAAACATTTTAAGCCAGCATAGATAAATCAGAATAAAAATCAAATCAGTATAATAAATTTTTTTTTAAAAATAGCATGGTTAGATGGAGCTAACCAGCAGGGTCAGGTTGCGAAAGTATACAAAATATCACTGAAGTGTCTGTAGTCATCAGACTCTTTAAAAGAACCCACACTAATGCCTTTTTGTGAACTATTTTAAAATCACCACACCCATTCTTTCTCAACTGCTTTGCGCACTAGACAGCAGCTGTAAGTGATGACAGCTCAGATACAACCATGACAGATATTGACACATTTCGTTCATGGGATTACAAACAACTTTAATTCCAGTTACCATACTTCGATTATCAAATGATCATTCACTAACTCTATGTAAAGCGTAATTATACTGTGTTGACCATCCAGAAGCATAACATAGAGAAAAGTGCTGAGCAGCATAAATGATCAGAACAGTGTCTATATTAAAATTACAGAACAATGATACAGCACCATTGGTTCCTATTTAGGTTGTATCCTAAATGTATTCTTACTTTAGAGTTACTTTTTATGTTATACAACAGGATTCATTAAGGAAGGTGTATCCACCATTCATCCATCAATATTTTTTAAAGTGTACTGGCCAAACTTGCTAAACAGTCCCTGACTAGGCGAGCAAGGTTTTGAGTATCATTAGCATGAATGTTTGGATGTTTCTGACTAAGTCTCACAAATATTTTCTCACACCTGTTCTGACTCTGCTCTGGTCTCAAGATCATCAGTTGTAACTGTGTGTCGTTTGTTTCTCTGCTATCTACGTTGCTGTTTATGGTTACAGATCTACCTTGGTTAATCTTGTCTGCCTGTACAACCCTCTCTTGTGTTACACAATGTTATAGAGAAGGTGAATAACATTCTAAACCAGTGTAGTTGTGCTATCCTGAAATTAGTCAACAATAACAATTTAGTATTTACCAGGTTTTAATGTTTAGTGTAAGAGATGTGAATGGGTGTAGACTGCTTTAAGCAGCAGGAATCCAGATAATTTCTTTCCACTGAATCAGAGAATGATCCATTTTGTTGTTGTGAAAGCAAACAGAGATAAAAATCTGATATCAGATGTTTATGTGGTTTAGGTGAAATGAGGTGTATTAAAGCATGAAAACAACATAAGGCAAAATTGTAAATGGTTATATGAGCATGACCACGTTTCTAACAAAGCACAGGATTAGCCGAATGCATAAAGCCATTATTTCAGTGACAGTTTAACTCATTACAGTCTTCTCATATTTCACCATTGGGTCTAGACTCGTATTTCTCACTTACTCCGCTTAACTTTCCTATTAGTTTGACTTTAGTTATTGAACTCCTAGTAGTTACCAAACAATGTATTTTAAGATAAATAAGTAAATAGCCATGAGTTTATGGTCACAACTTTTGCTATGACTTTTTAATTCTTTAAAAATAAGTCTGCATCTTCAAGAACTGACAGTGCTGCCCTTAAGCATAACTACATACAGTATAGAGCATATGACTACATAGAGACATAGTAGAGCAATGCAAAGCATTCACATAACCGAAATGAATAGTACCGGCTACACAGACAGGGGGGAAAAAAACCACACACACGCACACACACATCATTTACATGGATTTATTTCTCAAAATTCACTCATTTCATCACAACATCAGCAAATAAATACAATAACCAAAGAATACTTATAGCTGTGGGCATTACGTACAGTACTGTGCAAAAGTTTTAGGCACATGCAAAGAAATGCTGTAGAGCAAAGATGCCTTCAAAATAATGAAATTAAATGTTTCTACATTAAAAAATACCGTAAAGAGCAGTAAACAGTAGTAAATGAAACAAAGTCAATATTTGGTGTTACAAAAAAATAAAAATAAAAATAGTAGTCTCCGGTACAATGTGTGCAGTTTTATAAGGAAATGAGCTGGTAAGTTTTATTGAGCATCTTGCAGAACCAGCCACAGTTCTTCTGGAGACTTTGAGATTCGCCCAGCAGCCTTCATTGTGTTTTTTGTCTGAAAAGTGGTCTCTTATGTAATATGCTGCTTTCTGTAATGACACAAACATTTTTCTGTAACATTTATTTTTGTGCTAGAAAACTCTGGGAATCTAAAATGTTTTTGTACTGACTTGAGAACGTAGGGTTAGGGCTAGGGCTAGGGCTAGGGTTAGGGTTAACCCTAATCCTAGGGTCATTTCATTTAATATAAATTATTTGTTAATAAATAAATATCAATTTGTGACAGTATATTAGGACAGGAATAATGCCGCATGAAAATCTGTACCACTCGCAAAGAACCACGAAGCAATACAAGCAATACATAAAGTTTGCAGTACAGTAAGAGCAGCTTCGGCATGTCAGATTTCTAATGTTGAGACCTAAAAACCAGAGTTTGCTCAAACTAAACTCAAACTTGAAACCTGGGTAGCCACAGAAACCGGCTTTGTGAAACAGGCCTCTGGTTTTTGATTCTGGTTTTGTCCCTCCAAGTCCATTTGTACACTTCCTGACCTTTGGCATTTTTTTTTTTTTTTGTAGTTTACCTTTGCCTCACGGTTTGGATTTGTCTGCTTGTCTTTTTTAATAAAAGCCATTGTCTGCATATCACTACACAATAAATTAAAATCCAGTCAGTCTCAACAATGATCTTTGATTTGAGCATGATTACACATTTAGGCACTTCTGATCAGCCTTCTGTGTTTGTAGTGTAAACAGTTTGTCCAGTAGCTCAAGGTTTTGTTCTTTTGTTTCTGATTCCACACAAATATCAACAAATATGATAAAGGCTGATGGGCAGGAAAACAGCTTCTGGTTCGTAGACATACACCTGTGAACCAGTGACAGGTATAACAACATTCCAAAGGGCATTTTGTAAGTCACGCACAGATATTTGGTGGTGGGTCTCAGAAGGGGAAGAACATCTGAGAGGCTGGAAACAATTGGCAGGGCTGTTACTGTTTAAGGCACCAAATTCAATAGGTAAACACCAAGCTTTTGTTCATACATTTTCCATACTGCTTATCCTACACAGGGTCACAGGGGAGCCATGGAGCCTATCCCAGGGGACTCGGGGCACAAAGCAGGGGACACCCTGGATGGGGTGTCGACGTATTGCAGGGCACAATCACACACACATTCACACACAACAGCCTACAATGCATGTTTTTGGACTGGGGAGGAAACCCTGAGGAAAGTCATGAAGTACAGGGAGAACATGCAAACTCAGCACACACAGGGCAGAGGTGGGATTCGAGCCCCCAACCCTAGAGGTGCGAGGCAAACGTGCTAACCACTAAGCTTTTGTATGTATACTTATTCACTGGCCAAATTAGGTTGTTACAGTGGGACTTGGGAACCTTGATTTCCATGAGCATGATGTCATCCGGGACCTTGTAATGTAATGTTTATGGGTTTATGGATTTGTGAAAACAGTGAATAGAAACATATATTTCTACAAATGATTATGTAACACTATATTATCATGAAGCAGCAGTGATTCTTGGTCTAAGTCGTTTGTCATTTACACAGTTGACATTGACATTCTTATGGTAGATCCACTGACAAATACTGGACATATATTAACATATAACATCTACTAAACTAAATATACAAATGTAAATGCAATATCAAGTATATCCAGGGCAAAAAAAGAACATACTTTCAGGATGCAAAAATGCACAGAAATACACAAGGGATACACAAACTATACATAAATATGGGTGGGTAGTGCACATCATATTCTAAATCATAGTATTCACTGCCCTCAACTGTAAAAACAGAACATGCATCTGAAATCACATCAACCAGAATGGTCATCAAATTACACTTCTGGGTTTTTGTAAGACCATCTTTAGCTCTATTTGGCTATAGTTGGCTGTACTATTGTACCAAGACCATGTAAATGAACACTTTATTTTCCCATCAGTGATGAGTTGTTGTGTTTAAAATGTGTACAGAATCCTAGTCAATCCACATCCTAGTTGTGGAGGAAACTTTTCAATATTTCAACATTGTTTGCAATGCTGGCCTGCCATTTTTTACTGAAGTGGCATATCTGACCACACACAAACAGAATTTGCTAAAATCTTGTCTCCAGATTCAGTTCAACTCTTGCAACATTTTCCTCCATCAGTCACCAGTCTTGTGTTTTCCCGCCATAAGTTTGAGAGGAGTCCTTTCAACTGCTGCTACTCTAACGATTGCCTGTGTTTAGCATCATTTTCTTAGTAATGATCTCATTTAATGTTACCTGTGATTTCACCTCTTCTATTTTGAGGAAGGCACCGAAACAGAAGGAGTACCTGAAAGCTTTTATGTTCCTGATCGGCATCAGACGTTCATTCTGCATTTGTTATAAACAGCCTCTTAGCAAATATTTCAGTCAACTCCCTTTTTCCCTGTCTCTCTCCCTGTGAAAACGTCAGTCACGCAGATCTCATTATCTAGTCCCATTACAGAATAAAAAGCTTTGTGTCTAGCCCTTTTATCTGCTCTGTTTTGTTTCCATCGCTTGGTGTTGACAAAAGGCCAAAGCATCCACACCACCACAGATGCAGTGCAGGAAACATGCGTCTGCGGCACATAACTGTAGGCTATTTATCTTTCTCTCAAACTGGTTTAGAATGTGTAGATCATCCTTCTGAGGAAGCTTCTAGCAAATGATTCATTATCATCCTCATGGATGTAAACATCTCCAGCAGGTGGAGAAAGGTTAGCATTCTGACTAGTTTGTTGCTGTATCGGTTGTTTGTTCTGCTTGTTGTCAGGAAGGGGTTGGGAAGCTGCCTGTCGAAGCTGGGAATGATTTGGCATCTCAGGATTTGGATACACATGATCTCCACACTGCCACAGACGAGCTGAGCAAATTACGACATTGGCAGGAGACTGTAAATTACACTACTGTGTTTTGGGTAATTAGGGAAGCAAAGGAAGTCTTGATATTGATATTCCTGTTGTTATATTTGTATTAGGTTATTTAAAGGGCATAATGTACTTTGTAAGGCCTAGTGTTCTGAGGACTGTTGTGGATAAGATCCTTGAGCCCTGATCTACAAACGCAAATAATGATTATATCTTGATTATCCTGTATTTTGAAACAGCAACAATAGTGTATGTGAGAGTGTTTGATAGTGTGTCTAAGAGTATTTGATAGTGTGTGTGTGTGTGTGTGTGTGTGTGTGTGTGGCGTCATTAATTATAGCTTAAATGACTCACTCTCTCAACATCCTTTGTGCAACACAGTAACCAAAATAATTATATAACACAAACAATGACTAATTTATAGTCAAAAACTATATTTAGAGCTCATTTTTGACTGTCCAAAATGGCTTACCATAATAATATTAAATAAGGCATTAAAATAACAAATATTTCTCAAAACATTGTTTGTTTGTTTGTCATTTTATTGTATTCAAATCTGCAAGAAATTAAATCCAAGCAGTTCCAGTTTAACACCCACAGATCAAAGCTAAAGATTTCTTTTTGATAGTAAATGGCAGTTTACTACGAAGCACATTCATTTCACTGATGCAAGTCTTGAAAATCTATACATTAAAAAATACAACAAAAAAAAACCAATCAACACAATAAAGTAGTCCTATTTTTGAGTTAAAGTTCCCCTTAAAACATGTAACAGCAACTACTATTTGACCTCAAGAGAACATTACATTTGAGTGTTCCCATATTAGTCCAGCTCCCAATATCACTTTATCTCTTGTGAAAACATTACAAAGTACACATGGACACCCTTTAGATAAAAATCGTTGTACATGGACATTAATTCATAACAGAAAAAGGAAGCTACAAAACTACCAACATTTTATGGTTTAAAAGTCTCTTTACATTCTGATATTTTAAAGGAAATGACACATCAATCTAACATTATAAAAGGTTAGAAGAGCTAAATTGTTATCATGATTGTCTTAGGAACGAGACATCAAATGTAACGTAACAGTATCCTGTTTCTTTCTGTTATAAATGCAACAGGATATTGTGAATATTTAGTTGTATGAAAGTAGATATAGTATAGTTAAGCCCTTGTGGTTGTAACACATGCTTCATGTGTTAATGTAAAACATGCAGCTGGTTTTTATATCAGTGTCCAAAGAACCTTAGTGACTTAATTTATTTATATTAAGTAATTTTAACATTACAATACTGAACATTTAACTAGCTTAAATGAAAGTGGTATCCTCAAAATTGTGACCAAAAGTATAACTCTTTTGCAGTGCAGTTACAAACCTTTTTTTGAAAACACTTGGAGTGCTTGGAGTGTACACCTAGTACACATTTTTCATACCTCTATGATAAAGTGACTTGTTAATTTCTAAATTAACCCTACACTGATCAACAGTTAATTAAATAAATTGTGAGTTCTTTATGAAATATGCTCTGACAATACAGAATGATAAAACTACTTTTTTCTTTCTTTCATTCTTTTTTTTTTTTCAGATTGAAACACTGAATTTGCATAGTTGACAGTGTGTAACCTTTAAGTAGCGTTACTTGTGATATGACTTTTCATTGCATAGTGACACAGTTGTAAAAACAACGTTAAATGTAACAAAAGAAGAATAACACAACAATGACCCAATACACAGGTAAATTTAGAAAGAATGACAAGATGTGTACAGTTTTTGAACTAATGAATATAAGAACCTTTGAGTATCAAAATGCTTGTATTTTATGCGTTAAAGCATTGAGGACATGACCTCAGACTACTGGTGTTGTGTTCAGTGTTAGGAAAATGTATCCATCATTACAGGTTGGTTTTCACAACCTTCTTCTCTTGGACAACAACCTTCCGTGAGCTGGGAAGTCCATGTACAGTGCTTGTGTTCAAACCAATAGTCCCATTCTGGGACATGGCAGTGGATATTACCCCCCCCTGCAGGGATCCATGAGTGATTCCTGAAGTCCCTCCCTGCCTCTCCACTACATGCAGCATATTCTGAGGTGCTCCGGCCATAGGAACACTTCTGTGGAGGGATCCATGAATTGCAGACCCTCCTTGCCCTTCTACCACCATTATGCCTTGAGATCCAGAAATGCCCCCTCTCTGCAGTGTTCCTTGGAGAACCTGGCCACCTTGTGCACCTGTATCAACCAGGAACAGCTGCGATCCAGACAAATGACCGGACTGGACCATGCCTGTATTCAGTGCCGTGGTGGATCCTCCATGCGTTTCCAACAACAGCACTCTGTCGCCTCCACCAATCGTGCCTTGTGTTGGCACAGCACCCTGGACCAGTACTCTTTCGGTCATTGGAGCTCCATTCAGCACATACATCCCCTGGGTCAGTCCCATGCTGGGCCTTTCGGCCAACAGCACAGTGTTAGAGACCTGCGGCTCCACCATGTAGTACATTGGCTGCTGCTGCACCATCAGGGTCTGGGTGGGCACATCGATCAGAGTCTGGGCCGAATTCATGTCAGACACTACATGGGTATTGGTAACTACCACATTCTCCTCTGTGTGCATGGTAGAGGGTGCTGCAACCTTGGCGGCTGTGTTGACAGTGTTGGCAATGTTGGTGTGCATGGAAATTGATTCAGAGTGATCCATGATGGGTTTTGGAGGAGGAGGAGGAGGGGTGGGAGCAGCCATTGTGAACTTTGTGCCTCCACATATCTCAGCTAGAGTAGTGAACTTTGGTCCCAAGTCATTAAGGAACTCCAGGTCGTTGTCAGATCCCAAGGCGCTGCAGCAGCCTATAGAACCAGCAGGCGAGCCCTGACCCTCAAACCCAAATAACCGCAAATTGTCCTCAGTTGTGGTACACAAGTCCTGACTTTTCTGCAAGAGACAAATAGGCATGTTAAAACACTAAACTTCATATGGCATCTTACATGAATTGAAGGCACTTGACATGCTTTACTGCATATAAAACTCTACCAGAGTAAATGTGACAGCACAATGGTTTTGCAGCACCAATCCTAACACACTAAAGGGGACTTCATGTAATTAATACAGTAGACTGGAGACACTAACACATTAGAGTTGTGACTGATAGGCCAAGATGATTGTATAAATGGAAAGATTACACACAATAAGTGACACCCATACTACTAAATGTATGTGACAATATTATTGGCACCTCTGAAGAACATTTAAAATTAAATATAACTTTTTTTTCTTTTTTTTTTTATTAATAGCACCATAAATATATAATAATTGTAATTTGCCTTTTTATTTAAAAACAAACTACAAAAAAACCAACTAAATTCTCCTAGGACATTATGCAGTTTTCTAAGGAAACTGGCTGACAGGTTGTTCCAGGCTTCTTGGAGAACTTGCAACAGTTGTTCTCTCCTTTACATGTAAAATTCCAAACAGACACACACTAATGCATAATATAAAAATATAAAAAATAAATAAGCAGTTAACCTTGTTTTTCTATATATGGTAACACTTTATACTGACAGGCACATTTTTGCTATTATAGTTCTCACTACACATGCTCAACAGTCATTATTATCTCTTAATGCCTATGTTCCAATATTCTCAATTAGTCTGGACCTCTGTGTGTTATCCATTCCAGAGTTGAAAATGATTTGTGAAATATAATTTACAAAATTGCATTTGATTTTCTCAACTAATGAAAATAAAACCATACATAACAGTCTCAGACTTTTCTACCCTACTATATGCTAAAGCAGGCAAATTTATGTAGTGCTGTGCCCCTGCACCTATGGGGTTAGTGCCCATTCTGTGGGTGATGTCAAATTCCATTCTTTCTTTCTAATATGTCTCCACTTACATTTGAGTAGTAATAATTCAAGAAGTCCTCGTTAAGGGCCATTCCACTGTCATAGGTGGAATACTCATCCCTCATCATCCCAAGGTTTCCACTCATCCCCTGATCCATAGAAGTCATTTCCATCTGATTATAGAGGTGACCTCCTCCATTCATGGTGGACATCCTGTAACCAGCACCTCCCGCAGCTCCAAAAGTAGCACCTGCCCCAAAGCCACCTTTTGAGGCCATGTTCGTGTTCATCATTCCATGACCATCAATGTCATTCAGGAGTAAGGGCACATCCTGTCAAAGTTAGAAGTAATTTCATTAGAATAGCAGATATTACTTCAATGTTTTGTATCGCAGCTGGATTTTAAACACTGCATTAATCATACCATTACCAAACTAGGATTAATGGTAACAGTTTATTTTGATATCCAATGTAAATGCTCTACAAACTGTCAACAAACCATCTATAGACTGTCAAGATACTGTCAGGTGGCTGTCATAAAACAGCTCCTCAACTAATACTAAACAATGTCGACAGTTTAGGGATTCTGATGTTTAATAGATAACCTATTTTTGCTTTCACTTTTTTTTGGATAGTCCAGTTTACAGCTTGTGATGTTTAGTAGATCATTTATAGACTATCAACTCATCTTCTCCTATCACAGTTTCAAATTCAGATCATGTGAACTTGAGTGTTTCACTTTATAACATGTTGAATGGTAACCAAACATCATTTGGTTCATTGTTGAGAATCAGGTTGTTGAGATAGGCTGGTTCAAGGCAGACTATAGATGGTTTGTAGAGCGTCTACATTGGACTATACAAATAAAGTGTTACTGGAATAACAAAATGAGGCTGAAGATTGAACGAGAGGTTGAGTTATCTCTCTTACCCGGTCTTCTCCCTGCCCTTCTGTATGGTAGGAAATCAGATGCTCTTTAGTGTCAAAAGGCATGTCAGTGAAGGCTCCGCTCATGCCGGCTGCTCCACACTGACAGAGCAGCAATAGGAGTGGAATAACTGTGAAGACAGGTGGATTTATCACTCTATGCTAAAACATAGTGACCATCTACATAGTTCTTTGTCCTACAGGGTGCATCAGTTGTTGATGCAAGCTTCTGTTACAGTCATTACTTTTTGGTAGCACTGCAAGAAGGCCAAACACCTACTGGTTACCATAGTCATAATAAATCAATATTGCTTTAAAGCCTTTTTGGTCCATGAGAATGCATAATTATAGTATTGGATATAAATGTCCACACTTTTCTTTGAGGATTTCCTTGAGAAAGAGGCCAAAATACATAAGGCAGAAATAATCTATCTGTCTCTATCTGCAGAAAGTCTTATTAAAAAAAGACTTTGGTGGGACACTATTAAGAATTATTTTTCAAACTTTATATGCTTGGGGTAACTCTCTAATTTAAAATCAGTCGAGTCGACACAGATGGAACAGAGATGAAAGTATGCTTACGTAATAGCATGAGGAGTCCCAGTAAAAGCAAACCAATTCCGGCACCGCCAAGTTTCGAGCTCTTCTTTTGAGCCACAATGGGACCACATGCTGCTGATTTATCACATGTGCATACATCCACCTTCAGCACTTGCTGGTCTGGACATGACAGCCCCTGTTGGTCACGAACTTCCAGAGTCACCCGATGAGGGCCTGGCCATGGTGCGTCTTTGGGCTTCAACATGGCTGATGTTTCTACAATAACATGATATCATGTAAGGAGCAAATAATATTATACACTGTCCACATTCATTTTCCTTAATAGATCAATTTACTTTTGCATTAATATACAGTATGTTGCAATAATAGACGACAACAACCAACATGTTAACAGGACAACCTACTTCTGTTATTCGTTTTACCTAAAGCCAAATCTCTGTAAGAAATAATCATCATCTTAGGCTTTTTACGGTAATTTTTACTATGAAATAGGATCCTTTGCCCTGAATGTCAGGGCAGATTATTAAAAATGCATACCGTTTAAATGCTCCACACTCCATTTTCCCTCTGTCCCTTCAGGGATGACGTTGAATGTGAAGGGACCTGCATTTGGAAAAGAATCTTTGTCCTCTGCAGTGACATACAAAACTTCCTGAGTGGTACACATCGTCTGTGTGTAACTGGTCAGAGTAGGGCAGTGGTCATTAAAGTCCTCCACCTGGATGGCGACAGTGCCCGTGGCTGTCTTAGAGGGCATGTCTATAATGAGAGATGGAAAGTATTACATTTTGAATAGCACATTTTATGTCCTTTTATAATGCAGGTGATTTTTTTTCTACAGGATATATTGAAAAACAGATTTAAGAGATCAAACAGACTGAAAAACTGAAAAACAATAATATGTTAAAGGTGTAAAGGAGATAATTTACTATTATTAATGTGTGATCTATCATAATACACGCTATCATAAGTCTTTTATCGCTCCGCCTGTAGGACAAGTGGTGCCATAATCCCTAGAATAAACTTTTATTACTATAATGCAAATATAATGCACATATGCTCTACTAGTGTTTATATAACTGCCCTACCTGGTCTTCCTAAAATCTACAAATGTGTACAAATTGTGTATCTAGTTATTATTATTTGCTTTTTCTTTTGTCAGATACATAAATTGCTCCTGCTACAATACATGACACTTTAATTGCCTGCCATCAGCTTTTGTAATGCACTTAGCAGTGTATGTAGGAGCTATAGCTCCCCCAGTGAAGCATGCCAGTAAAGCAGTAAAGCATGCCTGGACTTTTCTAAAATCTATAAGTAAAATTTGGAGTGTTACATAGGGGACAGGCTAAATATACAGTATATACACACATATACAGTGGGGTCCAAAATCCTGAGACCACATTGAAAATCTGGGACTTTTTTTATTATTTAAAACTGAAAATTCTAAAATAAAAAAAGGAAAAGTGCAACATCTTGACTATTCAGTATTCATGATTCTGCACTATTTCTAAGTCACTGTTTAAATGTAAACAAATGTGTGATATTGACCATGTTAACTGCTTTGTACAAAAGTTACATTTTCCTCATGCCTAATCTCTTCACAAACTTGTGGAGTCCATGCAGGCACACTGTCATTAAAATACTAAGAAATTCATGTAAATATTTCAGATTCTACTTTTCACTCAAGTTGTTGCTGATAATATCATTTGTAATGAAAACCTTTGTGTTAAATTGAAAAAGAATGGCAAACAGAAGCATTTTCACTAGTGGTCTCAGACTTCTGAACCCTGTATATGTTCTTTACCTTGTAATACTGGCTTTCTAAAATAAGTAAAATATCAACAGCTTATGGTGTGCAGATTGAAGATACACTAAAACAGTTTAGAATCAAGAGAATCAAGAATCAAGAGGGTAAATGTCAGTTGTTAATCTTAAAATAATTTAACTGAGCTATGAACCTTGACTAATACAGAGGATTTCTGCCATGTAAGTCCCATTGACCAGGTATGGAGATTCTCGATCTGGGATTTTGTTCAATTTGATTTCACCGGTTTTCTCGTCAATGGATAGCCAGTTGTCTTGGTCAGACCCTTTAACATATCTGAGAGAGGAAAACCAGAAGTATAGTTCACATACAGACATTTTAAATGCAGATATTCCCAGACAGATACTACCATTAATTACACCTACCATGCTCTGTGTTGTTACATATTTGTATGTCAGAATAGCTCAAAAAACAATTCTGTTAATGAAATATATATGGGAAAAAATAACAGGGACTCACTTGACTCTCTCAGCAGGCAATCTTGTATCTGAATCGGTAGCAGCGTACTTTGTGAGGACTTTTGTTATATCAATCATCTTGCCATTTTCAGAAATTGGAATTGCCTTCACTTTGGGAATGAAGCTTGGGCCTTCAGGCTGATTCTTTACATTAACATGCATATTATAGACTTTGCCAAGACCTCCTCCACTGCCAAACATTCCTGTAGCTCCCCCAGTTCCTCCTCCACTTCCTCCTCCTGACCCTCCTCCTCCTCCTCCTCCTCCTCCTCCTCCTCCTCCTGGTAACAGCACCACTCCTGTCATCCCTGAAGATCCAGATACTCCGTAGTATGGAGCCACATTGTTCACAGTGATGCCCAGATTCATGTCACTTACTTCCTCATAATCTACAGACTGAAAGTAAAGTATATTGGTTACTTCTTCTGCACAGTACAAGCACTCACACTGAAATTAACTCCACCATTCTTAATATCACAATGTCACACTAAGGCAAAGTAACATTAGAAGTGGCATATTTATTTATTTATTTAAAGAAAACATTGACAACCTTGACAAGCATCAGGACTCCTTCATTGGTCTTTGGATCAGTGACAATCTTGAAATGTCCACCCCCATTGCCTGACACAATGTTGTACTCGGCCTGCCAGTTATCAGTGTTTTGCAGGTCCATATCAGTGGTTCTAAATCTCATCACCTCCATGTTTTCGGTGTTCTCCTCAATACTTGCTTCAAACTGTACACAGAAAGAGAAACAAATAGGTATAACGGTCTCACTGGCCCATCTATAGTGATACATTTCTGTGTCTTGTATATTACATATTCTAGAGAAGCACTGTCTAATTTCACAACACTGGAACAAGTAGGAACACAGGGATTAAACAGATGCTGCCTTACAGAGTCCTGCTGCAGTACTGGGACGTTATCGTTGACGTCCAGGATCTGGACATTGAAAGTTGCCATCCCTGTTTTGCAACCTGGACCGCCGTTGAGGTCTGAGGCTCTTACAGTAAGTACATACTGGTCAACTGTCTGTAGAGAGATGGGTATTATAATGAGACGTTCATCTTACCATCTTAGGGTATATGTAATAATAAAGACAAACTGTCTGTTATATGTTGTGTTTACTGTACTAAAATTCAGAGATGTTAAAAACAAAAAATGTTAGCCATTTATTTCAATGTATTTATCGTAACAGATTTGTTGTGGTTTTCTGTACAAAATTCTACTGCCTCACCTCTCGGTCCAAGTTTTCATTGTTAACAATCACTTCTCCATTCTGATTAATTCTAAACATGTTTCCTGGAGGCTTCTGATCAACAATCTCATAGAGGATCAGAGAGTTGACGTTCCCGGGTTCATCAGCATCGGTCGCTGTTATTTTCATTACAGTCGTACCTAAACATTTCATTAGCAATGTTAACACTGGTATCTATCAACATCATTCTCATCTCATTGACCCCTTGTGTTTTTCAGAACTACTTAGGTGCTGATTTAAAATTGTTGGGAAGAAAAAAAAAAGGTAATCTGTTAGTGTTACAGACTTGCCTACAGCGCTGAGCTCACTGACAGATCCTGTGGTGATGGGCAAGAAGATGGGTGCATTATCATTCTGATCTTTCACCTTTATTCTCAGCTGAATATCATTCTCTGCCACTGTGCCATCAGGGTATGTAGCAACTCCATAGAGCTGTGAAGCCCATCATCATCAGAAAGGTATCATTATTATCATTACTGCCATCATCATCCTGTTGTTATATGTAGTTTATATCAGTGCTCAGTGATTCTTAACTTACATTGTACTGGGCAATGGTCTCTCGGTCTAGGATCCCAGTTACTCGAACATTGCCTGTGGAAGGCTCCACAACGAACAAGTGATAGGGTGGCTGGTCTGCGCCAATGCCCTTTAAGGAATATCTTATTGGGCCCTTACTTGGATCTTCCTTGTCTGAACGAATCTAAAAGAAACAGAATCATAACAAAATGATTGTCAATGATTAAATAAAGATTACGTATGTAATAAAGTAGCAAAATGTGTTTTCTATTTCAAATGTCCAAGAGTGGAAAACTAAAATGAATGAATAAATAAATTAAAACGAATTAATGAGAGCATTCTCACCCTAGCAATAAAGTTCTGTCTAGTGTAGTCTACATTCTCCTCCAAAATTTGTGGAGGGACAATCCATTCTCTCTTGTGCCTTTGGAGGGATACAGAATGGTCTGCTTTGGCTTCAGCGTCAAACACACACTAGGGGAAAAGACAGAGAAAAGCATTTGCAATGTAGCTCATTTTTTCATTATAACAGATTTGTATGGTTGCCTAAAGCCTTTATTTATAGTGAGGTTAATGTCAATCTTCTCAGTTAATACTGTAGCAAGATTGCTTTTCTTACATCAGTATAATGTCAGCTGCTATACGAGTTGTGGACTGTTACTTATATCGTGCTGAAAATGTAGATTTTGTTTAAAGTGAGCCTGAGCCGACATTACGCATTTTGGTTGCCACAACACAGACGGCATAAAATGGCTGACAAATCCAGAACTGCTACTGTCCTGTGTAAACAAGCGGCTGCTTGACTGGATATTTGTCTTCTACAACACTGTGTTCATCTCATCCAAATGTCTCTCACAGAAAATACCACACAGTACACGAACAAGTCAGACTAGCGCATAGAGCCCTATTCAGAACTGCTAAACCTGATGAAACACCAGCACAGCACAAAATGAGCTCCAAGTTTACTAACGCAGAGCATGATATGTGTTAACGTTCCACATTTTAGCTGATCTGCTGACATTAAAAAGCCACGGTTGTTGTATTTCCAAAGCAAGGGCCTATCAGTTACAGAAGAATCTAAGGTTTTAATGTGAATAAATATAGCTTGTAAAAAAAATTATAAAATAAAAACAACTTATAAACCCACAGTTTAAAAAAAGACCAGCAACAGTGGGGTCCAAAAGTCTGAGACCACATTTAAAATCTTTTTTTTTTTTTTTTTAACTAGAAATTTTTTAGAAATTTGAAAATTCAAAAACAAACAAACAAAAAAGAAAATGTGCAACATCTTGACTATTCAATATTCAAGATGTTGCACAATTTCTAGGTCACTATTTAAATTTAAGCAAGTTTGTGATATTGACCATGTTAACTTTTTGTATAAAAGGTCAGATCATCCGTGAGTCTAATCTCTTCCACTGAAGCATGTGTTCAGACAACACTCTGATGGTGTCGTGGTAACGGCGATAACGGCGCTGAACTACAATACACATCAGCCTCAGCATGTCACCTGATTACGGACTGCACACACTTGGACTCTCTGCACATTACCTCAACACGTATATAAACACACTTACAGCACAAGGACTTCGCATATTCATTCAGCTCAGTTTACACATCTGACATACCAAGCCTTTGGACTCATTTTTCATACTTTTGGTTTTGACCAACCTTTATTCTCTCGTTTTGAGATCCTTGCTTCGTTCTTTGATAACCTGTTTGTACGTTGCCTGACCTCATGTCTGTTTCTTGACTCTGCCCTTTGTTTTGCAATTTGGATTTGTTTGTACCTGCTAATACCTTTTAATATACGCATTCACCTCAACTGTCACTGTCTCTGTATGATATTAAATTTATGCGAAAAGTACTGAACGTAACTTTTCAAGAAATGAACAAAAATATACAATGAGAAAGACAAAAAACACTCTGAAACTGAAAACAGTGAACTTAGTGGCAAAAATTTAACATGGTCTTCAAATAAACAGCATTCTTTGTTAACAGTTTTGTAAGCTTCGTTTTCACTAATCATGGTTTATGAATGCGCTGCCAGGGTTTTCATTTACGCTTTCAAACTTTTCGTTTACGCTCTGCAAGTTTACATTCGCTATTCTGGCACAAATCTCTCATGTGGGTGGGGCTTAACAGCGATTTACTCTCAATGGCTAGTGAGATTTGAATCAAAAGCTCCCTCACCAGGAAGTAGAGGCTTCAGTGTTGCGAATTTTAGAAGGCGTTCTGGATGCGGTTCTCTGTATAGTTATAGTGTTTGTACTTTTTAGTGGAAATTACTTAATTGCTTACTTAGTATATTAGTCAGTATATTAGTTCGTAATTAATATTTGAGGTTTGGGTAGTTTCATATGGCCATTTTGTCGAGATGAGCTCTTGGGAGTGGCATGGAGCATCATCATCATTATCATCATCATCATCATCATCATCATCCTCAGATGGACACTCAAGCTGTCAATCCAAATCTCACTAGCCAATGAACCATGATTAGCAAAAACAAAGCTTGGAAAAAAGAATGTCATTTATTTGAAGAGTATGTTGCATTTTTGCCACTGAGTTCACTGTTTTCAGTTTCAGAGAGTTTTTTTTTTTTCCCTTTCTCATTACATAATATTGCCCCATATGTAAATACAAGAGCAAGCGGCATCTGTCTGCAAAATCATTGATGTGTCTATGTGGATAGGGCTAAAATGAGCAGCAGAGCACACGGTAGCACACGGTCATCTAAAAAAACAGTAGGTAAATTGTCTGTAATTATCTGTGTGGAGAAGGGAGAAAAAACAGTTGTAAGTTTTTATATGTAATGAGTCATGCGGATTAGTATAAACGTGCAAATATGAAACCACATCTACGGGACCAACCGAGAAGTGGACGTCCATGAACATCCACTTACGAAGGCACAACCGACGTGGTGCTGGCATACATAGTGCCCTATTTAAGGAGACTTTTGGGACACCCTGTAGATCTTAATAAATTCTTATGAATATTGTGAATATATTAAAAAGTATAAATTATACAGCAATATGGGGTCCCCAGAGTCTGTAAGCTGGTACCACAAAATTAATTTAGTGTAAGACTAAACAGGATCTAAACATTTTGTGATAGCGAAATGACAAGTAGGAGAATGTGGCCCAATCCAGTCCACAGACACTATGTTATGTCTAGTGGATACCATTTAGGGCCAATAGAACACCTTTGACATTTGGTAATGCTTTTAATGGTTAACAGCTGATGGTTTATGGTATTTGAAATTGGAAACCATTAGAACTTCTGTGATGGTTTCTATAGTTTTTTCCAGTAGGGCTGTCTGTAACCACAAAGAATGACATGCCAAGTGATCTAACGGCACTGGAAGAACTGCCTGAACTGGGTCAAAACAAAACAATTCTGGTAAATTTGAACAAACAGGCCACAGCCCATTTACCTTTTGGCAACAGGATGACTAAGACTAGTGGGAATTTTTGATCTGTTCAGTGGTAAGCCACTGTACTCGGCTCAGCTCCCTAAAAAGCACCAACACTTTCGACTTCCTAATGCCTAATTGTCAACTCTTTAACTTCCCCAAAACCAGTCAGTGGTTATTGGTCTTTGCATATCACTTGTGAATCTCACTGTGATTATAAAAATAGTATTACACTTTGAATTGCATTTGTTATTTTAAATAAATGTAAAATAGCAACATACTACATCTTTGCATTGATTACTAATAGACCTAAGGCAATCTTTCCTGCATTAATTTGATTGTGCTTCTGTCCCTGCTGAAAAAACAACAACAATAGAAATCCTCATAGAATTTGTAATGGTTTTAATGGCTATAATGGGAATTGTATTGGTTTTAATGGAAACTGTAATGGTCCCTGTGGGTCTCTAGTGGTAATTTGTTGATTTCTATTGATGGCATGTTATGTCTAGTGGATATCAAGGACCAATAATAGAAATGGTAATGGTTTGGATGGTTTATGGTATTTGTAGTGGAAACCATTAGAATTTCTAGGGGTTTTT
Source organism: Cranoglanis bouderius (assembly GCA_023630585.1). Taxonomy (NCBI): domain Eukaryota; kingdom Metazoa; phylum Chordata; class Actinopteri; order Siluriformes; family Cranoglanididae; genus Cranoglanis; species Cranoglanis bouderius. Next base: position 6,140,682 of record CM042547.1, read on the forward strand.
TTTCAGCAAGGGTGTCTAAAAGCTCAACTTCCATAAAAAAAAAAAAAAAAAAAAAAAAAAAGATTCCTGTCCTATTCTGATATTTACGTACTCATTATGATACACTACATATTATAACAATGTAACAGAGATGAGAATTAAAAACGTCTTCTTGCTAAAACTGTCTCTACATCGTTATGCTGTGCCAAAAAGATGATAAAATGCACTTTTCAGTGACATTTGTACCTTACGCGATTAATAATATTGATTAATTTTCAGCGAGTTCGTCACTTGATCTATTCTTGTTCTCCTTAAAAAACAAACATGCGAGTCGACTCCCGACGTTCAAAGAGCCGACTCAAAGAGCCGACTCGTTCTCGATCGACAAAACACTAGTTAAACGTTATATCGGTAAAAACGGTCAGGTGGTGGTTGTTTTAACACGAACAAGGCAATACTGGAAACTTTTCTGGACCTGCCTAGACTACGTATACAGAGACTACATTATTAAAAAATAAATAAAATAAATGAATATGTAGTATAAACTTACCCATATAACGAAACAAAACAGGAAGAGAAGTGGCGCTGAACGCCTTGACCGGGCCATTTCCGGAGCGCGAGCTCGCGTCAAATTCAACAAATGCTGTTGTTTGTAGCCTATATAGATGGCTGAACTCGTCCACCACAGGTTCTGTGCGATTACAGGAGATAGAAGGAAGTCAGCACGTTCAAAACCACCACACACCCTCACCTTTAGAGGAGTTTAGAGGAGGATCCAAACGCAGAGAAAGGTGTGGGACTCTCTCTCTCTCTCTCTCCTTTTGTTGTGTGTGCGTGTGTGTGTGAGAGAGAGAGCGCGCGAGAGAGTGCGTATCCAAGTTACAATTCACAAACATGCCAGCCTACTTAGCATTAAACCCATTTTACCCGACAGTAACAATCCTTTGTAACATTCACAAAGTTTATGATATTTTATTTACTGAACGCCTATGATATATAGCTGTGTATTACAGCATAGGGCCACACGTTCATTAATTTTCCACCAACTTTTTATGGTCGTGGTCACAATGGCAATAACAGACTGAGAAGGTCAGCCGAGACTCCATCCTCCACCACAGATTCAGGTTCCTCTTGGGGATCACCAGATTAAATATTGAAATAATGAAATAATTCACTGAAATATACAAGCACCTTCACAACACAAGGTCTTGATCACCAAAGGGATGTCTTTACTTTATATGAACATTTTCATGTGGGTGGTAATTTGTCACAGTTTAAGTTAAGAATGGTATATAAAACAGATCCAACTATATATGTTACATGTGAAATTTAATTGATATATGTGTCTATAATTGATATTGTTGAAGTCCAAAGACATGCGTTGTAGACTGACTGGCATTTCCAAATTGTCCATAGTGTGTGAATGGGTGTGTGATTGTATCCTGTAATGCTCATGGCATGGATATTCGAGTTGGTGTGCAATTGCAGATCACTGTGGCCTGTCTATATGTTTTCATGCTTGTAATGTAAATTCCTTCCCACCTGAGCTTGTGTTGTAACGGTTGATTGACATTGCCATAAACAAACAGTTGGTAAACAAATGGGTAATCTGGCTGCACAGCCACAACTCTGTAACAGTGAAACTATGATTTACTGTATCTCTGTTAAGATCTCCCAATCACTCTATTCATGCACCCTATGATGAGGGATGATCATTAAAATGGTATCTCATACAGCAATCTAACAACTGATCTCATGCAATTATCATGCAGATCTAATGTTTGATTGGTTTGGGAGATTGTTGGTTTCATTTTCATTGACACTCATCAGGGGATTTTTTATTTTTTTTTTAAATCCACGTATAAACTGTACTATACTCTACTATATCTACCATCTTTTACATTATAAGTAAGAACATACAGTACTTAGAAGAACATCATTTTTACACTACATGTAATGATTAAATTACATTTAAGTATATACAGTGCCCTCCACTAATATTGGCACCCTTGGTAAATATGAGCAAAGAAAGCTGTGAAAAATTGTTGTTTAAAAAATTCACAAAAATACTCTGCTGTCATGGATATCAAACAATTGCAAACAAAACACAGGTTTATCCAAAACAATATAGTTAAATATATTGTTAAATATAGGTGTGCAACAATTATTGGCTCCCTTTTAGTCAATACTTTGTGCTACCTCCCTTTGCCAAGATAACAGCTCTGAGTCTTCTCCTATAAAGCCTGATGAGGTTGGAGAATACATGGCAAGGGATCTGAGACCATTCCTCCATACAGAATCTCTCCAGATCCTTCAAATTTCAAGGTCCACTCTGGTGGACTCTCCACTTCAGTTCACTCCATAGGTTTTCTATGGATTTCAAGTCAGGGGACTGGGATGGCCATGGCAGGACCTTGATTTTGTGGTCAGTAAACCATTTTTGTGTTGGTTTTGATGTATGTTTTGGATCATTGTCCTGCTGGAAGATCCAACCACGGCCCATTTTAAGCTTTCTGGCAGAGGCAGTCAGGTTTTCATTTAATATCTGTTGATATTTGATAGAGTCCATGCTGCTGTGTATCCTAACAAAATGTCCAGGTCCTCTGGCAGAAAAACAGCCCCAAAACATTAAAGAGCCACCACCATATTTAACCGTGGGCATGAGATACTTTTCCATATGGCTACCGCTCTGTGTGCGCCAAAACCAGTGTTTATTGCCAAAAAGCTCTATTTTGGTTTCATCTGACCATAGAACATGATCCTACTTGAAGTTCCAGTAGTGTCTGACAAACTGAAGATGCTTGAGTTTGTTTTTGGATGAGAGTAGAGGCCTTTTTCTTGAAACCCTTCCAAACAACTTGTGGTGATGTAGGTGACTTTGGATTGTAGTTTTGGAGACTTTCTGACCCCAAGACACAACTAACTTCTGCAATTCTCCAGCTGTGATCCTTGTAGATTATTTTGGCCACCTGAACCATCCTCTTCACAGTGCGTTGAGACAATATAGACACATGTCCAATTCCAGGTTGATTCATAATATTTCCAGTTGACTGTAACTTCTTAATCATTGCCCTGATGGTGGAAATGGGCATTTTCAATGCTTGTGCTATTTTCTTATAGCTACTTCCCATTTTGTGAAGCTCAACAACCGTTTGCCGCACATCACAGCTATATTCCTTGGTTTAACCCATTGTTATGAATGACTAAGGGAATTTGGCCTACATGTTACCTCATATTTATACCCCTGTGAAACAGGAAGTCATGGTTGAACAATTTCTGTTCCTAGTCACCCAGGTGTACTAAAAAGTAAAATATCAATGGGAATATAATTCAAATATATTTTTCTCATGTGAATTCATAGGGCTGACAATAAATGTTGCACACCTATATTAACAAAGATTTTTTTTTTTTTTGATAAACCTGTGTTGTGTTTGCAATTGTTTGATATCCATGAGAGCAGAGTATTTTTGTGAATTTTTTAAACAAAAGATCAAAAGGTTAAACAATGAAGACAATTTTTCACAGCCTTCTTTGCTCATATTTGCCAAGGGTGACAATATAAGTGGAGGGCACTGTACTCTATATTGTTTATTTGCTAGCTTTGATTCCTTTGCATGAGGTTTGTCTCCTGAGCTAATGATGTGTAACATACTTTGAGAAGACAGTGCTGTTATGTATATAAACACATGTCCACAATTTTATGAGTGACTACGTCTTAAACTTTATGGTGCCTCAGTTTTGTGCAGCCTGCGTATTTATTTTAAAGCTTGTCAGGTAATCTCGGGACAGAATCCCCACACTGTGATAATTACAAAGTTATATTATAGTAGTATTACAATGACACATTCTCATGTCGTGTCACCAGAAAAAATGAATCAAACCTGATTAATATTTGTGATTCTGCATTTTGAAAAGACAAAAAGGGTGTGTGTGTGTGTGTGTGTGTGTGTGTGTGTGTGTGTTAGAGCGAGAGAGAGAGATTCTGACCGAGATTATGTGAGTGTGTGAGAGAGAAAGGGTGCGGCTCTGGGCGTGCCCTGGTGCATTTAGGTGGTGTCTGCTTGCTGGAGGGACTTGGCTGGGAAGGGTGAAAAGCGGAACAGATAAGGGAGAAAAAAGTGTGAAACACAGGAATAAGGCTCCTACTTCTCCTGCCCTGCCTTTAAGCATGCTGAGACAGACAATTTTTACTTTCTGCATTCCCTTCCTCCCTTCTCCCTCCCTCTCTATTTTCTCTAGTGCACAAACACACATATATTATCTGCCTGCCTCTCTTAGTCCTTGTGTACTTTCTTTACCCTATCCAGCATAGCTCTTAGAATACACAAGGTCTTGTTCAAAATGTATTTTACGAGGACTGCACCTCAGCAGCTAAGGGAGGGCAAACTGAACAAGAGCTGCATGTTAACTAGGGCTGATCCTCAATAAATCAGTTCCCAAGAGTTAACTTCTAGACAGGGAAAAGAAAGATAGTTAGAGAACAGAAAACAAAGCTGACAAAGACTCACGGAGAAAACCAGTCTATCAGGAAACTCCCTTGCTCGAGCAGTAAACAGCCACAGACACGGTCAGGCCTGCCCTTGCCGTCAGCATAAAGACATGCCTTTAACACGTTCAGAATGTCGCTATGACTCACAGATTATGGCTGGGAAGAATAGAAGTATAGAAATAGAGGGTGGGTGTGGCAGGTGACTTTCAACTGGGTGTGTGTCTAAGGGTGTTGCTATAATCGCATACTGGACAGTGTCCCATTTCAATCACTGTGATTCAAATTTTGATGGTTACTTCACACTACTACACAGATGAATCATGTTTTCATGTATTATAGACCAAAGGTGCTTCAAATTTTTCAGATTTACACTCAGACAGGTCTCCTGTAATCCACATGGAATACGATCTGCCAACAGTAGAGATAGATAACTTGCCTGAACAAGATCCTTTGTTGTGTTTAAAGTAAAAATTGGCAATGCTAAGCCTTTGGTGTTATCATTTGAGGTTTAGGACTAGGACTAAGTCACTTGTTTACTTAGTGTTTAACTTAGAAAACATTATAAAAAAATATTCCGAAACTTTGAGGCCAAGACGAAACCTGCCTATAACTTTTCTAGTTCATTCTGCTGTGCACAGATACACTCAAACTGATTGTGAAGACTGTGGCACTTAAATGCCAGTCACTTTGCCCTAGTGAGGTTTGCTTTAAATTTGTCTGCACATAATCACTCATTATCTGGGCGACATGCAGTCAAAAATACATGTCAAGCAAGTCAATGCAGTTTTTTTCATTTTTTTACCATCTGTGGCACATTGTCATTTTTCCAAGAACAGACAAGACCAGACATTACAGGTGCATGAGAAAGACTGGCAAAACACACAGTAGTCTAAGACAATTGCAAAGACAGTAGGTAAGACAGTGGAAATAAATAAATAAATAAATGCATGTTAGTTTACAGTGTCGATGTGTATAACACTGTAAATAAGTCATAAACGGAAGCATATAAATGCGCAAAATTTGACGTGTAAAAAATATCAGTTTACAGTATGTCAGAGTCATAATACATTCTCTGTTTAGGTGTTGTATTGAAGCTGCTAAATAATGTATTGGCTTAGACGTATCTATGTGTGCAAAATTCCTGTTCGTTTATGAGTCTCTTTGGCCTCTTTAGTAACACCCACACTGGAACACTGTCTTTTGACTCCTTCACGCCCTCAGTCTCTCACTCTCCCTTTCCAGTTCTAGGTAATTTAAGGTCAGGCAAAGTTAATAGTAGGTAGTAAATGCTAGAAGCAGGTCAGTATGCTGATCTAACTTTTTAAAGGAGTAGATGTGGGATTTAGGAATGCATGGTAAAACCCCAATTCCAAAAAACTGATTTGCAATGATTTGCAAATCTCATAAATCCAAATTTTATTCACAATAGAACATAGAAAACATATCAAATGTTTAAACTGGGGAAATGTACCATTAAAAAAAAAATAAGGTAATTTTTAATTTGATGGCCGCAACACGTCTCAAAAAAAGTTGGAATGGGGCAACAAAAGACTGGAAAAATAAGTGTTACTAAAAAAAAACAGCTGGAGGAACATTTTGCAACTAATTAGCTTAATTGGCAACAGGTCAGTAACATGATTGGGTATAAAAAGAGTATCTTAGAGAGGCAGAGTCTCTCAGAAGTAAAGATGGGCAGAGGTTCACCAATCTGCAAAAAACTGCATCTACAATTTGTGGAACAAGTTCAGAATAATGTTCCTCAACGTAAAATTGCGAAGACTTTGAATATCTCATCATCTACAGTACATAATATCATCAAAAGATTCCGAGAATCTTTGTGCAAGGGAATCCTCTGTGCACAAGGGACAAGGGTGAAAATCAATATTGCATGCCCGTGATCTTCAGGCCCTCAGGCAGCACTGCATTAAAAACAGGCATGATTCTGTAATGGAAATCACTGCATGGGCTCAGAAACACCTCCAGAATACACTGTCTATGAACACAGTTCGCCATGCCATCCACAAATACTGGTTAAAGCTCTATCATGCAAAGAAGAAGCCATATGTGAACATGATCCAGAAACACAGCCATCTTCTCTGGGCCAAAGATCATTTAAAATGGACTGAGGCAAAGTGGAAAACTGTTCTGTGGTCAGACGAATCAAAATTTGAAATTATATTTGGAAACCATGGATGTTGCGTCCTCTAAACTAAAGAAGACTAAAGAGGAGAGGGACCATCCGGCTTGTTATCAAAGCTCAGTTCAAAAGCCTGCATCTCTGATGGTAAGGGGGTGCATTAGTGACTATGGAATGGGCAGCTTGCACATCTGGAAAGGCACCATCAATGCTGAAAGACATATACAGGTTTTAGAGCAACATATGCTTCCATCCAGACAATGTCTTTTTCAGGGAAGGCCTTGCATATTTCAGCAAGACAATGCTAAACCACATACTGCATTTATTACAACAGCATGGCTTCATAGTAGAAGAGTCCGGGTGCTGAACTGGCCTGGCTGCAGTCCAGACTTTTCACCAATTTAAAACATTTGGCACATTTCATGAAATGAAAAATACGACAAAGAAGACCCAGGACTGTTGAGCAGCTAGAATCCTGTTTCAGACACGAATGGGACAACATTCCTCTCCCAAAACTCGAGCAACTGATCTCCTCAGTTCCCAGATGTATACAGACTGTTGTTAAAAGAAGAGGGGATGCTACACAGTGGTAAACATGGCCCTGTCCCAACTTTTTTGAGACATGTTGTTGCCATCAAATTCAAAATTACCTTATTTTTTATATGCACCTTATACATTTCCTCAGTTGAAACATTTGATATGTTTTCTATGTTATATTGTGAATAACATATGGGTTTATGAGATTTGCAAATCATTGCATCCTGTTTTTATTTACATTTTACACAGCGTCCAACTTTTTTGGAATTGGGGTTGTATTTGTAATTGGTAAATGTAACCAGAAAAAGCACTTTGAAAACACAATATGACCATTCAACCAGTTAAAATCATCACAGTAAGTTATTTGTCATGTAGCCAACAGGTTTTTTTTTTTTTTTAAACTTTGTTTTTGGCTACAGTTTTGGCTACAGAAGTATACATTTGAAGGATTGAAGGATTACATGGTCACTAAACAATGTTTACAAAAATATTAAAACTCTCTCTCTCTCTCTCTCTCTCTCTCTCTCTCTCTCTCTCTCTCTCATTTCAATCCACACAGACCATCTTTCTTTTTCACTTCTTTCTCCTTTCCTCTGTGTGTGTGTGCGCGCGCGCGCCCGCGCGTGCGTGCATGTCACTTTAACAGCACCATTCAATACAAAACAACCCCAGCGCTCCATAGCAACGGGGAGTGAAACTTGAGCAGGGAGATAAGGAAGTGAGAGAGGGAGGGAGAGACAGGGGGAAACAATGAGAGAGAGAGAGAGAGAGAGAGAGAGAGAGAGAGAATTGGCTAAACTTTTCTGTTATGAATCCAAATAAAAAATGCTATAAAAGATAATATATTAAAAAATGTAGCACAAGTTAAATCAATGGATATTATTCACTGACAGTCCTGCAACATGTTTCTTGTTTCTGAAAGCTCAAGACCTCTTTTAGTGCTTCAGTCAAATGGCTCATATGATTAAAAAGTATAAGCAATCTGTTGCAGGCAGGTTTAATTACATGGGTTCATGTGAAGCTTCTCGTCGAGTTTATTCGTAATGCACAATGTAAATACAGTAGACGATGTCCAACATGCTGCACATTGAGGTTAAATTCAATAAAAGCGAAAATAAAATAAAAGAACACAGTGTACTATAAAGGGCCGATACCATAAAAGCTTGTATAATGATACAAAAGCCATACTGATAAAATGTGACACAATGAAAAAAAAAAACTAACCCATAAACGACAATAAAAAAAACTGGGAATGGTGATGGAGAATAATGTGCCGTAATAAAACGAAGGCATTCAAGTTGAACAGTAAATTGAAGTGTTAAAAATTAATATGATAAAAGGTATAAATAAAAGGTATACCAATGATACATCTCTTTACCGAATATACTTTCCTTTGTCTTGTAATTATTTGTTGAATGGATGCAACATAAATACAAAGACATTGTTTCATATTTATCTACTGATTTATTTATATGTATATTTATTTATTTAATTTTCTTTGTAAGCCGAGCTCTGAATGAGTACTGTGTTCATGCTCACCTTAAAACAAATAAAATAAATAAAACAAATAAAATAATAATAATTTTAAAGAAATGAATTAAACCAATGGTCCAGGTGCATTTATTTAATCGCAGTGGTGATCTGAGACAAACCGTCAGTGTCTCATAGGGTGATACAGAAGGCCTGTAATGATTGGCAGTGATTCATCACTCTAATGACTGACTATACTCACTGAAAGTGTGAGTCAAAGAAAATGTTTACCTAGTGTTTGTGAATGTGACAGTATTTTCATGATCATATCATCATATCAGATGACAATTATCAGATGATGTGTTGTTTGTCATAAACTTGTTGGGTACCTGTCTGTGATCACACCTGTTCCTGCTCTCTCTCCTCCCTCCCTCTGACACACACACACACACACACACACACACACACACACACACACACACACACACACACACACACACACAGAGAGAGATCCACAGGTCATTGATGGCATGTCGCTACACCCAAAGCAACATATTACGCAAAGTATGTGTTTGACGTGTGTTGACATGTTATATCTCGGACATCTTAACTGAGCTGAGGCTTCTTCCTACATAAATGTGGAATTTGAGAACTCTTATCTCACCACTTTTGACCAACAGAACCAGTTTATCTGCAGGCTGACCAAGAGAGGTGGGAGAATAAAGTGCACACTACATCTGAATCAGTTTTGACTTTGTGCCCAGTCCACTCATACAACACATTGAGCAGGAGAGAGAGGGATAGAAAGGGGCATTAATCGAGTTGGTGATCCGAGCCACCACAGTTACCTGAGCTCAGAAAGGGGGCTGTGAGAGAGAATGTTTAAACAGAGAGTGTGTTGAGGTCTTGGCTCTAGAGTTACCAGCACACATCAGTGCTTTAACAGTAGAAAACCACAGAGGGTGAAACCCTATTATTAAACAACTCATTTACAACATCTCTGTTAACCTTCTGTGGCTTATATGGCAACTCAGTGTGGTTTATAAGGAGCAATGCAACAAGTTCTTTTTATTTAGTAATAAATCATCAGATATTTGCACTTACATTTGAGAAGACAGATAATCACACACACAGAAAAAAACCCATAAAAGTGTGAACAGACTGTATTGTGCAATACTTCCTCTCACTCTCACTTATCCACATACACACACACATTGTCACCTAGTCATTCAGGCAGAATATGCCAAGCAGGATCAACGTAGTAGTAACCATGGGACATTCTGTATTTGGGTGTGTAACCAGGTGTGTCTGAAGCCTCTCAAGACACACCCAGACCTGTACTTCTATGTCATCTGGTGTCCCTGGTTCATAAGTAATTTTCATGTGATAATATATACCATATAATGGGTTTAATATTCAATAAGTAATCATCAGTATTATGTTATAGTATTTAGTAGGTAAACACACAGGAGAAATACCAAAACACAAAACTCATCCATGTATTTAATCAGCAAACGGTGGATAGTAATTTAATTAATCCTGATTAACAGGAGATGATGAATTTTGTGTTTGTCTACGCTACTTTACAGCTTATTGTCCTTTACACATTTTAACCAGGCATACAAGAGCTCTGGACAGGGGTGTGTTACTCACAGTGACATACCAAATTCCACAGCTTCACTGTCAGGCCCCATTCCAGCACACTAACCAAATGTGATACTGTGTGAAATGCCCACCATATTTCAGCACCCTCTGCTCTGCTAAACAGTGATATGTGATACTTATTTTAGCAATAATGCTTGCATCACCTCTCTCCTTGCTCTTGTTGAGGATGCTAGAGACATCCTTCCAGTACACCATCCCTCTGTTCAGCACTTCATGTACACTGTCTTGTGTAAATCTGGATCTTTAATCGAAACACCGATAACCCTTCTTTTACTGGAATGGTAGGGGAAGATGAAAATAATGAGGAAACTGCTAATGTCAGTAAATAGAATGCTGTCAAATGTGCAATCAAAATGGTTAAGAAAAATAGCTTATTTTGGTGATGATGTTGTTGATAATGACTCTGTGTCTAACAATGTGTAAGGTCAGTTCTCATCACACAATGATAGAGATCTGCTATGTATTACTCATATCATAAAATCTGGACACTCACAGCCTTTTTCCACCCCACTTTGACTTTAATATCCAAAACACAGCATTCATCCTTTCATTGATCTTGATTAGATTCCTATAACCGTCTGAAATGCATGCCCAGACAAGACAGAACTCAGTGGTGGAAGAAGTATTCAGATCCTTTTCTTAAGTAATACCACACTATGAAAATACTCCACTACAAGTAAAAGTCCTGCATTCAAAAACTTACTTAAGTAAAAGTATCTAAGTATTATGAGCAAAATTGACTTACAGTTTCAAAAGTAAACGTAATCATTGAGCAGTAAAATGGTCCCTGTTAGTGTTTTACTATTATACAGTATATGATGTTTTTGGATTAGTATTACTGCTGCATTAATGTGTGTTGCAAAAATTGCTGTAGATGTTTAAGGTTGAGCTAATTGTAACTACGTTATACACTGTTGGGTAATTTAATCTACAGCAATGTATCATATTCTATAAGATCATCATATGTTTGTAGCGTCACTGTCCTGTGAGAACCACAAATCTCTAAAAAGTCAGCTTTCATGAGCTCAGAAAAACGGCCCTGTTTTCAGTTTTGTGACAATGTGTTTTCCAGCTAATCCAAGGGGGTTTAGATTAAGACGTGTGGTTGGTGACCAGGGCACTAGAGCACTAGTGAGGTTAGGTACAGGTGTCATGCGAGAGGCCTGGCACGTAACTGGTACTCCAGTTCATCCCAGAGGCGTTCAGTGGGGTTGAAGTCAGGGCTCTGTGCAGGACACTGAAGTTTTCCCACTCCTCCAGTGAAAAAGGGAAATTTTAATGTTACAGCATAAAAAGTTCAGGTGTCCACAAACTTTTGGCCATATTGTACAGAACGGACATTTTGAAAGTGCACAGCCATCACTAGATCACTAGTGTATTCTGTATGCAAAAAGTTCCCAGCACGTGTGAATTTACTTTATTACGGTGCCAACGCCCAGTCATACCTATACACACACACTGTGAGAGAGAGAGAGAGAGATAGAGAGAGTCGCTGGTCTCCACGCCTACACCACTCCTCACCGCCCAGACAGAGGACATTTCGCCTCCCTGCGCCATTCTTTTCCGGACTACAGGAACTAGTCGGTGTTCAACATGTCCCGGGTCCGCGTTTTCTGTCATGTCCTGTTCCTTTGGGTAAGTTTACTTCAGAAAAGTATGTTTTTTCGCTAATATAAGATGTGGAAAAGCCTTTGTAAAGTTAGCCGTTCCGTTAAAGTTACCTGCGGGCGATGAACTACGAGCTCGTTTATAGCAATTTACCTCGTGAACACGCACAAAAACATGGAGTGAAGAGTATACAAGTCTGCTATGTGTTCAAAGGAAAACCAGGCAACTCCTCACGTTTATATATATATATATATATATATATATATATATATATATATATATATATATATAACCTTGACGCTAATAACTGTTTAGGGATGTCCGTTTCAGATGAAAATCCCCACAGAGCTGATTTAACCCTTGCATCGTTGATTGACCTCTGAGGTCTTCATCTGTGTACTAGCCAGTTAACCTGTTAGATCCGTCCATGTGCGTTAATCCAACCTTTCAGAGCTTTGAGACACTTTGGGGTTTGTTAACAGTATCCTGGGGGGAAAAAAAAAACACATGCTTAGTTATCTCCATAACCTTACCTGTACACTCCCTTTTGGGTTAATAAATAACTAGGGGAGATGCCTCTTTAGTCTATTGAGATAGTCTTTTTCAAAGTATTGTCACATTAGGCAACACAATAAACCTAGTATGTTCTAGTTCTAGGGTGAAATAAACATCAGAGCGAGACCTCAGATTACAATTTACAGACATTACAGAGTACTGTCAATGAAGCAAAATGTATGAGATATTGAAACACACAGGCGTATATAAGCACTTTTCAGTGTGTTCTGGTCAGTTATTTGGCTTGACAGTTGGCAGGAGTATTGTAAACATGACTGGTGTGTTCCCAAATGAAAATGGATCAAGTTGGACAGTCATGTAGGGTTACATCCTATTTCACAGTAAACTGAAAACAAAACCTTTAAAAATCAAAAATTCAGTGAATATTAAGCATGATGTTCCTAGATTACATCTGGTTACGTGTAAGCCCAAATGAAGCTGGCTCTAATGGTTTTTTGGTACAGATGCACTGATCTGATACTGAGCATTGGTTATTGGGGCTGATACTGACCAACACTGGCATATTTTATACCATTAACAGGTGTTGCCATGACACAGACAGGACTTAACTTCTCCTAAAGAGGCTAAGTCAGCGTGGTTACTAACATGTCAGTATTTGTCCAGTATCAGCTAATCAGATGATTTACAGAGCTGCAATAGTGGCGTTGAAAAATGAAAAGATGTGTGGACATAGAGGGCTGGTATAATGCTCCAGAATTATTTTTAAGCAACATCACACTAGCAAGAATGAATATCAGCACACTCCGATATTGCTTTTATACAGCAGTTCTCTAAGCATTATCAATATATCAAGCAACTGATATGTCGGACACAATATGGTCAAATATTTTGTTTATTTTTCCGCCGTTCGTGAAAATAGTTCCCAAAGAAGCCACAGCTGGATTGAGCGTTGTGTGTTGCCACGCAACGCACAGATTGACTGACAGTCTGTAGTAAGTGTAGTAATGGTTTCAGTGTAATTCACCATTACTAGAATTGGAATTTTATGTAGTGAACACAGATGTTGATGTTTTGTATTGTCATATGAATAAACAGGTGTCGGGTAGAACCTTGGAACAAATTTCACAGACATGGCATTCACAGACAAGTCATTTTAGTGTCTCAGTGTCACTTTGTTTGCCTTCTTTGTTACGCTTTGGCAGATTTGTGAATATATTACATCCAAGTGGATAAATTACCCATCATAATTAGTCGGTGTAGTAGCTTAGCATGTAGTCATACGTCTGCCATTATACAAGCTGGATGGATGTTTTTATAACAAGCTCAATTTTAGATATTAACAGGAGCAGAACCTTGTAAAAACGAAAAAGAAATCTGGTTTTGTGGTTTAAGTCTCAACTTATAAAACAAATGCTGTTTGTTTCATTTATTTATTTATTACTTACTTACTGGAGTGAATGTTATATGGACAGTGCCACCTGACTTTATTTCACTTCCAAAGCATTATACAACAACAGATTAGACATGTAACTAGAGGTCTCATATAATAATTGACGATAAACTTCATTCTTGAAGATATTTTCACCATATCTAGCATGATTTCAGTAATACTCCATGTCTTGATTTCAGTGATACTCTTATTTAACCTCACCAAAATTAAACTATCTGTCATTGTTCTAAAAATCTATTTAAATATTTGAGATGGACTGGAAATGTGTCATTTCCTGCAACTGTTAAGCCAAACAGCAGCTTGCATACAGGGCCCATGTAAAGTGTGTCATGCAATTAGCATGTGGTGATAATGCTGGGAAAGGCAGAAATCCTTTTCTTTAAAAAGCTTTTTCTGGTTGTGATTTCAACATAACACATACTCATCACATCTCTATTCAAACCACATCAAAGTATTCAGAACCAGAAATAATGAGATAGAGAAGTAAAGATAGTTACTCCTTTACATGAAAAACCCTTTCCGCTTTTGCTAATAGGTTTTTACATGGTATTAGCACAAGTGGTAAATGCTGATTTAACGAGAGACAGATACATTGATGGCTGTAAATGGGAGAAAGAATGTCCTGCTGGCAATAAAAGGTTTTTGGATGCTTCACAGTTTGTGCTCTAGTTCATAGTGTGAATTGTGTGGGATACAAGTCAGATTAAAGATGAACCTGAGCCTAACACCTTTCTCTTTTTTTCTCAGCTGATGTGTTATTGCGTGGAATCATGTGTCCAGAAGCATATCCAAGCACAGGTTCCTAAGATGCTGGAGCCTGGATATGTTGTTTCTCAAGGTACAGTGTTTTCTGATTGCTTATATAGTACATCAGATTAAAGATCAGTGGCAATCACTGACAACATAATTTTTCTGTTCAGTAATTGCAGTGATGCGTTCTAGTTATGTGAGCTTCAGTTTATCTTTTAAGAATTTCTCATCATCACTCTTCATGCTCTTTCCTTAGTGAATTTGGATGGTTGTGGGGTCGGGCCTCTGGGTTTGACCTCCAGTGACCCAGCTTTCACAGTACAAATGGATGGCACCATCCAGGTTGTCCGTATAACTGTGGTACCAGGGGATGGCAAGACTTTCTGGATAACTGTCCAGGACAGCAAGGGTCACAGGTGGTTTGTGGATGTCAGCCTTTCCCCCACTGGTCAGGTAATGTGCTGTATTACACAGTATGCTGATTAATCAAGATTTAATTAATCACCAGGAACCACTTGCTCGAAAAGATGGAATGTGGACAGAATTTGTTTCTCTGTTGATTATGATTGTAGGTGTCTAACAATGCAGTTCTCAAACGCTCCAAAAGAAGATGGAGTCCTCCACCCTTCAGTATCAGGGAGAATGACAAGGGCCCTTTCCCCAAAGAAATGGAGATGGTAAAGCCCTCAGTTTTTCATCTCCCTGTTTCTTTTATAAATAAACCCTAAGCAGTGTGAATTATGCATTTCTCTTCTCCTTATTCTGCTGGACACTCAACCTTCATTGCACCTTACCATTTCTTCTGTCTTTTCTGTATCTAGCATTCCATTATTTTCTTATAGGTCACCTTTCTGGTGGTGTACCTTATTTGGATGTATTTCTCATGTTGTGTTTCTCTTTCTTGCTAGATTGCATCAGACACCTCAGTAAATTACTCACTTTATTATGAGATTAAGGGACCTGGTGTTACCCTTACTCCCGTGGGTCTGTTCACAGTTGTCCGAAACAGTGGCATGTTGAAAGTCCATTCCACCATTGACCGTGAACAGTACCCTAAGATTGTGGTAAGTAAACCATATTTTCCTCCTATACTCTTCTTAACACAAAAACACGGGAGAATGAGAAGTACTCAAATAAAAGTACATATCCTGTGAAACTTCAGGAAAAGTCTGGTGTATGCTGAAGTCTCTTAGACACTGGTCTTTTCCCTCAGTTTACAGCCTTTGCCTACAACACCTTAACCAATCAAGAGACCGACAAACCTCTAGAAATCACTGTGATCATAGAGGATGAGAATGACAACGCTCCACAGTTCTCTGGCCCTATGGACTTTACTGTGCAGGAGCAATGCCCCATGGGTAAGTAAGAGAGAACCTGTAAAACCTGTTAAAGGTCACATGGTAACAGAAGAAGAAGTCTGTATGTTTCTAATGATCAGGATCAAGCACAGATTTACAATTTGAAAGAAACTGATCATTACTACAAACAAGAGGTCATGTCCTTAAGACACAAGGACCCACTGTAAGCCATGTGTAAGGCACCTTGACAGCTTTTTACATGAAGAGCTGGAGCAAAGAGATGCAATGCAAGATGAATACACCAGCCGCCGAACTTTAATACTCATTTATTGACAAAAATCTTTTTATGAAAATGAAATCTGGTATATTATATGGTCTATATCACATTCAAGAATTTATTTTATTTTATGGTCCATGTTAAGGCACTAATGTAGGTCGAGTGAATGCAACAGATAAGGACGAACCGAACACCCCTCACACCAAGATCAGGTACACTCTACTGAATGGCACGAACCTGTTCCGTATTGACCCCTTCACTGGAGTTATTTCTGCCACTACCAACACATTGGACAGAGAGGTATTGCCTATAAAAGTAAAATGCTATATATATATATATATATATATATACACAGTACTGTGCAAATGTTTTAGGCAAAAGTAGACATGTTAATAGTTTAAAATTTTCAATTAACAAAATGCAAAGTGAGTGAACAGAAGACAAATCTACATCATATTAATATTTGGTGTGACCACCCTTTGCCTTCAAAACAGCATCAATTCTTCTAGGTAAACTTGCACAAAGTCAGGGATTTTGTAGGCATATAGTCAGGTGTATGATTAAACAATTATACCAAACAGGTGCTAATGATCATCAATTCAGTATGTAGGTTGAAACATAATCATTAACTGAAACAGAAACAGCTGTGTAGGAGGAATAAAACTGGGTGAGGAACAGCCAAACTCAGCTAACAAGGTGAGGTTGCTGAAGACAGTTTACTATCAAAAGTCATACACCATGGCAAGACTGAGCACAGCAACAAGACAGAAGGTAGTTATACTGCATCAGCAAGGTATCTCTCCCAGGCAGAAATTTCAAGGCAGACAGGGGTTTCCAGATGTGCTGTCCAAGCTCTTTTGAAGAAGCACAAAGAAACGGGCAATGTTGAGGACCGTAGACGCAGTGGTCGGCCAAGGAAACTTACTGCAGCAGATGAAAGATACACCAGGCTTACTTTCCTTCACAATCGGAAGATGTCCAGCAGTGCCATCAGCTCAGATCTGGCAGAAACCAGTGGGACCCTGGTACACCCATCTACTGTTCGGAGAAGTCTGGTTAGAAGTGGTGTTCATAGAAGACTTGTGGCCAAAAAGCCATACCTCCGACGTGGAAACAAGGCCAAGCGACTCAACTATGCACAAAAACACAGTAACTGGGGTGCAGAAAAATGGCAGCAGGTGCTCTGGACTGATGCGTCAAAATTTGACATATTTGGCTGTAGCAGAAGGCAGTTTGTTTGCTGAAGGGCTGGAGAGAGGTACACGAATGAGTGTCTGCAGGCAACAGTGAAGCATGGTGGCGATTCCTTGCAAGTTTGGGGCTGCATTTCTGCAAGTCGAGTTTGGGATTTGGTCAGAATTAATGGTCTCCTCACTGCTGAAAAGTACAGGCAGATGCTTATCCATCATGCAATACCATCAGGGAGGTATCTGATTGGCCCCAAATTTATTCTGCAGCATGACAAAGACCCCAAGTATACAGCGAAAATCATTAAGAACTATCTTCAGCGTAAAGAAGAACAGGGAGTCCTGGAAGTGATGGTGTGGCCCCCACAGAGCCTTGATCTCAACATCATCAAGTCTGTCTGGGATTACATGAAGAGAGAGAAGCAACTGAGGCTGCCTAAATCCACAGAAGAACTGTGGTTAGTTAACCAAGATGTTTGGGCCAACCTACTTGCCGAGTTCCTTCAAAAACTGTGTGCAAGTGTACCTAGAAGAATTGATGAATTAATGCTGTTTTGAAGCATTAAATATTGATGTGATGTAGATTTTTCTTCTGTTCACTCACTTTGCATTTGTTAATTGATAAATATAAACTATTAACATATCTATTACTGAAAGCATTCTTACTTTACAGCATTTTTTCACACCTGCCTAAAACTTTTGCCCAGTACTGTGTATATGTATACGTGTATGTTCTGGGTGTAACTGTACAATTGTCTGTTTGTGTGTGTGGTTGTTGTGTTCTGCAGAGATGTGGGGTGACGTGTAGAATGACATCTTTACAAGCATACAACAGGGCATGATTTCCATATGAGAATAATCAAAACAATATTTAAATAATACTAAAAAATAAAGAAATGATTGCAAAAAAATATGCCCAAGTGACATAAATATGCTATACATGAATTTAGAAACTAGTCATGAATTATGCGCCAAAATAACCAAGGCACTATGCAGATGAATATCTTGAAAATCACCCTAAATGTTTGTTAGCTTCTAAAATGAGTAGCATTAGAACATCTTCAAGATGAAAAATATTACCTGATAGATTGTGAAATTATGGATGTAAAAAAACCCCAAAAAAGACACCTCGAAACAGGACAATTTCATTTGCATTGGAAAAAGACAATAAAAATGTGGACAGTACAGTACACATTTTTTTGTGTGTGTCTTCATGTTCTTGCCTGTGTTCTGAATGCATCTAGAATAAAATGTCTCTCTAAATATAATCTGTTTGAAGGACAGTATTTAAGTCACATTATAAATGATTACAATTGTGGATTTTCCTTCAGACAGTAGAGAAGTACATTCTTTCAATAGAGATCAGAGACATGGATGGAGCACCTACCGGTCTTTTCAGCACAGGGAAGGCTGTGGTGTCTCTGAATGATATCAATGATAATCCACCTACCTTTAAACAAACAGTGGTAAGTTCAACTAACATTTTTCTTTGCAGTCAATCTTGGCTGTAAAATCACTTTTTAATTTTACAATATACAAATGCATTAAAGACTTTTGAACTCAAAGGGTTGACGTTGTACTTGTTTTTAATTTTCCGCTCAAAATTCACTTAAAACATTTGTATGGTTTGTGTGGTATTATGGAATAAGGCAAAACCTTATTCTGAACATTTCAACTGCATTTATATGTCATTTGCATTTATATATTAGACATTTTGCTTTGGGCCTTTAAGACTGAACAACCTCTGTTCAGATTGGATGTCCTATTTGCAAGTGAAATAAGAAACACCATTCAAAATGTTTAGGCCTGTATGGAAACCACTGGGTCTTTCATTGTATGGGCTCTTAAATTGAATCATACTGTAAAATTATTGCATATCTGTACTTTTGGAATGACCATTAGTGTACAGTATGCAACAGAACAGTCTACTTGCATGTAATACGGGCATTTCCTCAGGTCCAGCTAAAACAAAGGGTTGCTGTAGAGCAAAGTTTAATCTATTGTTTAAATGCCCTCAACTCAACCTTATATTTTAAACAAAAGCTCGCCAAAGACCAGGGCTTCCAACTCTCATCTGGGGTATTTGTACTGGCAAAAAACAGGTTTGGTGTTAATTATATATATGCTAAACAATAAAATTTATATTAATTATAGCTCATAATGTATTGTTTGCTGTGTTTGTGCAATAGTACAAAGGCCAGGTGATTGAGAACAAAGCAGATGTGCTGGTCCTCAGGATCCCTGTGGAGGACAAGGACTTGAAGAACACCCCTAACTGGAAAGCAGTGTACGAAATCACCAAGGGCAACGAGAGCGGCAACTTCTTGATCAAAACAGATCCGGTCACAAACGAAGGGCTGCTTTATGTCACACAGGTAAGAGGACAGAGGGTAGGCTTGAACTATATTTCTGAAGGCAGAGGGTTGTCAAATATTGTTTTGACTTAGTTTCCCCCTTTGTCTCCTTCTCTAAAACGGCTAATGCAGACTAAACTGTAGGGTGTACAGACAATGAACTTGGTCATAATCTTGGTTGAAAGGTAGTTCCCACTACCCAGACAAGTGAGATGAGCCTGATCAGCCGGATGGTGGCACTATAGCACAGCATTGTCTTCTGATTCTTTCACAGAATTGGTGGCAAAATACTCATTGGACTTGTCAAATGTCAGTAATTATTAAAAATTACGTGTTGTGTGTTGACATCTGTAAACAATATGGCCACCAAACGCCAATACATCCTAGCATGCCAGAGCTTGGTTCACATAAACAGCTGTAACTGGTGATTGACTGGTTGCATGGATTCAAACTTGAAATGAAAGTGTTGTTCTGCACGTGTGTACTAATATATAATGTAGATTTCTAATTACAACTTCCATCAGCCAATCAGCTTTCAGCAGGCACTTGACAAGGGTCAAATTGAGCTATCGTCACTAAACTTAAACAGTATGTTCATATGTAGTTTCTTTAGCGTTCTATGCAAGTGTTTTTGATAATTCATAATTTTTGAAGGCGTCTTCGCAGAATTTCTTTATATGTGACTGAGACTTTTGTATAGTAATATATGCAATTGGCATGAGCCCTTTTAAAGTCCTTTTTTAACCCAGCTTATAGATACATTTAGCTGCAGTTTGTTTGCTTTTGATGTATGGCATTTTCTGCTGAAACTCCAGTTTCTGAGGTGCAGTGACTTTCGTAAGGCTCTGCATATATAAATGATAGCAGATTTACAGTGTTGGGACTGCAATTGGTGAGCACTGTGTGAGAGAGACTGGCTGGGTGCTGCCCTGTCAGACATGTTTGTGTTTCTTAGGCTCAGCCACACCCTACCCTCAGACCAGCAAGCTAATACATGTTGAGTTCCCTAAGAGCTCATAACAACTGATTCATTTTTATTTTTTAATCTCCTTAGTGTATCCAAGTATTAATAAAGGCATATAAAATCAACACATACATAGAACAACAAACATCACATATTTAGTAGAAATCACAAATGAGACATAAAATACAGATATTTTTATTATATATGCTCTAGCATAAATTTCACAATATGTTCTGTCCTAAATTGTACTTTTTCAACTCTTCGGTTCTCTGTTCTTCTCTTGTAATCAGCCTCTGGATTATGAGAAGCAGCAGATAGTGAACCTGGAGGTGATGGCGCGTAATGAGGCACCTCTTGTAGGAACCAGCTCCACCTGGCAGAAAGTGCCCGTGGAGATCAGTGTGGAAAATGTGGACGAAGGACCAGAATTCTCTGTATCTACACTCCTACTCAAAGTTAAAGAGAATGTACCCAACGGGACTCTAATCGGAACCTACACAGCCACTGATCCAGAGACCAAAAGCAGCAAGGACATAAAGTAAGGGCACTTGTGCATGGCACTTGTGGAGTGCAATTATGCGAGTCTTAGGGTGCACGTATGCAGTGTTTAGTCCATTTGAATCAATCCCTTGTGCATTTTCCCCCTTGATGCAGTTCATTTGTGCAGATGAGAACACAGGCATGTCACTCAGGTGTGGAAGAAAATAACTGATCTGAGATTGAGTGAGTTGGTCTCACTCTGGTTTAAGTTATATACTAATCTAGTACTTTATTGAGTGCCTGCTCTGTGTTCTCCTCTCTTGTGATTTCTGTGGACACTTGGCAAAGGTTCATTTACCTTTTATTTCTGATTTATAAATGAAATGTGACAGTTGAAACCTTTAACTGTACATATACCATAGCCAATTTTTTTGTGCCTTTTGGTTGGTTAAATTATATGCAGTGTGAATATAAACCAAACCCAGTAATAAACAACCCAAAAGAATTAGTTTTTCTCTGATCTTGGTTAATTAATTAATAGTACTGATACCAGTACATAGTGGTGATATATGATTGTTGTGCCTGTTGGAGCATGGCCCAGGTACTATGAAATAATTTTTGCCAAACCAATGATGTTATGAACCACTGTGCAGTCCAGGAAGTGAATATAACTAGGAGAAAATAATCCAAAACTGTCTTCCTCTGACAGATACTATAAGTTGACTGACCGAGGTTCCTGGATCAATGTGATGGACAGCACTGGCGAGCTGAAGACAGCAATGACCATTGACAGAGAATCGCCGCTTGTATATAATAATACATATAACATCACCGTCAAAGCAGTGGATAAGAGTGAGTACATCTGTAACATAATTATTGATGCTTGGTGAAACGCAACTACATTCTATTGTAGATACAGTGTCAAGTTTCAGGGCATTCACAACAGTAGAGTCTTAAAAGGGTGATTTTACGAAATACAGTATGTTTCAGTCTTAATTGTTCAAATGAACAATATAGGGCAGAGGTGTCCAATTTTATCTGGAAAGGGCCAGTGTGGGTGCAGGTTTTCACTCCAACCAAGCAGAAGCCACACCTGAGTCTACTGATGAAAGCCAAGATCAACTGATTAAACAGATAGAATCAGGTGTGGCTCCTGCTGTATTGGAATGAAAACCTGCACCCACACCGGCCCTTTGCAGATAAGATTGGACACCCCAATATAGGGCATGGTTGGTTCTGAAGGTTTTTTGTTAGGACCTACACCAATTTTGTGTGATCGAATAGAAACTCAGATTAAAATGCTGGGTTTGGTTCTATTTGTTCAGACCACTTGGAGAACAAGAAACACCTTTGATTATGAACGCATCAGGACAACTTTTTATTCATGTTTATTTGCCCTTTGAATAGCAATATTAATTAAATCAACAAGAAGAAAATAAGCTATATGAGACCATGTGTTCACAGCCTATGGACTGGATATGTGGTATGTCCATATTTATGTGTGTGTGTGAAAGTACAGTATTCAGATAAACATTGTTTCAGCATTTTGCTGCAACAGTAAGTCCCCCATCAGAATACCATTATCCGCTATACATGAAAAGCCTAAAATAGGTCATAATGCTTTATGCTGGTAATAAAACAAATGCTATGACCCCACACACTGAATACCTCTTTCCCACTCCACTCCTAGGTCAGAAAAGTGGTACTGGTACGGTGGTGATCCTCATTGAGGATGTGAATGATAATGTCCCAATGATCACTAAACCAGACCAGGTCCTGTGCAGCAAAGATGGTACAAAGGGCTCCATACTCATTGAGGCCAAAGACCTTGACCAGATTCCATACTCGGATCCATTCAACTTTGAACTGGGCAACGTGAATTCTGGGCAATGGAGGCTAACAGGTGCCACAGGTATGTCAAGAGAACAAGGAGATCTCTGTAGTGGTCGGTTAGGTTAATTCTAGGAATTGTAAAATTGTAATAGTTGTAAATAGAAATCTGTTTGTGTAGTGAAAGATTTTTGGGGTAGCCAGTTAAAACTGTACACTGAAAGTCAGCACACAAACTTGGTTTAATGCACACTTTTATAAGGCAGCACCTTTTTGTGCTTTAGGTACCTCAGTAGTGCTGGAGCCAGCTGTGGACTTGCCCAATGGAATTTACCAAGTCCCGATACTAGTGAAGGACCTTCAGGGTGTTGGGGAGGAGCAAATGGTGTCCGTGCGAGTATGTGAATGTACGATGGAGGGAGTGTGTGCAGCTCAACGTTTTTCCACCACACTGGGAGTATGGGGTGTCCTCGCCATGCTTCTGGGACTGCTGCTGCTTCTACTGCTCTGTAAGTGCCCCTTACTGG
Source organism: Cranoglanis bouderius (assembly GCA_023630585.1). Lineage (NCBI taxonomy): Eukaryota > Metazoa > Chordata > Actinopteri > Siluriformes > Cranoglanididae > Cranoglanis > Cranoglanis bouderius. Next base: position 6,164,200 of record CM042547.1, read on the forward strand.
CTATGCCATAGGTTACAAACACTCACCAACACACTGTTATATTGACATTACTGTATTGATGCAGGCAGCATGGTACAGGTCTTTAATGCCAGCTTCTCTTATAGGTGCTCATCACAGCCTTCAAGCATCTAAATTTATTTTTCTGTTTTATAGTCACATATCTTTATATAAATCTGTACCTATCTTGCTTGTCACTTGATATCCCACTGTCTCAGGCAAGGCAGTTTGCATGTTAAACTGCAAACTGGAGTGTTAAGGACTGAAGTATTCTCTTATTTAGATTTTATGCTTGTCATATTCTAGTTGATTTCTATGATTATGTACAAACAACAATTGAAAATTTGAAAGCTCTAAAAAATAATGTGCATTGGCTGGCACTAGTCGGTACTGAAAAATAAAAAAGTTGACGGTACCAGATTTTCACAAGTACCGGTAGTACCGAGTACCGGGTCAACCCGGAACCGATGCGCTGTCTGACAGGTAGTCAGTCGGGACCTTTTCATAGGTGCACCGTGCAATTATAGTAGCGGTTGCATTATGGATGTAGTATAGTTTAATTCAAGTGTAGGATCGCAAAAAACATCCTCGTTTTTGTTTACTTAATAGTTAGCATATGCGTGTGTAACACTAATACGGTCATGTGTCCTTATTAACCATTTAATTAATTTAAAAACATCCACGCCCCACCGGTGGACCACAGCTTTAAGTGTAAAACTATGCTATATACACAGCTGCTGTGTGTATGTAGGTACTCATGCAAAATACCTTTGGAAAGGTAAGATTCTTGTGCTTTGATTGATATAAACCAACACTTACAAAACAGAGGCAATTTACCGATGAAGCCTCACAGTAAACCACTGATCCATAAAATCCTGACAAAAACAAAAATCTTGTTACACTGGCAAAGGTCCAAAGGATCCAATTAAGTAAAATATTTAGTCCAAAACATTATTATTATTACATCAATAAATACCCATGGACTATTGCTGAGTCATTTCAAATTATAGGCAGACTCTGAATTATAGTGCCTAATCTTTCACGTTTTCTCTGTTATAACTCCAGTTCACTTTCAGCACTTCAATTTAAAAGTCCGTGCGTGAAGATGCCTGACGAGTGGCAAGTGTTTCGTTTCAGAAACTTTTTACATAGTTTGAATTTTTTGCTTGTAATTTATTTAGTTATTTACTTGAAGGGAAAAAAAACTTAAGGCCAAAACTTAAAGCATTTTTCAGAAATACTTGAAATATACATTTGTTTAATTTATTTTAATATATAACTTTATAAATAACAAGTGTGTGTTGTTCAATTATGGCATATTTTTGTGTTTTGCATGCTTGTAATTTTTTTGTTTATTTATTTTAATACCTTTAATTACTTGTGGGAAAAAAACTTGAAACACTTTGAAATACTTGAAGTATACAGAATGGAATTGTATTTTTAAAAATACATTTTATATTGATATTTAAATATATTAATAAAATAGTGTGCTGATCGATTAGCATGTTCTTGTGTTTTGTTTTGGTACCGAAATTGGTACCGAGTACTGTGGAATTTTACTGGTATTGGTACCAACTACTGAAATTTTGGTACCGTGACAACCCTAGCTGGCACATTAATTATTAATGTGGTAATTGAATTGACCTTTCTCCTTGGGACAGGTCTTCTATGCGTCCTTGTGTGCAGCACAAAGGGAGATAAACTGGCTTTGGCTGATGATGATGTACCTGATGCTGGTGGGATGCTGCTCAAATCCAACTTTGAAGCTCCAGGGGAGGAAGTGGTAAGAACACATTTTAAGCCTCTGTCCTACTGCCAGGAGATAGCAACGTTATAAATGTTTTGTTAAGCATAAATGCTTGGGCTAAATACAGCCTGATACAACAATTTTATTGTTTAGAGATATAATGCCTGAGCAAATCCTTAACAGTACGATTAAATACACTATACGGCCTAAATTATGTGGACACCGTAACACCACACCCATATACAGTTCTTCCCGAAATTTTGCCACGATATAGGATGTCTTTGTATGCTGTAGCATTACAATTTCCTTTAACTGGAACTAAGAGGCCCAAACCTGTTCCAGCATGACAATGCACAATGTGCACAATGAGCTCCATGAAAACATGGTTTGCTGAGGTTGGAGTGGAAGAACTCCAGTGGCCTGCACAGAGCCCTGACCTCAACCCCACTAAACACCTTTGGGATGAACTGGAACGCTGACTGCACCCCAGACCTCCTCACCCAACATCATACCTGATCTCACTAATGGTCTTGTAGCTGAATGAACACAAATCCCCGCAGCCACGCTCCAAAATCGAGTGGAAAGCCTTCCCAGAAGAGTGGAGGTTATCATAACAGCAAAGGGGGACTGAATCTAGAATGCGATGTTCAACAAGCACATATGGGTGTGATGGTCAGGTGTCTACAAAATTTTGGCCACATAGTGTATATAATTATTTAATGAAAGTTTCTGCATAATGTAATGCATAATTATGCATTCTAATATAAAATTGCATACCATGAACAGAAAGACGCACTGCTACTGATGCCTGGCAGTGGGACAGATATAGTGGACATCTCTAAAGGAGGAGGCATGCTGGACCATCAGACAAGTTTTGCACAGAAGCCAAATTTTGGACCCAGCATTTACCACAACAGCATGCAAGGCTTCATGACCACCAACACATTGTCCTCTGGACAGTACAACACAGGCATGTACGGCAACTCCTATAAGAAATACTCCACCATGTCAACTTTGGATGGGTGGAGGGAAAATGGGATTCGGCTCGATAAAGTAAGTGGTGCTGGTGACTTTGTAGCATCTTACAAACGCTCTAATACACGCAGATAACCACTATCTCTTATATATGTTCTATAGCTCTGTATCTATTTATTGCTTGGTTGTTATTGTGCTCTGGGGTGGCATTAGGTAACTTAATGATCACATAGCAGACATTATGCCCTGATGCAGGGGGGGTTATCACCTTGCAGGTTTTGCATTACTTTTCTTTTTCATTGAACACTTTCTCCTCTGCTATCTTTAAACATTTTGTGCTGCTTAAAGAATGGCTTTGTCTTGAATTAGTGACGCTTTCATCTAATTTCATTTCACTTCATTCCGCCTACTCCATTTCTTTCTGGCAGAAACTGGCCTTCTTTCGAGAGGATGCAGATGCGCGATTTGCAGAGGATATCCTGAAGCCTTATGGGTATGAGGGCGTGGGTTCTCCTGCAGGGTCTGTTGGGTGCTGTAGTACCCTTGGTGAACAGGAGTCACTGGATTTCCTCGATTCGCTTGGACCCAAGTTCAAAACGCTTGGTGATGTATGCACAAGCAAATCACAGAGGGGAGGGCATTGAAATGGGTGGAGATGAAAATAAGAAAATAGGAGAAATAACCCGAGATCATTTGGAGTAGGTTATTAGAATGGCTCTATCTTCCCCGAGACAAAGAGGAGGATAAGGAGAAATGCGAATCCCCTGGATGTTGTGAACACCAGCCACTGAAACAAACACTAAAGCCTTATGTATTACTATCTGGAGTCTATGCCAGAAAAATGGACTGCTCCTTTCAGATTAAGTGTGCAGAGTATATGAGTATGTGTTTGTGCGTTTTATATTTGATTGGTTTGCTGTTGTGTGTACTACTATAGACTGGATCTCACTGTCAAAGCACTGTCAAAGCCAATTATTATTGTTATATTAATTATTATTATTATGATTTTTTCATTATTGTGTTTATAACGCAATATTTCATGGGGACTGTGAGGCCCTAACATGCTCCAGCAACACATTTTAATGGGCCTCGAAAACAGAAAAAAACAAAAAAAACACGTAGCTGATGTCACCGGCCTCTAATACGGTTGAATTCCATTTCTGAAACTGCATTTCTACAGAAGTCTACAAGCAATTTCTACATTAATTTCTACTATAACAGGCTTGCTTTTAATTATTAAAATAGAATGAATGTAAAGCTTTCAGAGACGCGCCTTTCCATTTTTACAGGTTGTCTCTGTAGGGGATGCTGGTGCTGGTATATTGCTAGTGTCTAGAAGAACCCTCTCATGGTGGTTCTGAGTATTACTGATGGGTTCTTCAAACCATTTGATATAATGTTTTATCAGAATGCAGTGAGTTGTCTTTGTGGCTCAAGAATGAAGTGACAGTAAGTTTAAGCAAGAATAATGGAGACTGCTGGTCTATGACAGTTTCTCTACATTGAGTCTACAGTTAGTGTCTCATGCAATATATGAACATGCAGCATTACTATGCGCGAGGCACATATCAGAAACTCCTCAAACCAAACTCATTCCGCTATTCTTTATAAATTACTGTTATCAATGCTTTTGTGTGAAATGGTTGTAATTTTTTCTTTCTTTCTTTTTTCTTTTTTTACTAAAATTTACTAAGATTGTAAAATAAAATATGCTTGGATGAGGTAAAGCAAAATGAAAGGATAAAAGAATACTTTGAAGCATATAGTTCTTTCTAAGATTGTGTCATGTAGATATTAAATAAAGGAATAAAACACAACAGGCCATGCTGTAGGAAAATTAGCACCAATGGGGTGCTGGGATGCAGACTTGGAGTGTTTTATTTGTTATACCACAGTTTGTCAACAATTATAGTTTCTTATTTATTAACAAATGACTTGTTGTGCTTTTTATCTGTTTTAATGATGTGGAACATCTGCAAGGCAAGTGAGTTCTTGTTATCACTTATAGCAGCTATAAACTGTAGTTCCTTCACCAGCCTCTCATTTTCTCTTGAAGTGAATACATGCAGACTGTTATCTTACCAAGAAACAGTAAAACATAAAGTTCTCTGTCTTGAAGACTCTCCTGTGGCAGAAAACCTCCTGTCTGTTACATACGGCAGACACTGGAGTCCTTAAAGAAAACTTCAATGATTATGTTTTTCTTTGTTAAATAAAAGCATTTATATTTTAACCTTTTTTTTAGCCTTAGATTATGTAGAGCAATGGTCTTTCACCTTTTCGTACACTATCACTTTGGAAGTCACAATTTGAACTGAGATCTACCGCACCATACAATGGATATAAAAAGTCTACACACCCCTGTTAAAATGGCAGGTTTTAATCATCAGGCAAATCATGTCAGATTACAATTACAATAACCAGGTTGCATAAATGTGCACATCCATAAACTAATACTTTGTTGAAGGACATTTTGATTTTATTATAGCAGTATTCTGGGGTAAGAGGCGAGCATGGCACATCTTGACTTATATATTTTCCCACTCTGTCTTGCAAAAACATTCAAAATCCATCAAAGTATAAGGGCATCTCCTGTGCACAGCCCGCTTCAGGTCACCCCACAGATTTTTAGCTGGTCATTCAAAAACATTGATCTTTTGGTTAAGCCATTCCTTGGTTGATTTTGATGTATGCTTTGGGTCATGGTCATGCTGAAAGGTGAAATTCTTTTTAATCTTCAGCTTACTAGCAGACACCTGAAGGTTTTCACTAAAATCGACCGATATTTGTGGCTATTAATGAACCCACCCATTTTCAAGTGATCAAAAATATTGGAACATGTGACTGATGGGTGTTTTTCGTTGCTCAGGTGTGCCCTGTTAGACTGATTGTTTAAACAATTAATAGCTCTGAATGTCTATTCTTGGTTTGAGCCCTGGGTTTCACTTGTAAAGACAGCATTTGATGTTAAAAAGGATAAACCAACATGAAGACTAGAGAGCTGTCTATGGGAGAAAAGCAGGGAAATCGATCAGAGCCATTGCACAAGTATTGGGCATAGCCAATACAACAATTTGGAATGTCTTAAAAAAGGTAGAAACCATTGGTGTACTAACACCCAGACCTGTAACGGATCAGCCAAGGAAAATAATAGCAGTTGATGATGGAAACATTGTGAGAGCTGTGGAAAAAACACACAAAAACAACAGTCAGTAACCTCATCAACAACCTCCACAGGGCAGGGGTGAAGTTGTCACAATCCACTGTTCAAAGAAGACTTTGAGAGCAGAAATATAGAGGCCATACCACAAGGTGCAAACCACTCATCAGCAGTAAGAATTGGAATTCACAAATAAATACCGAAATGTACCACAAAATTTCTGGAACCAAGATTAACCTCTACCAAAGTGATGGAAAGGCCAAAGTGTGGAGAAAGAAAGGATCTGCTCATGATCCATGAGCTCATGGTTATTTCTTTGTTTCATTTAGTTTAAATAAAATCCTGCACTTGCATCCGCCTTCCGCTACAATTCCTCACATTATAATATTACCTATTAATAGTAAATTAAGACCACTTGTGAGGTTCTAATATTAAAGTGAAGTGTACACAGGAAGAAGCCATGTATAGCATTCTTCAGCAATTTAACCGAGCCTGTTTCGCAATAAAAATGACAAACAGTGATGACACTTTTATGCTGTTTGTAATCGAAGAAAGTCTTCTAATGAAAAACTCCCTTTCAGTAAACAAAATCCTGGGCACTGTTGGCTAGTTCATGCTCTGAGAGTGATTTTCATTATGTTCAATATTAGCAAAGTGAAATAGCTGAGCATGGAATGCAAGATAACAGCCATGGGTCAAGAGGTGGGTGGCTATCAGGAATAAGCTTTTTCCATTAACACAGGTTCAAGCCCTATTTCAGTTTGAAGCCATGAATCTCAGAGGAGCTCATTAATACAGAGAAGAGCACACACATACTTAACTGCTGTTATCTATAAAGAGTGATGACACTTAAGAGGCAATCTATATGTAGAGTGGTTTGGAGCAGAATGCAACAGAAGCTGTGGTGGTTTGTATTGCTATCACTCCAAGCACATTTTGGTGAGGAAGTCATGTCTTGATTGTGTAAGTGAATTTTTCAGTGTCTGTGCTTAATGTGTTTACGCAAGATCTATGTGCTTTTATATTTTCATGTATAATGTAGAAGATTCCAGTGATCAATGACTTGGCCTCGGAACGTTTTTTTTATTTTTTTATTTATTTATTTATTTTTTTTAAAGCAATTGTGTATGTGTATTTTCTGTCTTTGTGTGATGTGTGTTCTCGTCCTGTGAAATATGTTGCCAAGGTCTCAGCCTTGTAGCTTAATCAAAGAATTGATTCTACCATGGCAACAAAAACGTCTTTTCTTTTATTCAATGAAAAAATTGGGATGCATACAAATTGGCACCAAAGCTTTCTAGCAAAGATAATTGGGTAGCGGCATGGAATGTGCTTCAGATTCAGCGATAAAGCTGTAATGGAATGGGTCTCAAATCTCATACAGCAAATGGCCAGAAAAGGTGCTGAAGAGGTTCTGCGTGTCCTTAAGTGTGCCGTCACTCTTGTTCAGGCGCACATACACCCGATCGCCATCTCTCAATTGCAACACTGCACTGTTACTGGCCGTGTCGGTGTGGAGAGCGTCTACTGCCACTGCACTCGCCACAATCTACACACACACACACACACACACATAAAGTGAGTCATTCAATGAATACTCAGTTCACATTAATTGGCATTTCTCTTAGTTTTCATTGTGAAGTTTTGTTTGTGTTTAGTGATTTTTAGATTGAGATGTCTCGTGTTCACAAGAAATTTGCATTTTAATGTCAAAAAATTAACATTCTTTATATATAATAAATGAAAATGCAGTTTTAGTCCATGTCATATTTTTTTTCTTGCTCTTACTCACACTTGAATGGGTTAGTGCGTATGTTAAGTAATGTTAATTATCATTCTAATAACCCAGTGAAGAGAAGCTATATTGGGATTTAAAAAAAAATAAAATCAAAGCATGACACCCATTGCTAAGTAGGGAACAGAACAGGAGTGTTGGCTACCTTGTGGTCATTGAGCACCAGGTCGGCTCTGAGGCTGAGTCCATTCTTCACTATGTGGTAACTGAAGTGGTACACACCAGCTAAATTGCAAGTGAAAGTTCCAGTCAAGGAATCATAGCGGCCACCCAGATTTGTCATCACCGTACTGAACTTCAGAATGTCTTCTTTCCCAAAGTCTTCCTTCAGCGCTGCGTAAAAGGCCATTGGTCCCTTTGCAAGAGATCCCTGTCCTTTAGGTCCAGGTGGTCCAGGAGGTCCTGCTTTTCCTGGTGGCCCTGCAGGACCCATAGGACCCTGTCCAGAAGAAGAGAGGGGGATGACCAGGCCATTAGCACCCAGCTCATGTGTGCTACTCTGCCCTTGGAAAGGGTCACACACAATCCTGCAGGATCCAGGCTGGGTCGCCCCTTCAAACATCCTAAAAGTGAGTATGAATACTGTTAGCAGTGCTGATGACCTGAGCCCAGCCATGTTAGCCCTACTAAATCAGCAAAATGAAAAATAGCTAAACCATGAACCCTTGCATACAGTTGCAGCTTGGACTAAGCGATTGGAGGAATCAGGATGTCACGTGATATAAGACATCTCTGGATTCTTCAACATCAGCGAAAGTGGCATTGAGAAACTTCCCCATAAATCACATGCTGGTTTATTTTGCAACACTAGACTTTCCAAATAGCAATATTTCCTATCAAAGTTTACTCAGTGTCCTGAGTAAAATGTGAAGCTTTTACATCTACTGCATTTCCAATCTTAACAGGAGGGTAACACAGGGTCAGGTGCACATGCAGCGTTGACTCGAGTACAGAATGTTAGGCTGTGGTTTTGGTATGAATGTGTGACACCAAGGCACCATAGGTACCAAGCTGCTCCAGAAATGTCAAAAAAATGCTAGTGAAATAAAATACCCCATACACATACATGTGCACATGCTGATGCGTACATGCACACATGCACACACGTACATGCACACATGCTGATGCGTAGGAACCTGAAAATACTTGCAAATAGTCAACAAAATGTCATCACAGAATTGTTTTTTTAGGTTCTCTTGACAAATATTTAAAAGGCAGCATCAAACCTTTGGCATGAATTCAGAAGGCTTGATTTAATAGTACTCTTTTTTTTCCTTCTTTCTTTCCTCTACTAGACTGGTTTGTGGTGTCGGAACAAGAAGACAAAGTTAATAATAAATCTAATAATAAATCTTATCTTCCTCCACAGTTTTATGTCAAAACTGACATATTGTATTCTGCATATGGCAGACTCTACTAACTGTTTGAAGATCACACTTTCTATTTTTCACATTGTATGAAAAATGAAACACAACAGTGCATAATGTTTCAGTGCTGTGTGGATAGTAGAACAGATGTTTTAGTTAAATACGTGAAAGAAAATTGCTAAGTACACAAAATATTGGTCTCAGTTTTTCCTCTGTAACAAATGGCTACTAGGTTGGCTACTAATTAAGTGAATTTAAAGTTTATGTAATGAATGGTTCCTTCTTCTAAACTGTGTTTTGAAGGAGCACTTTTCCAGAATGAAGTACGACAGGCCAACTGTTTTGACTAAATGGATTTTGCCTGAAATAAATCTGCTCTTGGTGCATTAAATCTCCCACAGGGGCTCATTAAGAACTTAAAGAAATCGTAGTTTTAACCCAAGCACACATGGACACATTGAATGGCATTAGAGAGAGAGAGAGAGAGAGAGATAGAGAGAACTGGAAAACTGTGTCTGGTTGTCTGTTTTTGTAGATGAGCTCGTAGTCAGACATTACTCACACATCAAATGACCACTCTGAATCAAATGCAGCTTGCCTACTGTATGTGCAGACAAAAGTAGAAAGAAAGGGGAAAAAAGAATGTTTTCCAACCTCTACCCCATGTTTTTGTTTGAACTTTAATATTGTTTCTATTTTGAAGAAGCTACAGGATGTAAGATTTTGGAATTTCTTAAAAATTACTATTGTGAGCTACATGCGGAAGAACATTTTATAACATGGGTTGTGCTGCATCTTCCACCACAGGGATTAATCTGAAGGCTGTGAGAGGCAAGTAATTAGGCTTAGGAATGTAATGACATGACACAGTGATCCACCATTTTGTCAGGGTTAGTCAGTCAAGGCAAATAGCCAGCCTAGCTAGCTGATGAGTTTTCATACAAACTGAGTGTTCTGATTGTTCAGTTCATTATGGTGGGAAGCTTTTGCAGAATTAGAATAACTGTTACAGCTGCAACCATGACAGCTGTGGTACAAACAAAACAAATAAATAAAAATCGACTGTAATTTTAACGATTTCCTGTTTGGAGTCAACACTAGGGAGGTGAAGTGTCGGAGGTATTATATTCAGTGCAAACATTAAAGAAATTGCTGTAGAGAACTCTAACCTTGGCTACATACACTGGTTTGAATGAATGTATTCTCACATTTTGGCTTCTTGTACCCAGTCATTTGTTATCTCTATATAGGTTTTATGTGACTTTGAATTTTTTTTAAATCAGTCCCTCCAGGATTTTGTGATTTTGCAATCGCAGAAATTAATGCAAAATCAAACACTCCTCAATATTCTGAGATTTTCCGCAGATTTGGGCCAAGACTTCACAATCATCTGAAGTCATCACAACGTGCCCTCTTTGATTGACGTTTTCAGCTAAATGCCTCATTTCTTTTCTGCAAAAAAGCACAAAAAAACCTCAAGTTGCATCACAAATTTTGAAAAAAGCCGCAGCAAAATCGAGCATCTTGGCCGCAGCAATCACAAGAAAAACTTTGTGAAATCCTGTACGGTCGGTTTAATTCCTCAAAAAACAGATACTGACCCACACAAGTAACCAAATAAATAAATAAAAACAGCAATCTTTTCTCTCTCTCTCTCTCTCTCTCTCTCTCTCTCTCTCTCTCTCTCTCTCTCTCTCTGTGTGTGTGTGTGTGTGTGTGTGTGTGTGTGTGTGTGTGTGTGTGTGTGTGTGTGTGTGTGTGTGCGTGCGTTTGTAGCATGTGAGCAAAGAACTAACTCTGTCAAAATGCCGGAACAACATGACGTTGATTCCCAAGCCCTACACACAACAACAAAGGCTTCTCTATGTTTTGAGCTGTTCATGGGGCTCAGCGTGTCTTTGAGACTGATTATTACAAGCTATCTGGTTCAAAGAGATTTTTTGCACCGTTATGGCGCTTGTGTCTCTGTGTTAAGTTGTACTGGAAATTTGGTGTGGGTCTTTGGCCATACTACTTTCAGGCATAATGTTGTAGGACGTATCTGAGCTGGACTGTGGCTTGTTTTCTAAATCTCACAGCTCTGACAGCTCTAAATGTGAATTACTATGAATTATACTTACAGACTGTCTGGGCTACAGGGCAAATAATTGTTTTTTGTCAGTGTCTACACGCTGTATCTTTAAGTATGTTTAAAAAAAAGTACAGCTATCTGAAGGGAGAAATCTACTCAGTGAAGCAATTTTTGTTGTTTCCTGAGAAAATCAAACCCACTGCATATAATTTTGTGCTTCTTATAAGCAGTTTCACAGTGGCCAGGGGACTTATTAAACAGAAACACTACCAGCCATTTTCATTGCTTTGAGACTATGAGAGAAATGCTCATGTTTGTGCATGTTAGGAGAGGGAGAACATTTCATAAATCTCTCAAACACCATGCAGATGAGATGATGCAGGCTGAATGTAAGGATAATGTAATAAGCAAGAGTATAAGAGAGAGAGCAGAGTAGTGTAGTCAATAGAGGGAGAGGAGAGAACAGTAGTAGAGAGAAGTAATGAGTGGAGAGGAAAGGTAAAAAGAATAGAAGTAGAGAGGAAAGGGAGGAGAATTGATATTATTCCCGCACTTCAATCAGTGTGCAGTTTTGTGGAAGCCCTTCATTCTTTACCTATAGCAAGATCCCTCGTTACACGTGCGAATGCAACAGAATCTAACTTGGCAAACATCTTGTGAGCAAATCTTTGCCAGAATTGTAGCCAGTTCTGAAGAACTTGATTTAATGTCCAGGTTCAATTTAAATGTTCTTTTCATTAGAACAATTTGGGCCTCATGAACATTTCTTATGACTTCCTGTGTGTATCTATTTACTCATGAAGGAATACATATTTAAAAAAAAGATTTTGTTTTCATTTATTACTCATTAGGGGGTCTTCAAGGAAGTGCAAGTAAAGTATTTCAAAATGCATTTTATATATGCCGGAAGACTTCACTTCCTGTTTGACTATAATGACATCTAGTTCACATGATGTGAAAAACCTTGAGTACTCCGATGTCTTGTTTGCTATCTTAACCTTTGATTTGGGTTACAGGCACACTTTAAAAAAATTTAATTTAAATTTAAATTTAAAATTATCACCTAAGTCATGTTTTGTGAAGATAGAATGGAGTGTTGGCATAGTAGTGAAGGCTTTTGTTTCAATTTAGAATACATTAAATAATCCAGTAGGGCAGCAAGGACACATTTACATTGCACTTTCATGTTCTAATTCCACCTAGTTAAATGCAGTCTTTGCCAACAGTGGGCCTCATTTATCAAGCTGAATACTAACGAATTTATTTGTGAATCAGTCATAGAAGCATTTACACAAGAAATTTGGTATTCGTGAAAATCTTTCATGAAAATCAGAAAAAGGTTCGTATCATACTTGTGCTGTTTAGGTAGGTGGAACGCGTCAAAGTAACATCCACATGAATGCCAGGACCCAGGGTTTCCCAGCAGAACATTGCCCAGAGCATCACACTGCCTCTGCCGGCTTGCCTTCTTCCCATAGTGCATCCTGGTGCCATCTCTTCCCCAGGTTCACTGGTTTCCTTCCTTGGACCACTTTTTGGAGGTACTAACCACTACATACTGAGAAAATCTCACAAAACCTGTTGTTTTGAAGATGCTCTGATCCAGTTGTCCAGCTATCACAATTTGCCCCTTGTCAAAGTTGCTCAGATCCATGCACTTGCCCATTTTTCCTGCTTCCAACAAATCAACTTTGAGAACTGACTGTTCACTTGCTGCCTAATATACTTCACCCCTTGACAGGTACCATTGTAAGGAGATCAGTGTTATTCACGTCATCTGTCAGTGGTTTTAATGTTATGTCTCTCTCTCTCTCTCTCTCTCTCTCTCTCTCTCTCTCTCTCTCTCTCTCTAGATATATATATATATATATATATATATATATATATATATATATATATATATATATATATATATATATATATATATTATAAAAGAAAGCATAAACCAACCCAAATTCTCTTTAAGACAAAAAAGACTAGTTCTTCAAATGTCAATATATAAAAAGAGGATGGGCTGATCTGTGTAGATTGTAGATGTAAGCCGAGGTGGTGCAAATGGCAGCATTGATATTACTGATGGAAGGTTTGACTTGCACAAATATTTACATACCACTTTACTGAAATATTGATAAATGTAGCTAAAAGTGTGAAAAGCTGAGATATGGCTTCACTTCATGGTTGCTATCTTCAAAGCTAATGCTTTGGCAATGAAGTAATGGAAGATGTTTGATAACATTAAGAGCAAGAGTTGATCATTTGAATTATTTAGTGTATTTGAGTTAATTTGATTATTTAATTTGTTGTATATTTGTTGCATCCTTAGTTACAAATAAGTTCTTGCAATACTAAGTTCTTTGAAAATAGTAATGTCCACACCCACATAGAGCAAAAGTAGACTGTGTACCTGACTGCCACTCCTCATCTGTGCTGTCTGTGTTATTTTGATATTGTTCGACATCTGTCCTCATGGCTTGTGTGTTATGGTGCCTACAGTAAGACTGTTTTGTTAAATATTTCAGGACAATAATGCCCTCATTACATTTACATTCATGGCATTTATCCAGAGCGACTTACATTTATTTCATTTATACATCTGAGCAATTGAGGGTTAAGGGCCTTGCTCAAGGGCCCAATAGTGGCGGCTTGGCAGTGCTGGGATTTGAACTCACGACCTTCCGATATGTAGTGGATCCACAGGACTGAAGCCAGAAAAGCAGGATGTAGTTCACTATATACCCAATAAAAAGCCATTTAAGATTAATCCTCAGTCTCTGACTTTGTCAAATGTTCATTCTGTGTTAAAGTGGGATACTTTCTTAGCAAGGATACTATTTGAAAGGCTCCTGTTTGATATCAAATCCCTTAGACTTAAAAGATCACCATAAATATGAGCATAGCAAGCATACAATGGTCCACTGGATGGCAGTATTGCCTTTTTCTTTTTCTTTTTTTTGCTTCCTTGCCTATGCAATCTTTCCCTATGGTTTTCCCAAGTGATTTATAAGTGACTTCCACAGAGCGATCTGTGTTATCCAAAGGCCTTAAATTTATACCTACAAGGTCTGTCCCCAATGAATTCACCTGAGCCTCAGATTCCTGTTCTTGGAAGACAGGAGTGGAACCCAATGTGGAATTCTGCCTTTGTAGTCCACTAACCTCAAGGTTTGACATGTTGTGCATTATGAGATGCTTTTCTGCTAACTATGGTTGTAAAGAGTAGTTATTTGAGTCACTGTAGCCTTCTTGTCTACTTAAACCAGCCTTCCCATTCTCCTCTGACCTTTCTCATCAACAAGGCGCTTTGTTTTTTCTGCAGAACTGTCACTCACTGGATGATTTTTGTTTTTTGCATGATTTTGATCACAGACGATCAGAGGTTTCTGAAATATGCAAACCAGCCTACCTGGGACCACCAACGATACCACGGTCAAAGTCACTGAGATCATGTTTTTCCTATTCTGATGTTTGATGTCAACATTAACTAAAGCTCATGACCTGTATTTACATGATTTTCTGCATTGCGCTGCTGCTGTTTTTTTTTTCTTCCATAAAGAAATTTACATGACTGTTCAGCCTATGGGTGATTTATAGGAGTTCTCCTCCAACAGTGTATCTTGCCATGGCTTGGCAAAAAAAAACCCCCAAAAAAAACAGGGCTATCCATATCCTGGTTGAATGTACGTGTGTGTGTCACTTTCATATAAATAACTCTATCCATTATCATAGGAGGAGATTCTCTGGAGGATATTGGTTGGTGACTTTATGGGCACAAGTAGTAAAATACTACTTGAAGTTCAGATTTTGAAATGGAACCAGTCATGTCTCATTTGGTATTAACACTGTATGTGCATTGTGCTGCTGCATTTCTCTTTCTCATAGAGAAAAGCAGTAAGCACAAGACAAAGCTTGTTTGCTAATGGCAGCAGGTAAAACTAAACAGCAGGTCTGGAATTAGTCTGGGAAATTTAAGAGGAGCTGGCATATCCAGATCATTACGCCACCATCACTAAAACTAATTTTATCCATATTTTCCACAATACCACCCCTTCTCATCTGATTCACCTTTAAGAATGACAATTTTCAAAACCACAATAAAACAGATCTATCTTTAACTAACTCTACCAATATGGCAGATTGATCCCAAAGCACAGCCTCACATGCTGGTGATTCCAAAATACTATACATTAAGGTTTAGTTAAAATACATTGAAGCCAAGTTTCACTTAATGGCTGCTCATGTATCCAAACACAACCAAGAGTGCCAATTCTTTAGTGAAAATGCAAAAGATTTTGTGTACAAACCCTAGCAGACAATGTTAGAAACACAAATAGTCATGCATTTCCTGGGGCTGAATTGCAGATGCCTTACTGTGGGTAAATCAATAAAACTAATTCTGAAACATTGAAATGCTGCTTAAATTCTTAAATTGTTGGCCTCTTAAATCCAATAATAATAATAATAATAATAATAAAAAAAAATGTGAAAAGAGTGAGAAACTTTGGCAGACACCATACTAATGTACAGTACGACATCGATCAACTTGGGAGAGCTACCACTTCCTCTAAAACATGAAACCAGAACCTGTATCTTTTCAAACTCCAGCACTGCTTGTTCCTTAATCAGTATGTTAGTATGTGCACATTATAAGAAAAGGCCTTATAATAAAAGGCCTTGTCTATCTGTGACCAAGCTGAGGCTTTGAAAAGCACAAGTCTCACCAGCCACCTGCTGTCTTCGCCTCCTCTCCTGGATGACAATAGGCAGCTAAACTGATTGCATTGTAAACAAGAAAACTTAATGAAAAATCTCTTATCAGGGCCAATGCACTTGCCGGTGGGGACTATACGACCTTAATATACCAATTAAATTTTTGCAAATGAATTATACCAAGCAATATTTTCTCCCATTAACATGATGTTACATCCAATTTATGTGTCTTTGATAGCAAAGATGTTGAGCAATACTGTGGTGACTCTGGAGTGCTGTCTAATTGAACACACACACACACACTCACACACACACACACACACACACACACACACACACACACACACACACACACACACATATATGCACACACGTCTGCATCAATCCAAGAATAATTAATGAATCACGCTCCCATAGACTGAATATGAGACTGAGAGTTGTTTGGTTGTTTGGTTCATGTGGAGTGACACACACACACACACACACACACAGATTGCATATACACACAGATATGCAATACATGTGTATATGTGGCCACGATGGGATAAATTTCACCAGTAATGATGTTCTGATACACCATGCTGTTTAGAGTTTTAGCAGTCTTGTAATTTCACATTGATTATAATACTACTAATGACGTCTAAAACTCTGAATGGTCCTATCCACATTACCTGTGTGACCTGTTGGTCTATTATGATCTCAACATCTCCTTCGATCAAAAGGTGCAGGTTCTTTATAAGTATCTAGAATAATGTTTAGGTTGAAATCCTATTGGTTTAGTCACACGTTTTGTTAAAAACTTTTTGTAAAGCTGCAGATCTGGTGGGTTCATTGGAATAGAGAGTTTTGGTAAACTAGAATGCATTTATGTCCCAGGCCCTCATACCTGTGTTACCTTCTGGATCTCTATTATACTTTTGCTGTCATAGCTAGACATGCCCTATCTCTCTTTCAGGATGCCAGTGCCTGATCTTGATTCCCTTTGCCCTTACGACCTGTCTGACCCATCCTGATGCTCTGCTTTTGCTTGGAGCTTTCTGGACTTGTGACTCACTTTCTGCAGCTGTATACATATGGATACACTAAAGATGGTCCCACTTGGATACCCTAAAGCTCACTGTAGATGGTCCCACCTAAATATTGCACTTACCAAAAACAATTTATGCCCACTACTCTCACAATCTGTATCTAACTGTATCTAAAACTTCTGCTGTAATCATAAAGACATTGATGCTCATACTGTACATCATTTCTATACAGTACTTTTTGACTAGATTCTGTAGTATACAATTGTGGATGAGTAATAATTTATAATCCCACTATCCCACTTTCACCCAGAAGAAGATGGGTTCCATTTTGAGTTTGTTTCCTCTCAAAGGTTCTCCCTTATGTTGTCTCAGGGAGTTTCTTTGACACTGTAGCCTCTGGTTTGCATATTAGGGATCTAAATCTACATCTGGATTTCTGTAAAGCTGCTTTGTGACAATGTCTATTGTTAAAATTGCTATATAAATAATATTGAATTGAATTGAATTAAATTGAGGTGATATATTCCAAAAGACATGGGATTTTCTGGGATTCACATTTAAATACATAAATGCCAGTTAAATACAAGCTATCATTCTACTTCAACCCTCCAGACCTTCGGTGGTAGTGTGAATAACATACTGTTTGTAATGAGAAACAGGTCTCACCTTATGACTGCACTGAAAGGTGATTAGACATGACTTAAAATCTGGAAAAAGTGCATGGTGACACCAATTAGCAGCAGCATAGATTTCCTGGAGCAGCTTATCATTAAAGGCCAATGAAGAAGAGACGCTCCTTATAGAGTGGCTGTCATAGATGATCTATAGACTAAAGTGAAGAAGTCCACCACCCAGTGGACCAGACTCTGCATAGAAAAGGGACACCTGTGTCTTACCTCCATAATAAAAATAGCTGATTTTAGGATCAAGTAGCTGCTGTCTGTCACAAATAACAACATAGGGAAGGATCTGGGGGCATCTCGGGCCTAGCAAGGAATGCTAAGCTGGCTATCTCTTATTGAAGGCTGCAAGGTCAATAGACTGATTCACAGTCTATTAGTTGGGTGAGCATGTAACTCTTTTAGATGAAATGATCAATGGCAAAGAGGGAATGTCCAGAGACACTCATTTTATTCATCATTTTCAACCATTGAAAGCTTTTCTTGAATTGTGGCATAAAAAACTAAAAGAATCCAAAAGAGTGCATTCAATGTTAGGAGTTGCATTGCATTTAGAGGGGCTGCAATGGCTAATTTAGAGACTGTCATAGGACCTGACCGAAGGAGAACCAGACCATTGCCTAGACGCTTCTTAGACCAGAGTTGAAAGTGGCGGCTCAACTGGTAGGTCATTATCTGCCTAGAAGAACCCAGAGATGTGGTTGTAGACATCCTCATGCTCTTCTGACTTGCCCTTTTGCTATAAGGAAAGCTCTGTTGAGAACTACAAGCCCTCGCATTGCAAGGTCTCCGATAACACATATAAATATTTACATTTTAGACACTGAGGTGTTGGACTAGGTTGAGGTACATTATGTAGTAGATCCACATGAGGAAGGTAAGCCTTTGCTATTGTGAATTAATAGTGAACTCCTACTAACATACTTGCTGAGAAATTAAGTAGTAGTTCTTAGTATTTTATAGGAATAAGATGGATGTTAATGAAGAACTACTCATTTGTTCCTACTTAAGTTTATTACGTGTTACTTTATTGTGTGCAGCTTCAGTAAACAGGAATTAATTGGCTTTAAATGATGTTTTATTTTAAACCATGAGATACAAAACACCCTCTACTTCTATGTAGACTGCTATTTAGACTTACCTGCTCAGGAGGCAGAAAACTTGTCTAACAACTACAGGTTCTTTTTGAAAATCTGGAGCAGAGGTGTAAAAAAGAAGTGAAGACACTCATGGGCACTGATTTGAAGTGCATAAAAGTGATATGGAAGTGGCACATTTTCAATACCCTGTGAAATATGAGGTTACAACCATGCGCTGCACAAATTGCCATAATTTTTCTAGAAAATCTTATCTGACACTTAAAATTCAAATCAGTGAGCTCAGCTTGGAAAGTCAAGATCCAAGATGGCAGTACTATTCTTATGTTTAGCTCAGCTAAAGAGGATCTACTTTTTTATGCTGTATTCACTACCTTTGCCGCCAGTGAATGCCAGACTATGTCACTGCTAATGGAATCTGGTCTAAAGTTCAATTATAACTGTTTCTGGCAAAGCAGATGGCATTCTTATTCTGACTATAAGGAAATGAAGCATAAGCCCACATCCATTTTAATTACCTTTCTGTCTTTTCACATAAATTGCTCTTCTCCCTTCCTCATCTATGACTAGACCGTAGTATCTATCACCATCATAACTTTGTTTGCAGTGTTATCTTTCACCATATTAACTTTGTTTTTCAGCATACTGCATAATATAATCCTATAAAATATAGAACAAAGAAGTAATAGATGCACTGATGTAAGTAATTTATATGCAAAAAAAAACCCTTAAAACAAAGTGCATACAGGGAAGCTACAGTGGTGCTTGAAAGTTTGTGAACCCTTTAGAATTTTCTACATTTCTGTATAAATATGACCTAAAACATCATCAGATTTTCACAGTCCTAAAAGTACACAAAGAGAAACCAGTTAAACAAATTAGACAAAAATATTGTATTTGGTCTTTTTTTTTAATTGAGGAAAATGTTCTGACATTACATATCTGTAAGTGGCAAAAGTATGTGAACCTCTAGTTAATTTGAAGGTGAAATTAGAGTCAGGTGTTTTCATTCAATGGGATGACAATCAGATGTAAGTGAGTGCCCCGATTTCTTTAAAGAACAGGGATCTATCAAAGTCTGATCTTCACAACACATGTTTGTGGAAGTGTATCATGGCACGAACAAAGGAGATTTCTGAGAAAAGAGTTTGGACTCCAACAATCCACAGTCAGACAGATTGTGTACAAATGGAGGAAATTCAAGACCATTAAAGGCCTCTTTCACATTGGCTAATGTTAATGTTCATGAGTCCGCCATCAGGAGAACACTGAACAACAATGGTGTGCATGGCAGGGTTGCAAGGAGAAAGCAACTGCTCTTCAAAAAGAACATTGCTGCATGCCAGAAATATAGAAAATTCTAAAGGGTTCACTTTCAAGCACCACTGTATAACTACGGACAGTAGGCTCTTTATGCCCTTTCCTGTCTCACTAGTCTGAAATCCTTCACTGTAGATCCTGCCCAGCAAGATTAATCTCAACAGGCAAAAGCAAAAACAAAAACAAAATTCATCTGACACACAAGCATAGAGAGCAACTTTGAGAGCAAAAGTAGGAAAAACTGTAGGTAGGAACGAAAGGGCAGTTTCCCAAATCTGTTAATCACCCCACTTTAATTCTAAACAAGACTTTTTTTTATATAACTATATATATATATATATATATATATATATATATATATATATATATATATATATATATATATATATATATATATATATATATATTTTGCAATACAAATAGACTTAACATTTTATCTGAAGAATGGTGTAATTTTAGTGCACTTTTGTTCCTCTCAAATCTTTTTTTTGCATGATAAATTTCATTACAAATATTGGAAGTTCAGATAATTTGCTTCATCTGGGAATAATTTTACTGCAGTCTACTAATGATTTAACTTGATTTGTTTGGGTGGCTTGAGAAAGCACAACTTTAAGACCATAGTCACACATGATTTAGCAAGTGAGTTGTTTTGCTGTTGTATAATGGCTAAGTTAGTTTTTTGCTGTGTGAAACTTCTGCTCAAGGCCAGTTCAGCGATGAGGTCAGCAATGAGGTCATCTGTCAGAGCATCATGGAACCCTTGCTCTCATTGATTTGCATAAGGGGTCATGGGGTCACACAGCTCTCTCTGTTGTGATGCCATACATGGGGGTGTTTGAGACACACCCCAGAGATGCAGCACACAATTACACATACATACACATTTTAAAAAGGAGCTGGGGGTGAATCAGAGAGCAAGACACACTGAATGTTATTTTTTCTCTTTTTGGACTCACAAAAGGTGCAGAATTAAGTTTTAGAACTAAGTTTTAGAGCTCAACTAAATGATGAGCCACCTAAAAAAAGAGGAAAAAAAAGACTTTATGTACTTTCATAAGTTTAAAAAAAGTGGAGTTGCCAGACACAAGGTTGTCAGACCTCAGCCCAGGAGGACTCAACATATTTCTACCCACACACTGCATTCCAGTCATTTAATTATTAGGGCATTTAGCTGAATTGACTGAGTTTGCCTTTCATAATCTGGGTTGGCTGCATCTACTGTAAAAGCTCTATGCTGATGGCACAGTAGATGACCTAACCTGATGCCCCCAGAAACAAAAAGAACATTTCTAAGGCTCTTGTCATAAAGTCTACAGTATACAAAGGCAAAAGGTCTAAGAGAGGCTATACAGTATTCCTATATGTATATATCCATATCTATATCCTATATGTGGTGCCTTTCTATCCTTGTTTAATGCTCTCCCATTGTTTTAGATTGCTTTTCTGTATTTCTATACGAAATACACAGTATTAATTTACAATATTGTTTCATGCATTTTTGTTACTGCATTTTATGGCTTTTTGTCTGTCCACAATATTACTTTCCACCCTGTTAGTATTTGCTGTAAGAAAAGAACCTATACTCTGACATCACTTTCATGAATAGACGTCATATTTTAACTTTGCTGAGCTGGTTAAGTCCTAACATATATATATATATATATATATATATATATATATATATATATATATATATATATATATATATATATATATATATAATATTTGTAAATGTTGTACAATGTTGCTGCATTTTTATTTCTTCAACCATGACAGCTTAAGCTTACTAAACTTATTGAACAATCTAAATTATGCTCACTGTTAGCTGTTTACATGTTTGGTTTACAGTTATAACCCTTAGAATCTGATCACTACCCAGTACAGCAAGCCGCAGGCAGTATCACAGCTAACATGACTCAGTTTAATTAGCATATAATATTTTTGCTTTAAATTATGCAGTGCTACTTAGCTGAAAATGATAGAAACACAGCAGGCCTATAATCAGGAGATCAGGGGAAAGTCTGTCATTATCTTTAGATCTCCAGCTCTCTAGAACCTCTGGTACTAAAATGCCTATTCTATTTGGCTGTTTTAAATATATATTTTTCTAAATTGTATTTTTGTCCTCTCTCTTGTGCACTGTTTACAGTGCTTTTGTTTTTGTCTGTTCTGTTTAGCTAAGAACTGTGGCCTTGAGTGCATAAGGAACATTTAAACATGAAACATGCCAGTATGAATGTAGAGTCTCTAAGTGAAATCCAAGCTCTAAACACCTTTTGTTCCCAGTGTTTGTCCTAGATCACCTGAATACAAATACATATTTCTCCTCACTGTATATTTCATTTCATTTTATATATTAAATATATATTTCCATCTATCTATCTATCTATCTATCTATCTATCTATCTATCTATCTATCTATCTATCTATCTATCTATCTATCTATCTATATATATATATATATATATGTATGTATGTATGTATATATAATATATTTATATATTAAATATATGTTTTTTTTCTTGATGAAATCTGGCAATCTTGGACACTCATGTATTAGAATTAGGAAAATTTATATTTGTTTAAATTATGCAGGTCAAGGTTTTCTTCCCAAAATTAATGTGAATACCAGAGAGCACATAGTGCCATATTAAATACAAGTTGCATTAATACTTCGTTGAATTTCGGATAGATTTAAGATTCAAGGTAGCAAAACCTGCTTCACTTTCTGTGGCGTGCTTCATTCTGAATTGATGAAGAATATGCTTCAGAGGTGGACTGTTCACAGCAGTTGTGAGCTGTTTTATTACTTCCAAAGTGAAGTAATAAAAAGGATTTGCTTAAAGGGACATTTTTAAAGCGTGACTTTTAAGAGAACAAATGATGGACACTTCACTCCTAAAGTTCTTTCTGTTAATAAAAAGGATGCAGCAACTGGAAAGTTTACCTATAAATATAGATCAAGTTTTATGTAGTAGTAAACTGCAACTAAGCGAAATAAAGGTAGATGCTAAGTGTTTTTAATTCGCTTCCACGAGTAGCATACTTTGTGCATGTGTACTATAAATTAGCCTTCTTTACAGAGTGAAATGAAACTAGTGAACTGTAAATGCAAATGGCATGGGTATGTGTTTGCTGTTTAGGCCACTTATTCATGACTAAAAATGGGATCATTTGGACATGTTTATATAGAGTAAGTATCTGTGTATTACAGAAGAATACTTTTACTTGAGTTTAATAAAGTGATGTTGAAAATGACATTCAAGCCCATTCCAAATAGCAGTAACTTTTGATTACACACTGCAATATTTCAGTGTTCTGACTGTGAAGAGAGTAGCCATTACAGAACGTAGGGCACACTAATGTTTAGTAAAAGCAATGCTGACTTTTTCTTTATAATAAGAAATAAACACAACAAATCATAGGTATCCCACCTTACCTGAGTTCACCCTGTGTAGTTTTCCAGCCACCTGCTTATGCTCTGAGTAAATGTAGGGTAAAAGCCTTCACTGAAATGTCTTTCTGTTTAATTTACTCTGCAATTTTACAACCACAGTCAGTACTGCCAGAGCTGCTTTCATTCTGACAGTATGTTCTCACTCCTCTGTTCTGGTTTAAATTATTCACGGATAATTGATCTCCTTGGCACTTTAGTTGGTGATAGATCTGGGTGTTAGACACAGTTCTTAAACTTGTCTTTCATACATAGCATCAACTCTACTTTCACACAGTTAACACATACTTCAGTGTCTGTCAACAGTACAAAAACAACCTAGTTTCCAAACAATGTTTCCAGTTTTGTTTATTGATCTTAACTGTAAACAATTTTACAGTAAAGGTTTACAAAAACTTATTAAACTATATTACACTATATACATGTAAAGCATTTCTAATAAATTTCAGTAATATGATGCATTCAGGGATGTTTTAGTTGTATACACCAAATTACCTGTTTGCATTGGTGCTGAGCTGGACATAGTTTTACAAGTGATGGTATAAAACATAACTGGTATCAAACATGAACGCAACTGATGTTATTTTGCTATAGTTTTATGTGCTGTTAGGCTGCATGCATTCAGAATCACAGTTGAGTGCTTAACCATTCTTTTCCCCAGTTGCTTTTGACATTTGAGTATTGAGGCGAGTTTAATAAAGCGTTTTACATACATCAAACATTAGAGTATCTGGAAAAATTCATTACACATAAAGTGAAATATTTCAAGCTTTTTTTTTTTATTTTATTTTTTTAAATCTTGATTATGGCTTATAGCTCATGGAAATGAGATACTGGAAAAATCCAGTATCTCAAAAATATTCGAATAAAGAATTACAGCAATGTCAACCTGAGAAGAGCTCTAATCAGCTAATTAACTCAAAACACCTTTTTACTCAAAACACTCAGTGCTCAGTGGTCCAAAGTCCTCTTTTCAGATGAAAGTAAATTTTGCATTTCATTTGGAAATCAAGGTCCCAGAGTCTGGAAGAAGAGTGGAGAGGCACAGAATCCAAGTTGCTTGAAGTCCAGTGTGAAGCATTACAGATCTGGAAGGAGGGAAGCAGGATGCACTCGCAGGGGAAAGTTGTCAGTTTATTAGGAACATAAAAATGAAACAGAACATTCAAAAATAATGGGACAGTCTAACAAAAACTACAAATAAACAAGGCAAAATTCCAAAAAAAGACAGGGCAGTAATTCCAAAAGGCTAGGCAAGAATCCAAACACTCACAGGGCAAAAATCCAGGAAGTCATGAGACAATAATCCAAGGTCAAGGAAAAGCAAGGAAAAACAAAGACATGGAGGAATATTCCAAGAAGTCACGAGGCTATAATCCAGGAACCAGGGAACACCTGGTAAACAAAAAACATAAGAAGATCTACAATTCTTGATCTTTTAGTTACATTGCGCTACATATAGCTACATATGGTTATTCTTCATCAATACTCTGTGACGAAGCAGACACAAATAGGGGTTTAAGTAACAAAGGTAATTCAAAGCAAACAAGATCAAAACACACAACACCTGGAAATTATAATCAGACAATAATGCGAGAACCAATGACAGAACACAGGAGTAAACATAATGTGAAACAAAACCAACGGACCAGTACGGAAGCGGGGGCAGAGACATGACGTAAACCAAAAACAAAAGAGCTTATGGCAACATAAACAAAACCAGAGTTCATGAAACAGTCCGGAGATTTTTATGAATCGCGCTGGAATGCGCTCAGTGGAATGCGGAAGTGCGCTGCTCCGCTAGTGGCGCAGCGAGAGGGAGATGCTTCCACAGTGAAGTTTCCACAGTCAGTGATGATTTGGGGTGCCATGTCATCTGCTGGTGTTGGTCCACTGTGTTTTCTCAAGTTGAGAGTCAATGCAGCTGTCTACCGGAGATTTTAGAGCACTTCATGCTTAGGGAGACACTGCCTAGGGTGCTTGTGATATAAGCCCTGTTCTATATAATACCCATAAATTTAAATAATACATAATGGTTGTCACAACGATGCATGCAGTGTTTTACGTAAATGTAGTCTAATTATTGTTCTTTATTTTACAGCCAATGCTTCTTTGCTTGAAGAAATTTGGATTGTTGTGAGTAAAACATTATAAAATTTTAATTTTGCCTGCAAGGCATATTTTCTTAACCACTGCAGTCAAGATGCTGAAGATTAATTCGGTCATTATCTGATGCTGTAGCCACTGTAATATCTACAGAGGTATTTGCATGTGAAAAAGAAGCAGTGTTCTGCTTTCGTTTTACACATATTCAGTGACAGTGAGCGATTTGAAAGTTAAGATATTCCACTGTGTGGAAGAAGGGACAATGTCCTTGTTAGATTTGGATGTACTTCTATAGATGAACAGATGAAAAGCACATGATGGTTTTTTTTTTTCCTTCCCCACAGAGATTTTCACAGCATCAAGTACCTTTACCTCAGACAGACAATTTGGAACCAAAGGGTCAGAATGTTTAGAGATCTTCGTGATATTTAGCGAAGACATAAAGTGTGTCACCAGTTGAAAGCGTGGTGTAGAAATGCTTATGGGCACATGATGAATTCAGATTCATAACAGTCCCCTTTTATATGAGACTAATTATGTATTACAGAGACTACTATATGATAAAAGCTACATTGTTAATGATTATTGCTGTATAAATGAATAATAAATAACAATGAATACGTGTGTACACAAATGACACAAATTGACAGGATAGGAAATAATGGGAAACAATAAATAGGAAAATAAATTAACTACATCATTAAATTGCATCCTAAATTGTATAGTGAAATAGCGCTACTCCCTTTTGTTCCATACTAAATATTTCTTTCAGAACCAGTGGAGTATGCCATGTCATACTTGTCTTCTTTACTTTTCTCACATTGTCGAGAAATTGAGCAATTCTAGTGTTTGACTTATTACTATTCTCGCCACGTGTACTTAGACCAGACTTGTGGCCTATTGTTTGTGTTGGTGTGTAGCAGTGTGGGTGCTGTGGATGCAGAGTAACAAATGTCATAATATTATAAATTCATAACTTGTGAATTGTTGAACTTTCCCAACCTTTTGTATTTAAGGGCAAGATGGCAAGCTGTATGTTCTGCCAGGCCTCGATGAAGCTGGAAGATAGACAATGATCAAAGCCCAGAAACTCAGGAAACTTTGTGTCAGATCAGGGCATGATCATGCTTCACATGCAATTGCACAGGCACAGACTACACGGGAAGCCAGGCTTCTGCCTAAGATTTCCATTACAATGCAGCACTGAAATGTTTACCAAAGTGTCTATATTATTCATCAGTCTTGGTGGAAATCAATTTTTAGATAATCAAATGATCAAATATCTCACTGCAATATCCCACTGTTTGTTCATTTAACTCAAACACTTTCCGGTGAACAGAGCAGCCTTCGTGAGAATGTCCTTTGAAGACCCTGACACAGAGCTAACAGACATTCACTGAAGCCTGTGCTTCTCTTGATGTTTGTTACACATTCATGTACACTGTGATTTAATAGGATGAATGCTCAGCAGGCTTTAAACACGTCATTGTGAGCCATGCCTGGATGCACAGGCTACATTGGGAGTGAATGGAGTGTGAGCGGGTGCATTTTGCACAGAAAAATGGGGCCGCAGTAGCTCAGGCGAATGGGGCAGCAGTAACTGAGGTGAATGGGGCAGTGGTAGCCCAGGTGAATGGGGCAGTGGTAACTGAGGTGAATGGGGCAGCGGTAGCCCAGGTGAATGGGGCAGTGGTAACTGAGGTGAATGGGGCAGCGGTAGCCCAGGTGAATGGGGCAGTAGTATCTGAGATTAATCTGGACAGTGCGCTCTTTGTTTGTCCCACTGTCCAATGATTTGGTAGACCTCTCAAAGGGGTGGAACCTTGGAACCAACTGCCAATTAGTAAAACAGAAATGAACATGATTGACAATTCAAACTATTGGAATTGCTTGGAGCCTGCAGTAATGGTGTCATTTGTAAATACTGTAAATAAACTGTAAGTATAAAGTTCTGTTTGATTATTTGCATATATCACTGTGCTGGGACACTATTTACACTGAGCCAATCTTAGGATAAGCTCATGGAACGATAGTCAAAATACCAGCATCCATTATCCATATCAACATCCATATGTATATGCACCGCCACTTTACTTCAATGTTTTTTACATGTTTACAATGTTGACAAGTTTGCACTGCGCTGCCACTTTAATCCCACTCAGCTCTGCTGCTGTATCTACAATGTTTACACCCTGCTGCACTAGCACATCACACTCTGACATTGTATTCTTTTTCTTTTGTGTGTGTGTGTGTGTGTGTGTGTGTGTGTGTGTGTGTATATATATACAGTGCCCTCCACTAATATAGGCACCCTTGGTAAATATGAGCAAAAAAGGCTGTGAAAAATTGTCTTTATTGTTTAACCTTTTGATCTTTTGTTCAAAAAATTCACAAAAATACTCTGCTCTCATGGATATCAAACAATTGCAAACAAAACACAGCTTTATCCAAAAATATATAGTTAAATATATAGTTAAATATAGGTGTGCAACAATTGGCACCCTTTTAGTCAATACATTGTGCCTAGATAACAGCTCTGAGTCTTCTCCTATAATGCCTGATGAGGTTGGAGAATACATGGCAAGGGATCTGAGACCATTCCTCCATACAGAATCTCTCCAGATCCTTCAAATTTCGAGGTCCATGCTGGTGGACTCTCCTCTTCAGTTCACCCCACAGGTTTTCTATGATTTTGTGGTCAGGAAACAATTTTTGTGTTGATTTTGATGTACGTTTTGGATCATTGTCCTGCTGGAAGATCCAACCACGGCCCTTTTTAAGCTTTCTGGCAGAGGCAGTCAGGTTTTCATTTAATATCTGTTGATATTTGATAGAGTCCATGATGTCATGTATCCTAATAAAATGTCCAGGTCCTCTGGCAGAAAAACAGCCCCAAAACATTAAAGAGCCATCACCATATTTAACCGTGGGCATGAGGTACTTTTCCATATGACTAACTCTCTGTGTGCGCCAAAACCACCTCTGGTGTTTATTGCCAAAAAGCTCTATTTTGGTTTCATCTGACCATAGACCCCGATCCCATTTGAAGTTCCAGTAGTGTCTAGCAAACTGAAGATGCTTGAGTTTGTTTTTGGATGAGAGTAGAGGCTTGTGGTGATGTAGGTGATTTCGGATTCAGCCTTCTTTGCTCATATTTACCAAGGGTGCCAATATTAGTGGAGGGCACTGTCTGTGTGTGTGTGTGTGTGTATATATATATATATATATATATATATATATATATATATATATATATATATATATATATGTATATACAGCCGTGGCCAAAAGTTTTGAGAATGACACAAATTTTAATTTTCACAAAGTCTACTGCTTCAGTTTTTATGATGGCAATTTGCATATACTCCAGAATGTTATGAAGAGTGATCAGATGAATTGCAATTAATTTCAAAGTCCCTCTTTGCCATGAAAATGAACTTAATCCCAAAAAAACATGTCCACTACATTTCAACCCTTCCACAAAAGGACCAACTGACATCATGTCAGTGATTCTCAAGGACAAGGCTGGAGATCACTCTGTCATGCTGATTGAGTTAGAATAACAGACTGGAAGCTTTAAAAGGAGGGTGGTGCTTGAAATTATTGTTCTTCCTCTGTTAACTATGGTTACCTGCAAGGAAACACATGCAGCCATCATTGCTTTGCACAAAAAGTGATTCACAGGCAAGGATATTGCTGCTAGTAAGATTGCACCTAAATCAACCATTTATTGGATCATCAAGACCTTCAAGGGGAGAGGTTCAACCGTTGTGAAGAAGGCTTCAGGGCACCCAAGAAAGTCCAGCAAGCGCCAGGACCATCTCCTAAAGTTGATTCAGCTGTGGGATCGGGGCACCACCAGTGCAGAGCTTGCTCAGGAATGGCAGCAGGCAGGTGTGAGTGCGTCTGCACGCAGAGTAAGGCGAAGACTTTTGGAGGATGGCCTGGTGTGAAGAAGGGCAGCAAAGAAGCCACTTCTCTAAAGGAAAAACATCAGGGACAGACTGCTATTCTGCAAAAAGTACAGGGATTGGACTGCTGAGGACTGGGGTAATGTCATTTTCTCTGATGAATCCCCTTTCCGATTGTTTGGGGCATCTGGAAAAAAGCTTGTCCGGAGAAGAAAAGGTGAGCTCTACCATCAGTCCTGCGTCATGCCAACAGTAAAGCATCCTGAGACCACTCATGTGTGGGGTTGCTTCTCAGCCAAGGGAGTGGGCTCACTCACAATTTTGCCTAAGATCACAGCCATGAATAAAGAATGGTACAAAAACGTCCTCAGAGAGCAACTTCTCCCAACCATCCAAAACAGTTTGGTGACGAACAATGCCTTTTCCAGCATGATGGGGCACCTTGCCACAAGGCAAAAGTGATAACGAAGTGGCTCGGGGAACAAAACATCGACATTTTGGGTCCATGGCCAGGAAACTCCCCAGTCCTTAATCCCATTGAGAATTTGTGGTCAATCCTCAAGAGGCGGGTGGACAAACAAAAACCCACAAACTCTGACAAACTCCAAGCATTGATTATGCAAGAATGGGCTGCCATCATTCAGGATGTGGCCCAGAAGTTGATTGACAGCATGCCAGGGTGAATTGCAGAGGTCTTGAAAAAGAAGGGTCAACACTGCAAATATTGACTCTTTGCATAAACTTCATGTAATTGTCAATAAAAGCCATTGACACTTATGAAATGCTTGTGATTATACTTCAGTAACAGTTAGTAACATCTGACAAAAAGATCTAAAAACACTGAAGCAGTAGACTTTGTGAAAATTAATATTTGTGTCATTCTCAAAACTTTTGGCCACGGCTGTATATAGTATCTCACAAAAGTGAGTACACCCCTCACATTTTTGTAAATATTTTATTATATCTTTTCATGGGACAACACTGAAGAAATGACACTTTGCTACAATGTAAAGTAGTGAGTGTACAGCTTGTATAACAGTGTACATTTGCTGTCCCCTCAAAATAACTCAACGCACAGCCATTAATGTCTAAACCGCTGGCAACAAAAGTGAGTACACCCCTTAGTGAAAATGTCCAAATTGGGTCCAAAGTGTCAATATTTTGTGTGGCCACCATTATTTTCCAGCACTGCCTTCAAAGGTTGCCACTGGAGTCCTCTTCTACTCCATTACGACATCACAGAGCTGGTGGATGTTAGAGACCTTGCGCTCCTCCACCTTCCATTTGAGGATGCCCCACAGATGCTCAATAGGGTTTAGGTCTGGAGACATGCTTGGCCAGTCCATCACCTTTACCCTCAGCTTCTTTAGCAAGGCAGTGGTCATCTTGGAGGTGTGTTTGGGGTCGTTATCATGTTGGAATACTGCCCTGCGGCCCAGTTTCCAAAGGAAGGGGATCATGCTCTGCTTCAGTATGTCACAGTACATGTTGGCATTAGCTCCCCAGTGCTGGCAGCACTCATGCAGCCCCAGACCATGAAACTCCCACCACCATGCTTGAGTGTAGGAAAGACACACTTGTCTTTGTACTCCTCACCTGGTTGCCGCCACACACGCTTGACACCATCTGAACCAAATAAGTTTATCTTGGTCTCATCAGACCACAGGACATGGTTCCAGTAATCCATGTCCTTAGTCTGCTTGTCTTCAGCCAACTGTTTGTGGGCTTGCTTGTGCATCATCTTTAGAAGAGGCTTCCTTCTGGGATGACAGCCATGCAGACCAATTTGATGCAGTGTGCGGCATATGGTCTGAGCACTGACAGGCTGACCCCCCACCCCTTCAACCTCTGCAACAATGCTGGCAGCACTCATACGTCTATTCTGCAAAGCCAACCTCTGGATATGATGCTGAGCACGTGCACTCAACTTCTTTGGTCGACCATGGTGAGGCCTGTTCTGAGTGGAACCTGTCCTGTTAAACCGCTGTGTGGTCTTGGCCACCATGCTGCAGCTCAGTTTCAGGGTGTTGGCAATCTTCTTATAGCCTAGGCCATCTTTATGTAGAGCAACAATTCTTTTTTTCAGATCCTCAGAGAGTTCTTTGCCATGAGGTGCCATGTTGAACTTCCAGTGACCAGTATGAGAGAGTGTGAGAGCGATAACACCAAACTTAACACACCTGCTTCCTATTCACACCTGAGACCTTGTAACACTAACGAGTCACATGACACCGGGGAGGGAAAATGGCTAATTGTGCCCAATTTGGACATTTTCACTTAGGGGTGTACTCACTTTTGTGAGATACTGTATGTATATATATATATATTCTTATTTGTGTATTTCCCTCTGGGATGAATAAAGTGATCTATCTATCTATCTATCTATCTATCTATCTATCTATCTATCTATCTATCTATCTATCTATCTATCTATCTGTCTATATGTCTATCCATTTCTGAATTTTGTTGTTTATAAGTTTAGATAGCTAGCTGTCACCTCCTTTTTCAGCTAGCAGCTTTGAAAAGTCTTTTGATGCTCATACTTATTAGAAGAGACTGAAAATTAAATAAAAAGACAGATCAATGCCCACAATTTTAACTGAAAAGTCAGGGAGACAAAAAAGTTCCTTTTTTCTCTATTGGTACAGTAAAATTGATTATGGATTATGTATCTATTATGTGGAGCAGCCACCTTACAAGTCCCTGTGATGAGCTGTAACTATAGAGATGTGTGAAATGTCTAATATGTAATGTGTCATTAAATTGTGCACAGGAGTATCTGTCAGAGCACAATATAAAAAAAAATTAAATGCAACATAATATGATGTGAATAATGAGATTGGAAGCCATATTGTTAAATTAAACCAAATTTTCAGTCATTAATGTGATAATTACAACTAGGACTATACATGGAGCAATACATTTACATTTACATTGGCAATATACTAGACTCCTATTAGATATATTTGAATGCTCGCCATATTCCCAATGATTTACAGGCGATTAAAAAAAAGACCATGGACCCCTGTTAAATTGCATTTTTTTTGTGATTTAAAAAATTAAACCATGATAAATCATGTTAGATCTTTTACCGTCTTTAATGTGATATAGCAACCAACAACATTTTTTGTGGAAGAGTCTATCATCTTGATTTGGCACATCTTGTTTGGCACATATTGTCAGCACATCTTGATTTGGCAATTTTATTCCACTCTTTCTTGAAAAAATGTTCCAGATCTATCAAATTGAGAGGGGATCTCCTCTGCACACCCCTCTTCAAATCATTCCACATTATCCATTGATAATATGTAGATCTGGGTTATGACTGGGCCATTTTTCTTTGTCCAAATCTAAACAATTTCTTTGTTGACTTGGATTTGTGCTTTCATTCGTTATTGTGCTGGAAGGTGAATATTTTTTGCCAAAATAGTCTGATATTTGTAAGGGAACAGCCGGCTCAAACTTCTGCCATCACTAGAGGGAGGCAGAAAGCAACCATTAACATTGCAAGACCGTCTTCTGCCATTAGTGGGAGCCAGAGAGCACTGCCTTAATTATAATCAGTGGCAGACAACTCCACCTGTGCCTGGGCCTATTCAAAGAGAGCTCTCCACTCACTTAATGTCTTGAGGCAACTTTGCTATGTGCAGGTACTCAACTGTCAACTGGTAAAAGCTGGTAATTCAGCTGGGTACATCCTGGTAATTTATCTGGCTTCTCTAGCCAACTCTTGTGCTCCCTAAGCTCTCAGTGTGCATTTGTATATTTAAAAATAAATAAACAAATAAATAAATAAAACCTCTGAAACTATTGGAACGGCAAGGTCCATTCATTTGTTTGTGCTATACATCAAAGACATTTGGGTTTGAGATCAAAAGATGGATATGAGAAAAGAGTTTAGGATTTCTGCTTTTATTTCCTGGTATTTACATCTAGATGTGTTAAACAACATAAAACATAGAAACTTTGTATCAGACCACCCCATTTTTAGGCGAGCAAAAATATAGAAACAGATAAGTCTTGAAGGAAATTAAAGTAAATAACACTTGATATTTGGCTGCATATCCCTTGCTTGCAATAACTGCATCAAGCCTATGACTCACCGACATCACCAAACTGTTGATTTCTACCTTTGTGATGCTTTTCCAGGCTTTTACCACAACCTCTTTCAGTTATTATTTGTTTCTGGGGTTTTCTCTGTTCAGTCTCTTCTTCAGGAGCTGAAATACTGCTAAATTGGGTCTGGTAAAGTCTGGTGATTGACTTGGCCAGTCTAAAACCTCCACTTTTACCCCCTAATGAAGTCCTTTGTTGTGTTGGCAGTGTGTTTTGGATCATTGTCTTGCTGCATGGTAAAGGTCCTCCCAATTAATTTGGATGCATTTCCCTGTAAACTGGCAGACAAAATGTTCCTGTAACTTCTGAATTCATTCTGATTCTACCATCATGAGTTACATCATCAATAAAGATTAGTGAGCCTGTTCCAGAAGCATGCCATGCAAGCCCAAGCCATGACTCTACCTCCACCATGTTTCACAGATGAACTTATATGTTTTGGATCATGAGCAGATCCATTCTTTCTCCATACTTTGGCCTTTCCATCACTTTGGTAGAGGTTAATTTTGGTTCCAGAACTTTTGTGTCTCATCTCTGTATTTCTTTGTGAATTCCAATCTGGTCTTCTGATTCTTACTGCTGATGAGTGGTTTGCATCTTGTGGTATGGCCTCTATATTTCTGCTCTCAAAGTCTTCTTTGAATGTGGATTGTGATACCTTCACCCCTGCCCTGTGGCTGTTTTTTTCATAGCTCTCACAATCTTTCTGTCATCAGCTGTTGATGTTTTCCTTGGCTGACCCATTCAGTGTCTGTTGCTCAGTACACCAGTGGATTCTTTCTTTTTCAGGACATTCCAATTTGTTATATTGGCTATGTTCAATATTTGTGCAATACCTCTGATAGATTCTCTTTACTCATCTTCAAAATGACTTGCTTTTCTCCCATAGACAGCTATTTGGACTTCATGTTGGCTGATCCTTTTTAACAACAAATGCAGTCTTGACAGGTGAAATGTTGTTCAGAATTATTTATTGTTTGAACAATCAATCTAACAGGACACACCTGGGTAACAAACACCTGTCAGTCACATGTTCCAGAAGTTTGCTTTAGGTGGTCTGATACAAAATATGCTATATTGTATGTTGTTTAACATATCTACATATAAATACCAGGAAATTAAAGCTGAAATTCTAAACTCTCTTCTCATTTTTGATCTCAACACCCAAATGTCTTCAGTCTACAGAAAAACAAATGAATTGGCCTTGCTGTTCCAATATACAGTATGTGTATATGTGTGTGTATTGTAACGTATGACGGTGCCCAAACTGATTTCTGAATTAACCCAAACAGAACATAGAAAGTTTCACCACTCAGGTGAACTAGAGTAACCCCGAGAGGCCTCCTTTGACCAGATGCCCCTCTGGAATGCAAAAGACTCTTTGGAACCCACACAGGACTTACCCCTGCAATAAAAGAAACCTTTGATGACTTAACGGGTGTGAACCTCTGGGAAACTTCACGATTAGTTCATCAGCAGGGGTCCACCAAAACTCCGACCAAGGGCCTGTAAATCTCTGATCTAATCTCTGTTTACAACCACATAGATTAACATCAGAGCCCACCGGTCTAGCAAGGAAAACGTCCTCCCTAAAGGTCACCCTTTGTCACCGGTGGGACATTAGAAGAACGCCAGCCCCCTCTTCTGGACATACCCACACTCACGCACACACACAGTGAAAATGTCTCTTGAATGTAACATATAATCATTTTTCTAGATAGTTATAATGTATTCGTATATGCATGTGTTGTGTGTCTAGATAACCTAGTTATAGTGATTTTAGATAGTTTGAGCGAGAAGCTAATTTTTAAGTCGTCTGTAACCATGTCTAATGATCCTACACTGTCCAAAGTTTGGTACCAAAATCATTGTCTTGTAATATGCCAATTAATGATGCATACTATAGGACAATGGGATGTATCATTCTATACTTTTCCATATTTTATCCTAATCCAAACTTAATACAAACCCCGCCTTGACATGCGACCTGCTCTGGGACAGACCAAGAAAGTTTTCCCCCAGAACTTTCTCATCTCTCTCTGGATTCGCCAGCAGCTCAGAGAGGCGTGTACATTGGCATTGTCCATAAAAGACCGCGACACGCGTCCCTCTATGCTCTTTCTTGCTTTTTCTTGCTTTTTCTTGCTTCTGCTTTGCTTTTCACCTTTGCTTCTTCCTTTTCACTACTTATTCTTCTTCCTCTTCTTTCTCTCTACTTTGACTTCACTTTTCTCTCTCTCTCTCTCTCTCGCGGACTTGCTCTCTTCCGCCTTCTGTTTCCGACATTCCTCCGGACTCTCCTTTGTCTCGTTAAACCACGTGGCAATTACCATATTCTTTATTCTTTGGCGAGACCCAACTCCGTTCACCCCTACTCTACCGACGCGGAAGATTCAGCAAACTCCTCGCTAAATCTACGAACCAAGGACCCTCGTGAACGGCATAAAATTAACGCAAGTATAAATTTCAATCGATCTATAGAGGTGTCCTTTAAGTCAGAGCCACCTTTGTTAAAAGGTGAATTCGAATTCATTGCTGATTCTCGAGGTTAAACTGTTGTGTGTTCTGCCATTGTTACTTTCATCATTTTTCATTTTGTTTCTTTCACTTACCCTGTATATATGTATTATTTGTTTGTACCTAGTTGTGTATATCAGTAGTTTTTACGTAGTTATTAAAATCCATGGTTACCCCGCTGGATCGTCTCTGTTTTTACTCATGACAAGGTTCACTTTTAACGTTGCTCTTCGCTACGCGCTGTATTTCTGTTAATTTAGAATAAACTATGCTTCGTGGCCAGAAGAATAATTTATTCTTTTAGAGTAATACGAAGATTGCCCTGGTAAGTTTGGTGGACAAACAGATCAAGCTGCTTCGCATTTAATTCTAAAGCTAGATTACAGTAATTAATATAACATTCCCTTTCATGGTCAATTTATATCCATACTTAATCAGAACATGCTTCGATTAGAGCTATAGATATATTTCACCCATTTGAGCTGGATTCGCTACAATATGTATATATATATATATATTATTCTCTAGTCTCAGCCCAAACTCAACTACTGGGTTGAGTTCACACGTCTGATTCCTGAAGACCAGGGTTCCAACCCACACAAGGTGACCTCCCCGTTACTGTATTTGGACCTATCTTTGCTCTATCCTGAATAGAGCCCTAATCTCAGCTGAAGAGAAGCAGCCCCATAACATGATGCTGCCACACCACCATTCTTAACTGTGGGTATGGTGTTCATTGGGTGATGAGCTGTCTTGTTTTTGTGCCAAACATATCTTTTAGAATTATTCCCAAAAAGTCCTACCTTGGTCTCATCAGACCATACCACATTTTGCCACTTTGTTTAGCAAATTTTTAGGCGGGCTTGAGTGTTTTAAATAAATTTTTTAAACGAGAAATTGTTGTCACATACAGAGATTGAATAAAAACCTGCAATTTAAAAGGGGTATGCAAACTTTTTATATCCACATTATCCCCATATTGGTCTTTTTTATTTTTATTAAACGGCCTCTTGCTTTTATGTTACCACATATTACACTTGACGACAAAGTAAAAATAAAGCTATTTCTTTCTTCAGTTAGACTTCAGCCATCATCTCTGAATATACTGTAGCACAAAGTGTTTGCAAGTTGTCTGAAAGCCCCTGTAATAGCAAGCTCTCTGCATACTCTTTTATGTGGATAATTGGCTTCTTGTGGCCAGTCCCAACAACAGGTGATGAGCCAGACAAATTACATGATCTTGCTAGGAGTAAAAGTCGATCATGAAAGAGTCAGTTGACTCCTTCCCAAACTGTATGGTTCATTGAGGCTGTTCAGTTGGTATGAGGCTTGGCATGTGCCATGTGAACCTTCCTAATAGAAAACTGAGCCTCAATTATGGATACAGTCATGAATTTGTGGGTGGCCACACATCACCCATATGCAGACTTTCTACATCTGTCTTCCACTGCATTTATTTTCAGTCAGAAATGTCCCGTGAATCCTATTTTATCTACCTTTATGGACTGTTTCAAACATTTTAATCACGTGATCTGCTAACAAACCTTAAATGAATGGGAGATGAGATGCCCAAAGAAGCTACAAACTGCATCTGCTTTCGTCTCTGCTGTTATAGCATCATCTTTATCCATTAGCTTAGTGGCAGATAGCTCTACCGTTCAGTGTGATTTCCACACAGTCTCGCAATGATTACGTATTTTATGTTCTCTGATTGCACTCTCTGGCAATGATTACGCATCTTATGTTGTCTGGGATGCATTGAGACACATCTGCGTTCAAACCACATACGATGTGTCCATATGCGTCCCAGACCACCAGTGAATGTGGTTTGAGTGATCAGATCACAACGTGTCTTGGAGATGCATTTGACCCCGTTCACACCTGTACTTAGCACTCTCCATTTATGATCAGATCACACAGAATGCATGTTAATGCCAGGTGTGAATGGGGCCTTAGTTGCAAACCATGTAGTGAACACTGGGAATTTTGCTGTACAAACTGTTTCAATGTTTGCTGAATGCTGTTTCAGTGTTTGCTCTTAAAATCACCATTTTAAGTTGAAACATATTCAGGAAGCCCTAAGCAGGTCACACACTGCAATTTTGTGCACCCTTAGTGGTTGATGTAAAATAGTAAACAATGTTAAGGTGGGGTAAGCAAGCTCTGGAAGTGTCCTATGTATAACTGCCTACATATCAGGCTGATAGTCTTATAGTCGCCCTGTGCCTGGGAATGGACCATTGACATATTCCCAAGGGATCTGGAGAGGTCATCTTCTTGACTGGCACATCAATTGCCTCGAAATGATGGCTCTATTTCAGGCCCTGAAATACTTCCTCCAGCAGTTAAGAGACTACCATGCCCTTGTGCAGGTGGGCAATACGGCGGTAGTCTCTTACATAAATCACCAGGGCGGACTGCGTTTGCGCTGCCTGAACAGGCTAGCGCAGCAGGTCCTGCTGTGGGCACAGGACAAGTTCCTGTCCCTCAGGGAGATTTGCATCCCCGGGTATATGAATGTGGGAGCAGACTTGCTGTCCAGACAGGCTGTTACACTCAGGGAATGGAAACTTCACCCCGAAGTGGTCAGTCAAATCTGGGTAAGATTTTACAAAGCAGAGGTGGACCTCTTTGCTTCACAGGAGATGGCACAATGTCCCCTCTACTTCTCTCTGACTCCTCCAGCTCCCCTGGGTCTGGACGCCATGGCTCATACATGGCCCAGACGGAGTCTTTACGCATTTCCCCCGATTGCTCTGCTCCCGGGAGTCCTGGCCAAGGTCCGTCAACAGGGGTTTCGCCTCTTACTGATAGCGCCCTGTTGACCAACCAGAGTATGGTTCTCGGATCTAATATCTCTCCTCGATGGCTCGCTGTGGGCAATTCCAGTCAGGAAAGATCTCCTATCTCAGGCACAGGGGACAATATTTCATCCCTGGCCTGAGCTCTGGAATCTTCACGTCTGGCCCCTGAGGGGGACCAGCTAAGGGATGCTGGGTTCCCTGCTGACATAGTAGAGACCATTCTAAGTGCCAGGGCTCCCTCCACTAGAAGAAGTTATGCCTTCAAATGGCACATTTTTGAAAATTGTTGTATGGCGCACCACATAGACCCAGTTCACTGCCCAGTGGTTTCAGTGCTGGAGTTCCTGCAAGGGAAATTATCCTCAGGCACATGTCCTGGTACTCTCAGTGTCTATGTGGCTACCATTTCGACTTGCCATGCACCGATTGATGGCGACCCTCTAGTCGCTCGCTTCATTCGTGGAGCCAAGTGGTTGAGACCATCCACGAGAGCTACAGCCCCTTCGTGGGATTTAGCTATAGTGCTCGAGGGTCTGGTCGGCACCCCTTTTGAACCACTAGAATCAGCACCTATCAGGTCTCTGACCCTAAAGATGGTTTTTCTAATGGCTATTACTTCTCTGAAGAGAATTGGGGATTTGCAGGCTCTGTCAGTCCCGCGGTCCTGCCTAGACTTTGCCCCTAGGCTGGTCAAAGCTGTCTTGCATCCTCACCCTAATTACCTCCCGAAAGTTCCATTCTCGACCATGCATCCGGTCGTTCTTGAAGCCTTCTGTCCTCCGCCTTTCATGACTATGGAGCGGGAAAGACTTCACTTACTGTGTCCAGTATGTGCTCTTCAGATTTACGTCCACCGCACCAGCCAGTGGCATAAGTCGGAGCAGCTCTTCATATGCTATGGAGGCCACAATCGGGGGGCGGCTGCCACTAAGCAAATGGTGTCTCATTGGGTGAGGGATGCCATTGCCCTAGCCTACGAGGCGCGTGGTCAAGCTTCGCCGCTAGGTGTTAGGGCTCATTCAACCAGGGGGGTTGCATCTTCTATGCCTTTGGCAAAAGGTGTCCCCCTCCAGCAAGTGTGTGATGCGGCAGGTTGGTCCTCTCCACACACATTTGTCAGATTCTATAGTTTGGATGTCCATGCTACTCTGGGCTCACATGTCCTTGAGTCAACATCCCTTAGGCATGTCTGAGACCTTCTTCAATGTTTGTGTGCACACACTACACAACCTTGGGGGCTCAGACACTTCCAGTGCGGCGGCGTTGGTATTCTTGTTCCCATTAGCGTTTGATGCGCAGCATCGAGAGTAGCTTTTGATAGGGAACGTCTCGGGTTACTTGACTGTAGCCCTCTTCCCTGAAAAAGCGGGAACGAGATGCTGTGCCTCAATGCTGCACTGCAGACGTGTCTGGCGTCTCTCAGACAAAGTGTAACCTGAAGGTATGCCTGTTTCACGTGTATTTATAACCTGCAGGTGCATGTTATCAATGACGTAACTCACCGAGGTTATTTAGGCCAAATGTGTTTGACACACATACTTCGCAACCGGTCGAACAAAGAATGTTCTCATTAACGTTTGATGCGCAGAATCTCGTTCCTGCTTTTTCAGGGAACAGGGTTACAGTCAAGCAACCCGAGACGTTATCCCAGTTGCGAATGTAACATGTTCATTTGATTCACTAACACTGAATTACATGAAATTTAACACATAACCACCTTGTTGCTATTATCTGAATTTTAGCAATTCTTTATTTTAAAAATTTTGGATTATTAGTTAATCCAGGTTTAAAGAACCCAACTATAAGATGAAAGTTAATTCTGTCCATGACAGAGGAATAACACTCACAAAGTTTACATTGCGAGAGCCACTTTTATTATAATTTGGAAGAGACCCCATCGTAGAAAACCACATGCGGTAGAGATTGTTTGACCTTGATCTCAACAACTGCAAGTGAGCAATTTGCATGAATTCTTTCTCAACATCAGTGAAAAACATTCTGCCCACTGAAGTGACGATCACTTCAAATAACATATGCATCATTCAAGAAGAGAAATACGTAATCTACACGTTCCATAGACTATATGTGTAGATGAAATGAAGAACTGTTGTGTACACACAAGGAATCGTAATATTTCCTGTGCGAACATTACAGATAGACCGAATTCTTCTATGCGAGTGTTATGAAAGTGTTATTAATAAATAAATATTTATTTATTAAAAAATAAATAAATAAATAAACCCCTTCATTGACCATATTATGATTGGGCCAGGTCTGAAAATTAATGTGAACACTACTTTTATTGAAAAAGACCAGGCAAAATGGAAATAATAGACTGCTTTGATATTACACCAGAAAAATAGATGGGATCATTTCTGCCCAATTTCTGTATAATATGCCAACGGCTTTAATACAGGAAGCACTGACTCACAATAAAACTGCAGCATCTCAGATAGACTATGCAACTATAGTGTTGTTGAGAGCTCCATTCTGTCCAAACAAGCCATGGTTTCACCTGTTTTTAATGTTTCTAATGGGCCCTCCATGCTGGCTACCTATCAGACCTGCTGTCCCAGATCAAGTCACTGTGGCACAGTAGCCCACACACCCTGAAGTTTTGGGTCTGGCCATTGGGCCCCATGTTTGCAAGGGTTAAGATAGACTTTTATGATTGCATTTGCTCCATCTACATGCTGATTGTATGCAAGCAAGTGTAAGGTTTTTTCACACTGGTGTGAAATACTGGGCGTGAACTCCTTATCTCAAACCAGAAGTTTACATGGCATCAACCCTGGATGCTATTTGATGGTTATTCTTAGATGAGCATAAACTATTAAACTTTTTTCTCAAAGCTGTTGAACGGCTCTGTGAAAAAGACTCCAGCATTTGTCATGTGCAACTAGCTGTCTATTTAGCTAGATTATGAATTGCATGCATTATCAGTCAGCACACAGGAGTTCAAACATGTCACACTGTGGGCGAACCCAGCATTCCTGCCGAAGGTATTGGCACTTCAGCATATTAATAAAACTGATTAATGTATTTTCTTTTGCATATGAGAATGTGCACCAGCCAGCTTTGTGGCCAGTGAGGGCTCTTGATCGCTATTTGGAAGTGAGTGTCAGCTAGTAAGTCACTGACCAGCCATTAGTGTGCACCATAAAGGGGCTCAGGTGTCTAAAGACAGGCTGGCATAGTTGGTAAAAGAAATGATTGTGCAGGCATACTCAAACACACGTCAAGTGCTGCCTTCTTCCATTAGATGTCATTCAACATGCCTTACCACCTAGGCATCTGAGTCACTTTCGGACATTTGAGAATGGGTGACATGAAGTGTTTGTGTTATTTGTGTTGATGCATGTCATGAAACTGGGGTATAAGCCTAAACAAGCAATTTAAGTACTGTTAAAAATGGTGGAGATATGGGAAATGTGGCTGATTACATATTGCGTTCAATGTAGTAAACGTTGAGCAATTAATGGTGGTCAGTTTTGTGGGTGGATTTGTTGATCTCCTAAAGCCAAGTACTGTATATATTAGCACCATGTGTTTTGCTCTGAGCTGTGTAGTGTGTCAGGTGCATGGTTTACTCTTGGATTTAAAAAAAAAAATCTGCTAGTGTAATTGTTTGTGACTAAATGTGCAATGATATGTGATTATTTTAGTTGAAAGAACTATTGAGGGAAATTATGTATTTTAATATTGCTTGTCAATTGAGTTGTCATGTAGATCTGGCCACCCAGTTACAAACATATAGATATATTTTCTCATAGCTAACAAAGAAATTCAACACATTAAACTTCTGTGCCAATTTTCCAAGTGTTATAAAAGCTACAGAAGCAGCTGTCCACAAGAAAAATGGAATAGAAATGAATTGCACACTTTTATACAAAATAATTGCCTTACTATGTACACAGCTGTCTTTTCATTAAAACTAATTGGTCTTTCGTTATCAAGAACTTCAATTATTAACACATTATCTTCATTATTGAACTTGCATTTCGCAAGCTTTTTAGCTTTTGGCAGTTGACCATTCTCACCATTTCACAGCAAATTTTAAACCATAGTTTAAAACACAGTAGTAGGCTGTTCCAGGCAAAGTGTCCATTCATTAGTAAATGAACATATGAACATCTGGCTCTGAATAGCATACACACAAGTTTATTTTTGCTGGACTATCACAGTGAAATTTGGTAAAGCTCTCAGATGTCAGTAAAATATCTGCCCAGAGAAAAGCCTCCAATATCTGTAAAGCTCCAGGTTCTGTAAATGATGTGGACCACCACCATCTAACCAATCAGGGGAAACAACCTACCCCTTTTTACTATTGAACTTGCACCTAATTCCTTTGTTCCTTTTTTATTCTTTGTTCACAGTTCCCTATGCATTACTTAACCCACTTCTGGTTCTTTAACTGAAATACTTCATCCTATCATCTACAGTAGTCCATCAATTTGTTGTTCCATAGTTCTGCATCTCTAGTTCTGTATGCATTTGCCCTCGCAAACCTCCTCTGCTTGTGGTTTGACTCAAGTCAATGACCATTGTAATGCTATTTGGTGAAACATGCACATACATTCTGCTGCTTATTATCCTAAGTTACCAAAATACCATTTCTATAATTATACATTTGTGCCTATTGCCTCTGGAGAGCATATGCATGTGTGACAA
Source organism: Cranoglanis bouderius (assembly GCA_023630585.1). Classification (NCBI taxonomy): domain Eukaryota; kingdom Metazoa; phylum Chordata; class Actinopteri; order Siluriformes; family Cranoglanididae; genus Cranoglanis; species Cranoglanis bouderius. The sequence goes on from CM042547.1 coordinate 6,207,726, forward strand.
TGAAATTCTTCCACAGAAGGATTTACAGTAAAAATGAGGGAATTTCTTCTTGTTTTCCTAATTGTTACACCACTGCTTCAAATATCCAGATAATAAATAAATAAATAAATAAATACAAACATCCTACATAAAAAATAGTATTTTTGAAACAGCCTCAACATGTTTAAATCTTGATTGGCTGTTTTGTTCTTTTTTTCACTTTCTGTCTGCTGCTTGCTGAATTAGTCCAATATACAGTACATTACTTTACAATGCTGTCAACATCACAGCACTGATTTGTATTATTCTTGTTAAAGCCCTTCCTATGTCACATCATGTTTATGTGAAATAGAAACTTGCAAATGACTCATTAGTTAGTCTAAGAAGTGGATGTTCAGGATTGTAAACAGTGTATATATAATGTTTTTGTGTGTAGTGGAGTGTAGTTCTCGACTGATGCTGTTGTGTTTTACTAGTTGCATTCCAAACTATATCTTCTGGTTCATCCCCCCCCCCACCACCACCACCTTCTCTCTTTGCCCTTTCCTCTCTCTGCCATAGACCCCCAAACTACTTTAACTTTGCCAGTAATTTGTTTTTTTTTCCAGGCCTGTGTGGTGGTGCTGTGAAACGGTGCCCCAGGTTAATGGTTTTCTGTTACCGGTCCATCATCTTTGCACTTCTGAGGGGTCCACATGCATTCGGTTGAACACATTGAAAAACACTTCATCCAGGTCAGATACAAAATGGTACAGACAAATCCTACAGAAGCTAGATCAATGTAATGTAACACTGTTTTTTTTTTATTTTATTTTTTTTAAAAATAAATTTGTACCTACAAAATTTTTAGACAAACAAACAGGTTGTTTGCAAGAAAAAAAAGTGATATTTTTTCTTGTAAGTATACCGCAATTATGGTGTGAAACCAAGTAAGGAATTATGACATGTAAAGCTTGGCAGGCTACAGTATATTGTAGGATATACTGTTTTCAGAAGTGCTTCTGACAAGTTATATAGTTCTCTTAAGAAGAAAGGAAGCCTTTTGTTGTCACATTTACATTTACATTTACGGCATTTGGCAGACGCCCTTATCCAGAGCGACTTACATTTATCTCATTTATACATCTGAGCAATTGAGGGTTAAGGGCCTTGCTCAAGGGCCCAACAGTGGCAGCTTGGCGGTGCTGGGGTTTAAACTCATGACCTTCCGATCAATAGCCCAACATCTTAACCACTGAGATATCACTGCCCATTTTTAACAACTGAGCAATTAAGGGTTAAGGGCCTTGCTCAAGGGCCCAGCAGTGGCAGCTTGGTGGTGCTGGGATCTGAACTCACAACCTTCCAGTTACATATACGTATACAGTACTGTGGAATTCTTTCCCCAGCTTGTTAGGAAGTTCAGGTCAGAAAGCAGGGCCAGGAATGATACTGCACCCCTGGAGCAGAGGGGGTTAAAGACCCTGCTCAAGGGCCCAGCAGTGGCAGCTTGAACTCATAGACTTCTAATCAGTAGCTCAGAGCCTTAACCACTGAGCCATCACTTGTTTATTACACAGATGGTTCTATGAACTGTTGAGTATTATAACAAAGTCTGATTGATTTAAGCAGTCCTAAACTAGGATCACTAACTAAACTAGAACCCTGCTATAGCTCTCTTCCAGATTCACCATGCGACTCATGAATCGAAATCATGTGAATTGCAGCTACAGGTGTTAGATTTCATATAAATTCAGTCCTAGGAAGAGCTATGGCTACTAAACCAGCTCCTAGGCTAATTCTAAACTAATTAGAACTGTTGATATGAGGTTGGCCTGTGTGAATTGTCACAAATGTCTGGGGTCTCTAGTTTCTTCATGATCATATTAAATTTGAAAAATCCATTTTCTCAAGTGTAACTAGCATTCAGTGTGTTTGAAAATAAGTATAAATTAGATTATTAATCTAAATTAATAATTGAAATTAATCTGATAAAATCTAAAATAATCCGGGAAATTAATCTGAGTATAAATTAGCCCCAACCAGACTTTAATGAAAATGTTTTATTTAGAAAGCCAGTAACTCTTACAAAACAGTTATCACAACCATCAAAGTAAAATATAAATGTTGCAAGACATATCTAAATAATTATATTATTTACCGTATGTCTGGCTAATTCTCTAGTATTTTAAGCCATTTGGCAAATCAGTGTTCCATTAACAAAAGATGCTGGGCAACAAATGGCTTAACCATTATTCATGTTGGTTGGATTAGACCAGAAATAACTGACTGGACTGGATAAAAAGAAGCGTACAGAGATGTTTAATGGTTCCTAACATAAAGAGCTGTGATGTGAACATTTTAGTGCTGTGTAATTGCTGTTCTGATCACTGAGGCATCTCAGTCACTGTATATGATTGAGCAACTCACATTATATGTGATGTGATTTAAGCTTGATTTACTGTAGCTGATATTTCAAATATGGCATTTGTAAGATTTAACACTAAAGGACAAAAGGAAACAATCAAGCAATTGCTGGAACTAAGATGACTTATTTACACTCTAGCCCCTTTGCTATCAGATAATGGCTTGCCCCTCAATTCATGCTTAACTAACTAACCAATTATGCATAATGTAGAGATTAATTATACCAGAAGAGTGAATCATGCTTTCAGCCTTAAGGCTCAACACTCTGTTTTTCTGTGTGAGCAGGCACATTCCTATGTTTGTGCACATATATCAGAGAAAAAAGAAAACATCTCAATTGGCCTGGTGGTAAAAAAGGATGGCCTAAAGGTATCTGTGATATGACTTCATTATCCTGGCTCTTCAAAAGCTTGCAGATCACTTAATTAACCTTGTACCTATTTAACCAATTTGCTGCTGCCAAGAAGCAGGCTTTTTCTCTGCTTACTGCACATGCTTTGTGTCATTTATGGCCCACCAAAACCATTCAGACCTCAATGTCACTGAGCACAGTAGCTCCATTAACTACATTACCCAACTTCACTTCAGTGCCTCATACTGAAGCACTGATCTGTCAGCAGGACTGACATATTGCATCTAATTCTCCCCAGTTGCCACAGTCACATAAAGAAGACATATGCCAGCTGCATAAACAAACTCTACTCATTCTTTCATTGCTTTCTTTCTTTCTTTCTGGCATTCTTTAGCCCATGTGCACAGCAGGATGCCTGAGTTCAATTCATGTCTCCTACTCGCAGAGAGCAAATGATCTTCAGCATCTGCTGATCACAGCTCGCATTCACTGAGGCGCACATGTGAGAAAACATCTCAGAGTTTAAGGGTTTGAGAGAGTGATGACAGGGAAAGGGAAAAGAAATAATAATGAGAAAAAAGTTGCTGGAGTGAGATAGAAACGAATAGCATGGGATGAACAGAGATAGGCAGATGGGATAACAAATTTAATCGGATTTACCTAACAAGTTATATGTACATATCTATCTATCTATCTATCTATCTATCTATCTATCTAGATATGCACATTTTCTTCAGGTACACATGGCTCTGATAAAGTGCCCCCATCTTACACACATGCACAAACTCACTCTGATCTGGTCTCATGCATGAGCGCCTCTTGACATGAGCACTGTGAGCAGCAGTGGCCCAGTGACAGCAGATTTAAGTTCAGAGCTAATTAAAACACTAAAAATAGAGAAGGTGATGAATGTGCTGTCAAAAGTTGCATGTAAGAAAGAGCGAGCATGAAGGAGAGAGTGAGAGGCACAGGGGCATGTGTGGTGATGCTGAAGTGCATGGGAATGATACAGCTTGAATGTGTTAAAGTGTGTTTGCTGATGTTAGCTATTTTAGCGTCTATTGCACCATGCTATCTTTCTATAATGAAGTGGGCCATTTTTTTTTTTCAATTTTGAAAAAACGATCACCAGAAGTGGGAAAAAAGTATAAATAATGTGTCAAAATCTTACTCAATTAAACATGGAAGTATACAGCCAAAATGTTTGGTGGTGGTGGTTTGCTGGTCATACGCATGACTAATCCTATGCAGTTTGCAAATGAATTAATCAGAAGTAAAATATCGTGTGAATAACCGATATTTACCATTAGTTAGAATTTCATTCATTGCCTAGTTAATTTATGTTAGCTACTGAATCAAAGCCAGTCTAACCTGGCATTAGCGATGAAAACAGGCCTTGAAAACGTGGATAAATATAGCCAGTTACTGTTGTTACTGCAAAATTAACCTGAACATGCTTTTTCAAATTAGATGGGGTTCATGTCTTCTAGGGAGGCAAACACCTCATTTGATGAGTCTTTGCTTACTCCAGCATATTGAGGTAGGGCTAGGGCTCTCATCCTCAAGCTCCACGCTGCAGTGTGGCTTATTCATATTCAAACACACAGAGATAACTATAGCATTAACTACATTTTGTAGCATGAGAAGGTCATGGCAGATGATTGTTTGGCACGATTCTTGACTGTCTTTTCTACATTGATGAATCTGATTGGATGCTTTAAACTGAAATGACTGGATGATAAACTGAGCCCATTAGATTGATATACAGTGCCCTCCACTAATATTGGCACTCTTGGTAAATATGAGCAAAGAAAGCTGTGAAAAATTGTCTTTATTGTTTAACCTTTTGATCTTCTGTTCAAAAAATTCACAAAAATACTCTGCTCTCATAGATATCAAACAATTGCAAATACAACAAAGGTTTATCAAAAACAATATAGTTAAATACATTGTTAAATATAGGTGTGCAACAATTATTGGCACCCTTTTAGTCAATACTTTGTGCTACCTCCCTTTGCCAAGATAACAGCTCTGAATCTTCTCCTATAATGCCTGATGAGGTTGGAGAATACATGGCAAGGGATCTGAGACCATTCCTCCATACAGAATCTCTCCAGATCCTTCAAATTTTGAGGTCCACACTGGTGGACTTCCCTCTTCAGTTCACCCCACAGGTTTTCTATGGGTTTCAAGTCAGGGGACTTGGATGGCAGGACCTTGATTTTGTGGTCAGTAAACAATTTTTGTGTTGATTTTGATGTATGTTTTGGATCATTGTCCTGCTGGAAGATCCAACCATGGCTCATTTTAAGCTTTCTGGCAGAGGCAGTCAGGTTTTCATTTAATATCTGTTGATGTTTGATAGAGTCCATGATGTCATGTATCCTAACAAAATGTCCAGGTCCTCTGGCAGAAAAACAGGCCCAAAACATTAAAGAGCCACCACCATATTTAACCGTGGGCATGAGGTTAAATGCATGATGGCCACTCGAACTATCGTCTTCACAGTGCGTTGAGGCAATATAGACACACGTCCAATAGCCAGTTCCCATTTTGTGAAGCTCAGCAACCTTTTTCCACACATCACAGCCATATTCCATGGTCTTACCCATTGTTATGAATGACTAAGGGAATTTGGTCTGTGTGTTACCTCATATTTATACCCCTGTGAAACAGGAAGTCATGCTTGAACAATTTCCAGTTCCTAGTCACCCAGGCGTACTAAAATAATGTAAAATATCAGTTTGAATATACTTCAATTATATTTTTACTTTAATTATATGAATTCGTAGGGGTGCCAATAATTGTTGCCATGCTATATTTAATTATATATATATATCTGCCACGCTGATGACACAAGAGGACATTGCTAGTACAGTTACAGTGGTGTTAAATAGGAGGAAAAAAATTCATTGGTCTCAAACTTAAAGGACAGCAGGGCACAATCACACACACCCATTCAGACACCCTTTCACACACTATGGACAATTTGGTAATGCCAATCAGCCTACAATGCATATCTTTGGACTGGAGGAGGAAACCGGAGCACCTGGAGGAACATGCAAGCTCCACGCTAGCTGGGCAGAGGCGGGAATCGAGCCCGAAACCCCGGAGGTGAGAGGCAAACATGCTAGCCACTAAACCACTACTCCCCCAACCCATGTCTATGGAAACCTTTCATTTAGCTATTTTCTTTATCCACTTTCTTTCTTCTGTTCTCCTTGCTACACATGCTCATATGCATATGAAAGTCTTTTAACAGGCATCAGTCAATTGACTTGAGGTCTTTCAATTCAACCTTCCTTTTAGCAAGGTAGGACCTGTTTATTTCTCACCATACTGGCATTTTAAAATTTCATAGTCTGATATGACCATATAATGTGATAAGAATATACTGAAATACTCTATTTACTTCATGCTATAGAGGTATTAATGATAATCAATGTTATTTCTAAATGTGTAAAAAATGTCTTGTACATTTTTTTTTCATTCTTTTTATATTGGGATGCATCCATTTAAACTACTGAATACATTTAAAAGCTACACTAGTTCATTTTATTCTTATTATTAACAACAACTAGAAGAACATATCAACAACTGTGACACTGTGTGGATGATTGTTATACCCTCACCTCCTATAGCACTATTCATAGGTATTGTATAATAGAATTGCTTTTCTTCTTCAATCAGCACATTAATACATTTCCCAGCAGTGGCCTAAAAGGTTTTATAAGTATAAGAGATGATTGCCATTTTACACATATTCAATTTGCGTTTCTCATTAGGGAAGCTGCATGTAACTGTTTAATACATACTTTATTCTAATGAATGTCTTAGGAATTTTCATTCATTTGGGAACAATTAATATTATCTGCAGTTAGAGCTTTTACACATTTTACCTCCGATGTTTTTTTCCCCATAAGCTCAAAGCTCATCATGTTAATAATGTATAATGTATTAAAACACTAAAACACTACAAATAGAACAGTTTCTCTGTTTGATGTCAGAAACAACCATCCTCTTTCACACTTCTACAGCTAAAATATGAAAGGCATGATGAATTTTGCAGAAATGCTGCTGTGTCTTTTAATATGTGCACATTTTTGATTGGTTAGTGACAACCAATCTCTAAGCAATAACGCTCTAATTTAAGTCAGAATAAAAGATAATTCTTGCTCAGAGACACAGAAATGCTTGGGGAAATTTAGAGCTATGGATCTGCAAACAGAGCTGAGCCTTGTACCATGTTTTGTGTGTGTGTGTGTGTGTGTGTGTGTGTGTGTGTGTGTGTGTGTGTGTGTGTGTGTGTGTTTATTGCACACTGTATTTAATACTCTGAATTGATCTTAATATGACAGTCAACCTTGCTGAAAAAATGATTCATGGATGGAGTTTGCATGTTCTCCCTGTGCTTTGGGGGTTTCCTCTGGGTACTCCGGTTTCCTCCCCCAGTCCAAAGACATGCATTGTAGGCTGATTGGCATTTCCAAATTGTCCGTAATGTGTGAATGGGTGTGTATGAGGGGAGGCACTGATGTAGACTCTTCTGATAACTGAGCGAGTAACTGCACAAACAATATAGCACAAAAGACTAAATTTGACCCCACAAACAGAAAGAGGTGGACCCCATAGAATGATCACGTACTTGCCTAGGCCTTATTGAATTGGCTATCTGTGATCTGCTCTCTTGCTGTTATCTTCCCAGCTGTGCCATACTCCGAGCTGCACTGCAGGCTGAGAAACTTTTTGATATTATAACCCAACTCTCCTCTTCTCTCCTATCACTTCCTCTCACATCATGTTTTGAAATTTTCTGCTTTCACCCCCAGATCTCAAGATACCAAGTGCTGCTGAGTTCCTTTTTCTCTGAAATATATTTGCTAACATTACTCATTCCTCCACTGGGAAAAAAAACACCCCATCTTTTGGCAGGATTATGTTTATCTCAGAGAACGAGTTTTTCTTTTTCCTTTAAAAAAAAAAAATCATTTTATTGATTGCCAAGTGGACCTAACTGTAGACTGGCCTTCATAACAACAACAACAACAACAACAACAACAACAACAACAAACAACAACATGCTTTTACATATAACTTTTTTTTGATGTATGATATTTCTGATAAATCAGATAAATCACAATAATAAAACAAAATACAAGCATTAATAAATAGTGTATAAAGTATATAAGTAAATAATACAAGCATTAATAAATAATTATCTTGAAAAACAATGGCAAAATAAGACCCCCAAATTACAAGGCCAGGTTAATTAAGTATGTTTTTTAATATAGTGGGACTAAAATTGCCTCAGCAAAATACATGGCTATACAGCTTCAAGAGATTAGCAATATATTCCTCCACTTTAAATTTCATAATCTTAATGTGGAGTAATGTGACTTTCTTTTCCTGGTAAGGTTGCAGATTTCTGCATTCTTAACTAGTTAATACTAATTAAACATAAGGATACAGCAGCGCTTCCAGCCAGCAACACAATGCAATGGTCCCAGCTGGAAGGTATAAAAACATGCTCTTGTTTATCAGCAATGTGTAAGATATCAGCAATAGCATATGTCCTATTTTGAATGTGCTTTCTAAATGATAATATACAGTTTTAAAGATATTATTTGTCATAACAGTGATTTTTCAGTTCCAGGATACAATCAATAATCAATTTTATCAGACTTCAACAAAAGGAAGTTTCTTTTAATCCTTTTATGTCTTTCACAGTCTTCCATTCTGTGTAGCTGTGTTGGTGAATCTGCTGTACTGATAAGTATAATTGTGCATTATCACAGAAGTGAAAGCCAACTTTCAGAGGAAGCCAACATAATGTTTGCAAATTAAATGTACAAGAGGCTATACTTAAGGGAAGAACAATAAGGTGTCTGGAACAGAAGCTTGTGAGACATCATGTTGTTGTCTTTTAAGTTCTGAAAATTATCCTGATGCTAACAAACTGATAATGATCTAAAAACTTATCTTTTTAAAGAATGTATCTGTTTAACCAATCATTTATTTCTAACTTTGCTATTAAAATGTAATGGTCAATAATGTCAAATTCTGCCAATAGTCTGTTAGGTCGCACCGCGAGCGCGACCCAAATTCCCAGCATCCTCAGCGGCCGGCAAACATGGCTGCCGCAAACTCCACCTCCCACATCATGCACAGACCCTCACATTCACGTTCATGTTCATGCCATGACACCAACTCCACTTCCCAGCCTGCACAGAGGCCTACAAACATGGCCGCAATGGACTACACATCCCATGACACTCCCACACTCCCACGCTCACAGTCACCCTCCTTCTAATCACACACCTGTTCATAATTTCTGTTCATTCACAAGTCACGTTATTTAAGGACTTTTGTTTGTCGTGCTCGAGGCAAAGTATTTGTACGCTCACCGTCAAGTTACATATACCAAGCTGTTTTCATGGACTGTTTAATCTGGCTTTTGAACCTTGCTATTCAACTTCGACTTTGGATTATTGCTCTAGCCCTTTGGATTACTGCTTTGTTTATCGTGTCGAACTCAGCTATGTTTGTTTCTGGATTTTTGCGTAACCTGTGATATACCTGTCTGCCTGTGATTTTGAACTCTGCCTGCTTTTTGACCACTCTCTTGTTTAGTGATTTTGAACTGTCCACATATTTACGAACTGTTCCTATTAAAGTGACAATTTTGCTTCGCACCTGCATACATCCTCATTCTGGTAATCTAACAGAATACTTCGCCACCCATGGATGCAGTGGGGGAATTTCGTCAGGCTATCACTGCCCATGGGCAGCTCCTCAGCGAACAACAGTGATGCTTGGGAGAGGTTGACGAGAGCCTGCAACGCCTCACTCAAGCGGTCGCCACGGGGACGCTGCCCGCCACGCCTGCTCCCTCGGTGATGCCTCGGCTCCCCATGCCTACGCCGGAGAAATATATTTAGCAAAACCAAAGCTGGTGGCCTTCCTCCGCATCGCCCTTATGATTGTGCTATCAACCTGGTCTCAGGTATGACTCCACCCCGGGGCCATATCTACCCACTGTCACAGGCCGAGCACCGGGCCATGACGGAGTATATCCAGGAGGCCCTCCAACAGGGATACACCCATCACTCCATGTCCCTGGCAGCCGCCAGCCTCTTTTTTGTGGCCAAAAAGGGAGGGGGCCTTCGACCCTGCATTGATTACAGAGGTCTGAACAGAGGTCTGAGGCCTCTGTCAAGTACCCCTACCCACTTCCACTTGTCCCCTCAGCCCTGGAACAGCTGCGCGATGCGAGGTACTTCACCAAGCTTGACATTTACATTTACATTTGCATTTAGCAGATGCCCTCATCCAGAGCAACGTACAAGAGTGCTTTAAAAATCTCCATCAATGAATACTTCATTTCTGGTTCATACGACTACAACGAAGTGCACTGAACACAAACCTGTTGAAAAGAGAGTCTTTTTTAGGAGTGGTTTTTTTTTTTTTTTTTTTTGAAGAAAACACTAATTATCATGGGGTAAGTATTTAAGAAAGAGGTATGTCTTTAGGTGTTTCTTGAAGATAGCCAGCTACTCAGCTGTTCTGATATTGATGGGAAGTTCATTCCACCACCTTGGTGCCAGAACAGAGAAAAGTCATGAGGCAGATTTACCTTGCATCCTGAGAGAGGGTGGGACCAGTTGAGCAGTGCTTGTTGACCTGAGGGAGCATGGTGCGGTGAGTGGGGTGATGAGAGCTCCAAGATAAGAGGGTGCTGCTCCACTTTTGGCTTTGTAGGCAAGCATCAATGTTTTGAATCTGATGCGTGTAGCTACTGGAAGCCAGTGAAGGGAGCACAGCAACGGGTTGGTGTGAGAGAATTTAGGGAGGTTTTAAACATATCGTGCAGCTGCATTCTGGATCATCTGCAGAGGACGGGTGGCACTCAAAGGTAAAACTGCCAGGAGCGAGTTGCAGTAGTCTAGTCTGGAAATGACAAGAGACTGCACAAGCAACTGAGTGGCCTGTTTTGTTAGAAATGGATGAATCCTTCTAATGTTGTAAAGGATAAACCGACAGGACCGTGTTAGATTAGTAATATGTGATGAAAAGGACAGCTGATTGTCCACGATTACCCCAAGGTTACGAGCAATAGTTGAAGGAGAGATCATGGAGTTGTCCAAGGAGATCATGAGATCCTCCCCATGATACCTGATACGAACGACCTTCCAAGTATGAAACAAACCATTGCCATGCTTCTCCACAAGACTCTTGAGGGTAGTCAGGAGAATCTTGTGGTTGACTGTGTCAAATGCAGCAGACAGGTCTGGCAGGATGGTCTGGAGCAATGTGGAGGGAATTGGATCCAGTGGGCAGGTGGTACAGTTGCAGGACAGGATGACTTCTTGAATCTCCTGTGTTGCTAGGGTAGAAAAATGTGGCAGAGAAGGAGGAGAGACAGAGAAATGTGACAGAGAAGGAGATGAGCCCTGTGTGAGAATAGAATTAGTCTGAGTAGAGGTGAAGGTCTTGCAGATTTCCTTAATCTTCTCATCATAGAAGGAGGTAAAGTCATCTGCAGACAGTGAGGAAGAAGCAGGTGGAGCTTGATGAGACTTAGAGCACACTGAGTATTGAGCTGAGTACACCTTCAATATATATCACTTAGCCCTGCCCACAATTCACACCTTAAGGTAGACTGACACTATACTGATTAAACACTATAGACAAAGACTAGCCAATCAACTGTGCTAACTAGGCAATCAACTCTGCTAAACAACAACAATAACAGCAACAACAACAACAACTATGACTCTAGATTCAGCTAGGGTTTAAGTTACAGTACACAAAATTATAATTCTACCTTACCAGAAGAGAAGAAATTCAAGATGAGACTTAAAGCACACTGAGTATTGAGCTGAGTACACCTTCAATATATATCACTTAGCCGTGCCCACAATTCACACCTTAAGGTAGACTTACACTATACTGATTAAACACTATAGACAAAGACTAGCCAATCAACTGTGCTAACTAGGCAATCAACTGTGCTAAACAACAACAATAACAGCAACAACAACAACAGCTATGACTCTAGATTCAGCTAGGGTTTAAGTTACAGTACACGAAATTGCATAAATTGACCTATGTAGTGCGTATAACCTGGTACGCATATGGGAGGGCAACGAGTGGAAGACCGCTTTCAGCACAGCCACAGGCCACTACGAGTACTTGGTTATGCCATATGGGCTGACTAACGCTCCTTCAGTATTCCAAAACCTAATTAACGATGTGCTGCGTGACATGCTGGGCAAGTTCGTGGTGGCCTATATTGACAACATTCTGGTCTACTCCCCAGACTATGAAACCCATGTTTCCCATGTACGCCAAGTCCTAGAGAGATTGCTCACCAACCAGTTGTACATCAAAGGAGAAAAATATGAATTTCACCAGCAAACCATGACCTTTATATGGTATGTGATCAGCCCCTAGCTGGTCGCCATGGACCAGTGCAGGGTCACCGCAGTCACGCAATGGCCCACACCTACCACAGTGAAGGAACTGCAATGTTTCCTTGGCTTTGCTAACTTCTACCGGCGTTTCATTTGGGGCTTCAGCTCCATCGCCCTGCCCCTCACAGCCCTCCTTCATGGCAGACCACACCGTCTGAAATGGAACCAAGAGGCCTAGACAGCCATGGCATGACTAAAAACCGCCTTCACCATGGCTCCCATCCTCAAACACCCCGATCCCTCTCATCCCTTCATGGTGGAGGTGGACACTTCCGAGACAGGAGTGGGGGCCGTCCTGTCTCAATGCTTTGGGGAAAAGCCACAACTCCATCCAGTGGCCTTCTTTTCCAAGAAATTAACCCCGGCAGAGAGAAACTATGATGTGGGCGATCGGGAATTACTCGCCCTCAAACCGGCATTGGAGGAGTGGCGACATTGGCTGGAGGGGACAGAACACCTTTTTTTTGTTTTCACAGACCACAAGAACCTTGAATACTGCCAAACGTCTGAATCCTCGACAAGCCTGCTGGTCCCTATTTTTCACCCAATTCCGATTCACCCTTTCCTATCACCCAGGTTCGAAAAACCTTAAGGCTGATGGATTGTCCAGAATGTTCTCAAGGGAACCCCAACCAGTCAATCTGGACCCTATCCTAACCCCGTCCTGCCTGGTCGGTGCCATCCAGTGGGAGCTGGACCATCTTCTGGCACAAGTTTCGCGCAGTCAAATTCCCTCTGCCTGCCCTCCAGCCACAGCACTCGTCCCACGGGCTCTTCGGGACCGTCTAATAAAGTGGGCCCACACAGCTCCTGGCATAGGCCATCCCGGTGTCCAACGCACCTATCACCTGTTGAAACCCAAGTACTAGTGGCCCCGCATGCTACACGACATCCAACAGGCTGTCAGGTCATGCAGCATTTGTGCCCAATCAAAGGTTCCCAGAGCACTCCCCGTCAGCAAACTCATGCCATTACCCATGCCACAACGCCACTGGTCACTCGTTGCCCTCGATTTTGTTACAGATCTCCCCAGTTCAACACCATTAGGCAACACCATTATTATTGTTATCATTGACTGTTTCTCCAAATCCCTACGCCTCATCCCTTTCCCTAGTCTCCCATCCGCTTTTTTCACCGCTGAATTACTTTTTTGTCATGTTTTTCATTACTTCAGGATACCCGAAGATATTGTTAGTGACCGGGCGCCCCAATTCACCTCACGGGTATGGGCAGGGTTTATGGAGAAGTTGAGGGTTAATGTCAGTCTCACCTCAGGGTATCACCCCGAGTCCAATGGCCAAGTAGAACGAGCCAACCAGGAAGTAGCTCGTATGCTCCGCTCATTCTGTGCCAAGAACCCTTCAGACTGGTCCCGTTTCCTGCCATGGGCAGAATATGCCAGAACTCCCTTCGTCCCTCGGCCATGAAACTCACTCCTTTCCAGTGTGCTCTGGGATACCAACCACCCCTGTTCCCATGGAACGTCACATCCACCGACGCCCCCGCTGTTAATGACTGGTTCAAGTGTACCGAACAAGTCTGGGCCGCTACTCACCAACGGCTACAACAAGCAGCTCGCCAGGCCAAAATACAGGCCGACCGTCACCGACGGGCCACCTCTCTGTATCGGCCAGGAGACTGAGTATGGCTCTCGACCCCGGATTTGTGGCCCAATCACCCCTGTAAAAAGCTCTGTCCCAGGTATACTGGCCCTTTCAAAGTCCTCAAGCAGATCAACGAGGTAACCTACAAGTTGGCCCTTCCTCCACACTGGCACATAGCACCTTCCTTCCACGTGTCCCTCCTTAAGCCAATACACCCAGGCATTCTCGCCACTGAGCGGCCCAGCGACACACCACCTTGAGGTCGATGGGCAATCGGCTTACAGGATTCGCACCATCCAAAAGTCCCGCCGCCGTCAAGGCCGGCTCCAGTATCTCATAGACTGGGAGGGGTATGGCCCTGAGGAACAGAGCTGGGTCCCAGCTCAAGATATTCTGGACCCCAGCCTCGTTCAAGAGTTCCACCAGAACCATCCCGAATATTCTGCCCCTCAGCGGCCAGCAAACATGGCCGCCGCAAACTCCACCTCCCAAAGACTCTCACGCTCACAGTCACCCTCCTTTTAATCACACACCTGTTCACAATTTCTGTTCATTCACAAGTCATTTAAGGTCATTTAGGTTATTTAAGGACTTTTGTTTGTCGCGCTCGAGGCAAAGTATTTGTACGCTCACCGTCAAGTTACATATACCAAGCTGTTTTCATGGACTGTTTAATCTGGCTTTTGAACCCTGCTATTCAACCTCGACTTTGGATTATTGCTCTAGCCCTTTGGATTACTGCTTTGTTTATCGCGTCGAACTCTGCTACGTTTGTTTCTGGATTTTTGCCTAACCTGTGATATACCTGTCTGCCTGTGATTTTGAACTCTGCCTGCTTTTTGACCACTCTCTTGTTCAGCGATTTTGATCTGTCCACATATTTACAAACTGTTCCTATTAAAGTGACGATTTTGCTCCGCACCTGCATCTGGTAATCTAACATAGTCCAACACTACTTTACACTATGGTACTTCTGAAAGCCAAACTGAAATACATAATATGTGTTACAACAAATCTGTCATGCAACAAAATCTTAGACAGAAAAGCTGTGTAGAAAATTGGACAGAAATTGGGGAGAACAGAGAGGTATAAAATTTTGGATATGAAGACAAGGCTAAACAAAGGTTAGCTTAAAGATTTTTTAGGGACGTTGGCCAAGCCAAGTGACAAACTTTTTATGTTAATTTGGACACCCTTATTTGACCTCAGTGGTATGTGTATAACATGATAAAGTTAGTGATAAAGATTTTGAACAAAGCGCAATTATGCATATATAATGAAATGAAATGGCTTCTGAGCAGCTTAATAATAGACCTCCCAACAGTTTTACACACACACACACACACACACACACTAGAACTGAGCCAAAGCCAGGCAGATCCAGTCTATTAGCTCCTCCGTGTTGCTCTCCAAATTAAAATCTAATTTAAGGAGCTGCTAAATTAAAAAGTGCATTTCATTTTTTCCTATCCTGAGTAAAAAGCTTCCATTCCATTAGGCATCTAATTTCTACCTGTCAGAAATCAAGCAAAATAATCTCCCTAAGGAGTACATTTACATGGCCCCATAATTAGGCTGGGAGAACTGGGATGTTTGGTTGGTGTGTGTGTGTGTGTGTGTGTGTGTGTGTGTGTGTGTGTGCGTGCGTGCGTGCGTGTGCGTGCGTGAGAGAGAGAGAGCGAGAGAGAGAGAGAGGTGTTGCTAGAGTGAGAAAAATTTAATATATACATACATATACAGTGGGTATACAAAAGACCCCTTTAAATTAATCACATTTTGTTGCTTTTCAGCCTGAAATGAAGATGGACACGGTATTTGTTTTTCCAGCTGTAATTACTCACTGCAACTTATATCTTTCACTTGGATATTATAACACCAACATGTCAAAAAAAAAAACATAACAAAACAAAACAAAAAAAAAACAGAATCACAGTTGGAAAAAGGATCACCCCCCTCCTAAAAATGACTTGTAAACTCAATCAGGTGTACCTAATCACCTTCTCAATGGCACACAAAGCCGTTTGACTTTCAACTGTGATCATTTTGATTAGCTCAGCATGAAAAGAGCTTTCCTGGAGCATTTCAGTCCTTGGTAGTGCAACTGAAGCAAGTAATCAACTATGGGTGGCAAAGCACTGTCAAAAGATCTCCGGGATAAAGTTGTGGACAGGCACAAGTCAGGAGATGGATACAGAAAAAATTCAAAGGCTTTATCAATGCCTAGAAGCACAGTGAAGTCTATTATTAAGAATTGGAAGGTATTTGGTACAAGACAGACCCTCCCTGGATCAGGACATTGCTCCAAACTGGATGAAAGAGCCAGGAGGAAACTGGTCAGAGAGGCCTACAGCAACTCTGAAGCAGTTGCAGGAATTTATGACAAAGAGTGGTAATTGTGTGCATGTGACAGCAATATCACAAATTCTCCACAAATGTGGCTTGTATGGGAGGGTTGCAAGAAAAGAGCCCCTCCTCAAGAAAGACCACATGCAGTCACGACTGAGCTTTGACAAAATGCACCTTGAAGATTCTGAGGCCACATGGAAAAAGGTGTTTTGGTCAGATGAGACTAAAATTGAATTATTTGGCCTGAACACCAAATGATATGTCTGGAGGAAATCCAATACAGCTCACCATCCAAATAACACCATTCCTACAGTAAAGCATGGACGTGGTAATGTCCTGTTATGGGGGTGTTTCTCTGCAGCAGGGACTGGAGCACTTGTCACGATAGAAGGAAAAATGAATGGGGAAAAATATGGTCAGATTCTTGAGTTGTCAATGGGAAGAAGGTTTACCTTCCAACATGACAATGACCCAAAGCACACAGCAAAACTGACCAGACAGTGGTTGAAGGAGAAAAAGGTCAATGTCCTTGCATGGCCTAGTCAGAGCCCAGACTTAAACCACATTGAAAATCTGTGGAATGACTTGAAGGCTGCAGTCCACAAACAGTCAGCATCAAATTTAACTGAACTTGAGCAGTTCTGCAAAGAAGAGTGGGCAAATATTGCAAAGTCTAGATGTGCAAAGTTAGTAGAGACATATCCCAACAGACAGGCTGTAATTAAAGCAAAAGGTGGTTCAACTAAGGGGGTGATCCTTTTTCCAACTCAGTGATTCTGTTAAAAAAAAAAAATCTGACATGTTGGTGTTAATATGTATATATATATATATATATATATATATATATATATATATATATATATATATATATATATATATATATATATATATATATATATATATATATGATCAGCCATAACATTACAACCATCTGCCTAATATTGTGGTCCCAGCTCTGACCCGTCGAAGCATGGACTTCACAAGACCTCCGAAGGTGTGCTGGGGTATCTGGTACCAACACCTTAGCAGCAGATCCTTTAAGTGCTGTAAGTTGTGAGGTGGGGCCACTATGGATTGGACTTTTTTGACCAGCAATTTGGAGAATTTGGAGGCCAAGTCAACACCTTGAATTCTTTGTCATGTTCCTCAAACCATTCCTGTACAATTTTTGCAGTGTGGCAGGGCGCACTATCCTGCTGAAAGAGGCCACTTGCATTAGGGAATACCGTTGCCATGAAGGGGTATACTTGGTCTGCAACGATGTTTGGGTAGGTGATACATGTCGAAGTAACATCCAAATGAAAGCCAGGACCCAAGGTTTCCCAGCAGAACATTGACCAGAGCATCACACGTCCTCCACCAGCTTGTCTTCTTGCCCAGACATCCACATGATGTAAAAGAAACCATGGTTCATCAGACCAGGCCACATTCTTCCATTTGCTCCATGAATGCACTGTGTGTTCTGACACCTTTCTATCATAGCCAGCATTAACCTTTTCAGCAATTTGTGCTTCAGTAGCTCTTCTGAGGAATTGGACCAGACGGGCTAGCCTTTGCTCCCCACATGCTTCAGTGAGCCTTGGGTGCCCATGACCCTGTTGCTGGTTCACTGGTTGTCCTTCCTTGGACCACTTTTGGTAGGTACTAACCACTGCATACCAGAACACCCCACAAGACCTGCCATTTTGGAAATGCTCTGACCCAGTCATCTAGCCATCACAATATGGCCCTTGTCAAAGTCACTCAAATCCTTATGCTTTTTACTGCTTCCAACACATCAACTACGAGAACTGACTGTTCACTTGCTGCTTAATATATCCCACCCCTTGACAGGTGCCATTATAATGAGATAATAAAATGTTAAATATTATTATCCACTTTCGGAGGTTTTAATGTTATGGGTGATCAGTGTAGAGAGAGAAAAACAGGAAAATTGTGCATATATCAGAGAGGCAATTATATTTTTAAAGGATTTGTCTTAATTGTTGTTCTTAATTCCCATTTAATGCATCTTTACACTGTGAAAATGCATAGCATTCCTCTGTATCTTTATCAAGAGGTAGTATCACTGGTCACATCTTCTTGTTCTCCTATTGGGTTGTGCAATATTCTTACTGGTTATTAGAAATTTCACCTGATAGACTACTGGCAACATTCAAATAAAATGCAGTAATATAGTAAGTGCCTGTACATTTCCTATGAGAGCACAGATCTCTACATGTGCTCTGAAATAGAGCTTTCTAATAAACAGTAATATTGGCCTGTCCGCCAGAGGATAGGGTGTTTATGATGAGATTCCTGGATGAAACTGTATCAATGTCACTAGCTACAGGATTTATGTTGACCTCTATCAGATCAGCTACATCTTCCTAAATCTCTCATTTCCCCTCTGTGCCATGGCAGGCTTTAAAACCAATTTTATGAAAGACATTTCTCCTTCATAGAACATCACTTTCTCTCCCTCGCAAACACACACACACACACATACACACACACACACAGCGACATATGGACCCACCCATTCTATGGACTATAGCTGCTTAACATTTTCTGCTATCATGACATAAATGTGAAGACAGGCTCTTGAACCCTGATTGAAGCAAAACATAAATGGAAAATCCAATCAAGCCTTAACCAACACATATTAGCTGTAAAGCTCACTTAAACCATAAGCTCACCACAGATCACAGCATTAACCCTCTGGTTTCTTCAGGGTTTTATCATTTTATAATAATAACAACACTATGACTATTGTAACTTAAGCTGTAGAAAAAATTAAGCAGATACCTGATGTCCTTGCTATTTGAATAAGTTTTGCATCTTTCACTCTGTATTTCTTTCTATTTCACATATTCATGACTGACCTCTGACTTTAATAAATAATCCACAGTGCCATTGTTTGTTTTGCATATTGTTTTGCCACAGTGGTTTTGATTTGAATAGAGCATCCCATGCTGAGGAGGACTGTGATGAGTTAGCGGTTTGTGGATAGAAGAAGAATACAGAGAACATGTGAGGAGGCAGATATCTTCAAGATGGAGTTTGTTGTCTGCTTTCACTCCAGTGCACAATGTGTTTATGCAACCCTTAGCTCATCCCATGGAATTATAATTACAGCTATCCCAGGCACCTTACCTCAAGATTATTAATGTTGGGAGAACTTACTCAACTCAGTGATAAACATATAAAACACAAACTAGGTACTGTATTTAAAAAACAAAAAAACAAACAAACAAACAAACAAAAAAATGCAGTAGCCTATGTAGCTCAATCTTTCAATAATACATCAGTATACTCTTCAGTCTTGACTCAAAATATTAAATAATTTAGACTAACCTTTTATGGTAGCTGTCTCAAATCCCTTTGCCTCTATGCAGTCAGATAAATGCGATCAAATGTGACTGCTGTGGGAGCGAGGCATATACAGTTGATAGAGACTAATACTGTGCAGCCAATGGGAATAATGAGTCACCTTGATACACTATATGGCCAAAAGTGTATAGACACCTGACCAACACTCATATGTGTTTGCTGAGCATTCTCTTCTAGATTTAGTCCCCCTTTGCTGTTATGACAACCTCCACTCTTCTGGGAAGGCTTTCCACTAGATTTTGGAGTCTGGCTGTGGGGATTTGTGCTCATTCAGGCACAAGAGTATTAGTGAGGTCGGGGGTGCAGTCAGCATTCCAGTTCATCCCAAAGGTGTTCAGGGTTGAGGTCAGGGCTCTGAAGGCCACTCAAGTTCTCCCACTCCAACCTTGGCAAATCATGTCTTCATGGACCTCTCTTTGTGTACATTTACATTACATTTATTGCATTTGGCAGATGCCCTTATCCAGAGCGACTTACATATTTCTCATTTATTCAACTGAGCATTTGAGGGTTATCTGAGCAGTTAGGGAGTTCTTGTCCTCCACACTCTAGGGCTAAACTAATTTTAAACTTAAGTTGACAATATCCAGCATCATCAACAAAATGGCCTCTCTCCTGCTCAATTCCTTCTTCACTTTTGGGAGAATAGCAATGGAACTCTACAGGCTGTGTTGACAACATATGGTTCAGTCCCATCTTTGATATGTATCTTTAGCCCTTAATGTTGTGTGCTCCCCAAACACTGAACTGCTTTACAGCTTTTTTCAATGCATCTCACAACATTTCTGATGCAGCCATACTGCTGAGGACTGTTTATTGTTGGGTTCCATCACTGTATACAAGGTCATATTGTCTGAATTTCTTTGTTACACTAGTGCTAAAATGTCCAATGCAATGTAACAAACCTTGGACTGTTTAGTGCTGTACTGGATTTCTCTAATTAATATTTTAGTTTTAACATTTTGAAAGACCTCATTGATCTCATCAGCATTTTCCACATATCCACTATGTACTCTTGTGTTCCTGATTTTCAAACAAATATGTACACATTTATGCACTACAAGAGGAGGTTCTCACACAGCTTTAAGGTAATATTCTGGCCCACAGTTGTGCATTAGTTGTGCAGTTTTATTATTTTTTATTATTATTTTTTTTTTAACATAATATGCATTCAGTAGCTGACACTGTGTCATCACACTTGGTTTGTACGTGTTGGTTTGCACCAGCCACACTCATGATCAAGGGTATTCTTTGTTGTTCCAGGGTTGCTGTCCCTGTTGTGGATTGATCTGAAACTCCGTTTTTTGAGTCTGTTCTCTGAAATGTGTAAGCTCCTGGACACTGCATGTAGTCTTTTTCTGTTGCCTGCTCTGCCATGTCTAAGGAGAAGTCAAGTTTCTCCCTGATGTTTTTTCCTACTTGTTTCAAATTGACAGTTCTCCACTAACTTGTAAACATGACATACATTTTTAGGTTACTTACCCGGCTTCTGAGCTCTCTGGTGGAATTGGGCCCTTTTTCACCTAATGTTTCGGTGGCACAAAAAAGTCATTCAGGTTGTTCATTACACAATCAAATCATCATCTTTCTCTGACCATGAAAAGATTAAATGTTTTCTGCTTCACAGCCCATAGCCCATGTCAGGGACTCACTTCCTTGTCCTCCTCAATGAGTCTGGTTGCAATTCTGTAGAACTAACAGCTAAACAATACCATTCTTCACTTGTCTGACGCCATGTCAGACAACAAACCATATATTTACTTATGGTTAACTTAAGTTAAAAATAGTTTCACTGTGGCATGACTAATCTCAGTGACTAATCTCTAACGTACATACATACATGATTTGTATGACATGATTATCTCATGCCTCAGAAATTCAATAACCACTATCCTTGACAGACTGATCAGTGATCAATAAACAGTGCTGTCTGGCCTTTTGGATGAGAAACATTTTTCCAATCTGGTAACCAAGGTAACAAGCAGACTTGAGGAAAAGTTTGTGGAAAAATGAAATGTACAATGCTTTAGTTTTAGTCTGAGAAACATCATATGTTGAAAGAACAAATGTGATGAAAGATGTTTAATGATTTAATGTAATGACTTTTGATATACCTCAGCATAAGAGCATACATGAAATATTCTCCCCCATTGTCAAGTAAATACTGAGAAGCCCTTGTTTTTCAAGATCTTGTACTTTCCTCAACTCTGGACATGATGGAAAATTAGCACAGAATCATCCTCTAATTAGGACAGAACATTTGATCATAATTAGTATAATCAGAAACAAATTTTAATGTGATGCCTAAAGAGACAGAAAGAGAGCGAGAGAGAAGGACAGGAGAAAATGATTAAAAAAAAAATGATTGTACCACAGTACATGCTTCAGATATCGGCAAGGTTGTATGACGTCACTGCTTTCTTTCTAAAAATTCTTTCTGCTTGTATAATCAGTTGTTTCTTTTTCTTACCCAGAGTAATTTCCGAGATCCAAACCTGCCTGGCTTCAGAGTAGCACACTCCACAGAAACCGTCCTTGTGGCTGTTATTGAGAGAGATCATGCCCAACTATCATCGATCCTCATCCTCCTTGACCTCTCAGCAGGCACTATCAATTGCAAGGCTCTCTTGTCCATCCGCATGAACCTTGAACTTAGTGGCCCAGTATCACAGTGATTTACTTGGAAGGATGGACATGGTGGGGATCCACATCTGTGTCACTCAGACTCTCAACTTGGGTCCCACTGTGCTCTTTCAGTGAGGTTTTAACCTCACATGATTTTTCTTACCACTGCTATGCTAATGATACTCAACTCATCTGCATATTTGGTAGACATCTCTTCATAGATGTCAGATCATCAGTCGAAACTAAAACCCAGCAAGACTGAAAGATATATCCCTGGAGGTGTAGCCCCATGTCAAGAGCTTGCAGTTTCCCTGAATAACTCTCCGCTCACACCATCTGACAATGAACACAACCTTAGAGTAGTTCTGACCATCTGACCATCCTTCTCGGCCACTCAGATGCTTGTTCAGTCCCTTGTTATCTCAACATTGGAAAACTGCAACTGGCTCTTGATAGGTCTTATGCAGCTCAAATTGACCCACCTTCTCAACCCACCATCTCTCAAGACTCTTCTCTGTACTGGCAACCAGGTGACGGAATGAACTTGCCATGGCTGTCTGAACAAGTCAGTCTTTGAACAAAGACTGAAGACCTACCTTTTCACCAAGCACTTAAATGAGCTCTAAAAAAAAAAAAAAAAAAAAAAAAAAAAAAAAAAAAAAAAATCCACATTCATACTAACTCCTCTATAGCAGATTGTTAACTGATTAGTATTCTTAAACTCCGAGAAAAGAAAGGATGACAGGAAGAAAGAAAGACAGAAATAACTTAGGCAATTAAGGAGAATGATACTTAATACAAAAAAAGGCTTTTTGCAAAGCACACAATGGGATTTGACCATATTTAATAACATATATTTGATAACTGTCACTAAAATTGTATTTAATCATCAGCAATTAAAACATGGAAATGTCAGCATAAATTATGTAGCAGTTTTTGCATAAAAGAAACTCAGATAGACTTAAATAGATAGACATAAATTATGTTCCACACATTTCATAATTCATACAATGCAGACTTGAATGCAGTGGCTGCTTTCCAATTCTTATTTGACAAACCCATAACTAACATTTCTCCTAAAATATCAGATTCCCTGCCAGAGTAGTATGTGTAGGAGACTCTGCTAATAATCATTAATGCTTTTTCACAGCACAAAGTATGTTCACAACATCACATGTTTTTGGGGTGTTTTCTGGAATGTTGAATTTCTTTGTTATTACCATAGGAAAAACTGTAGACAAATCTTTCCAGATTTCATGAGGTTTTTCTGGATGAGTGGGCTGTTATTTACTTCAGGCACCTGTAATAAAATGTTTGCATGTCTCCCCCTTGATAGAACTCTGACATTCA
The DNA here is from genome assembly GCA_023630585.1 of Cranoglanis bouderius. Classification (NCBI taxonomy): domain Eukaryota; kingdom Metazoa; phylum Chordata; class Actinopteri; order Siluriformes; family Cranoglanididae; genus Cranoglanis; species Cranoglanis bouderius. Next base: position 6,231,233 of record CM042547.1, read on the forward strand.
GACAGTCATGAATGAACATACAGGAGGACGTGTGAATTTCTCAGTTTTCACCCGGATGCTTGCGTCATGGCAATAAGAGCACAATATTGACTCATGATTTTATTTAAAGGATGGCACAGTGGGTAGCATTGCTGCCTCACAGCTCCAGGGTTGCTGGCTCTATCCTGAGCTTGGGTACTGTCTGTGTGGTGTTTATGTGCATGTTCTCCCCACCTGTGTCAATTTCCTCCCACCTCCCAAAAACATGCTGGTAGGTGAATTGGCCCTAGGTGTGAATGAGTGTGTGAACATGTGTGTGCATGGTGTCAAGGGATGGACTAGTGTCCCATCCATGGTGTATTCGTGCCTCACACCCAGTGTTCCCTGGATAGGCTCCAGATCCACCACAACCCTGACCAGGATAATGTGGCCACTGAAGATCATTATCATGATCTCAGTATAATGGCATATGCAAATATACAGTAAATTGACTTTATAGGCTAAATGTAGTTGTCCTTAAGCTGTAATAAATGTAAATTAGCCTGTGGGATTGCCCTTTCTTTTGACAGACTTTATTCTCATTTTCCTTCTCACAGAAGTTAAGACAGTATTGGAGATGATGTGGTGCGTCCAATAACATCTAAGGTTTTGAAAGACTAACAGCTTACATTATTTCCTGATTTATTTAATAATTAATAAGCACACAAAGCTGACTTAATGGGAAATTCCACCCTGAAATACATTAAATATGTTTATATTGAAATATTTGTGATGTGCTTAGCAATTCTGGTGTTAATTTGTTGGTTGATGTCGTATTTTCATTATTGCTGTGAGGAGTTGTCTGACGCTCTGCTGTCACAGGTGGACATTCAATCTATTTAATAGGAGAAAAAAATTCAACAATCTCAAACAGAAATGATAACAAACAGGTTTTACTGGTGCATACAGTAAAAACAAACAAACAAAAAAAAAAAACCAAAAGAGCAAGGGCTTCTATTCTCATTCATTATCTTTCAGGAATGTTTGTACTAATATCATATTAATGAAGTTTATCATGTCATTAATAATATTAATTATATTATAGAGAAATCCAGTGTAGAAGTAATGGAGGCAAAAGTTGGACTCAAAGTTCCAGAATGCAATGCAGCGCTATGAAGTAGGTGCTCAGAGTTACAACAGAGACTCAGCTCATCTAGTTAGTTATCTATGAGATGACAAGCATGCTGATGGTGTTGGTGGTGTTAGCATTTCATTTTGGTTAAGGTATTACCCTTAACCAAAATGAAAACAGAACAGCATGTCGAAGAAAGCAGTTTGAACTAAAAAGTTAGGTTTAGCTCATAATCTCATTACAAAATAAATCTCATTACCTAAATTCAATGAGTATCTCATTGAAGATAATGTTAATTATAAAGATTAATATGCAAGTTGATCAGGGTGGATTTTTCCTTTAATATACACTCACTGAGCACTTAGGAATACTGTACTAATACTAGATAGGGCCTCCTTTTGCTCTCAAAACAGCCTCAATACTTCATGGCATGGATTCCACAAGATGTTGGAAACATTCCTTTGAGATTCTGGTCCATGTTGACATGATTGCATCACACAGTTCCTGCAGATTTTTCAGGTGCATTTTCATGCTGTGAATCTCCTGTTCTACCACATCCCAAAGGTGATCTATTGGATTCAGATCTGGTGACTGGGAAGGCCACTGATGATCACTGAACTCATTGCCATGTTCATGAGACCAGTTTGAGACGACTTTTGCTTTGTGACCTGGTGCATTAACATGCTGGAAGTAGCCATTAGAAGATGGTAAATTGTGGCCATGAAGGGATGCACATGGTCAGCAACAATACTCGAATAGGCTGTGGCATTCAAGCGATGATTGATTGGTATTAACGGGCCCAAAGTGTGCCAAGAAAACCTGTGGTCTAATAATGTGGATAATTGCATGAATGTGTAGGTGTACAGGTGTTCAGTGAGTGTAATACTTAGGAGACACCATTGGTGGTTTAAAAGGCACAAAATACACATTTTCTTCTGTTACTATAAATACACAAAAATCAACAGCTGAAAAATCATGCTCTAATCTTGAGTGTGTAGCGTATGACTATGCCCAAACTGATTTCTAAATTAACCCAAACGAAACAGAGAAAGTTTCACCACTCAGGTGACCTAGAGTAACCCTGAGAGGCCTCCTTTGACCAGATGCACCTTTGAGATACAAAAGACTCTTTGTAACCCACACAGGAAAGAAACCTTTGATGACTGAACGTCTGGGAAACTTCATGATTAGTTCGTCAGCAGGGGTCCACCAAAACTCCGACCAAGGGCCTGTAAATCTCTGATCTAATCTCTGTTTACGACCATATGATTCAGCCTCAAAGTCGCAAAGGCCAGAGGAGAAATGTCCTCCCTAAGGTCACCCTGAGGTGACCAAGGACCGATGGGACATTAGAAGAACGCCAGCCCCCTCTTCTGGACATACACACGCGCACACACGCGTGCACACACACACACACACACACACACACACACAGACACACACACACACACACACACACACAAACTTACCTTACACACACAATGGAGAAATCTCTCTCTTTTCAATGTAACGTGTAATTATATGTAATTATTCGATGTCTAAATAGTGTGATGTTATCTTGTTTACGTATATTGTGTGTCTATGTAACTCACCTTAATGACTTTAGATAGTTTTAATTTAGCATATCATTTTAAATGTATGTAACCAGGTTTTATTTGTGATATTCTTTAGAAGTCCATCGAATTTGGTATGTAGTTAATCGTCTCGAGATACCCGGATTGATTATGCATATCATATTGCAATGGGATACATTATTTCATGCTTTCTCTTAATTTCATTTATAACACGGTATAAACTGGCTCCTCCCTGGACATTTAAATTAGGGTCCGAGACCAGACAAAGAGAGTTCATCCGGACATGCAAACCCAACTTCCTGATTGGCCCATAGCCCAAAGAGGCGTGTGCATTGGTGTTGTCTTTAAAACAACACCACACACTTCAACTTGAGTTAGACTTCAGCTCTTAGAGTCTCTTCTTCGTCTCTTCACTCACGCTCTTCCGGTTTCTCTCTCCCCTGGGGCCACGTGCCCCGGGAAGAGGAAGCCAGGATCTCTCTCTCTCTGGACACAAGATGCAACTACTACCTCATGCCTTTACAAAGGACGCAACGAACTCGACACGACCTCGCGCAGACTTTCACACCTGAGCCTATGCAAGTATAGTTAATGATCTATATCTGCGTTTAAGATTGGACCCCTGTGTTTACAGGAGATTTAGGTTCGTGCTGGTTCTGAAAAAGGCTAATTAGTTGTGTTTTTGTCTTCTTCCCTTTTCTTTCATTACTCTCTCTCTATCCCCTTTTCTTTCCTTGTATATAGAAACATGTTTCTTTCCTTGTACATATGTATGTTTGCTTAGAGTTAGTCGTGTGTATCCATAATCACATCTAGCTATTAAAATCTATTATCCCACGCTTGATTTTCTCTGTTTTGGTCACTGATGAGTCAATTAAATGCTGCGATCTCGGCTACGCGCTCTAATCTTTAATAACAAACTTCGTGGGTTAATTCTTCCTGGCCAGAAGGATAAACTCACTCTTTAGAGTTCATAAAGCTGATCTAGGCCACATACATAGTCATAATTAATTATAATCCGTTGCAGTTAATTATCTATTTGTATATGTGCACCTACATGAATTCCCTTTCATGGCTGATGTATATTTATAACTGGTCACAACACGCGTTGATTAGATATATAGATATATTTCACGCCATTCGAGCTAATTCCTTACATAAATTGGAGAATACATTTAAACATGTTAAACATCTTTTTTTTATTTGTTATATGAATTGTAACTGGTGGAGAATATTTTTAAACGTTGCAGATTCATCCGAGTTACTACACATTCTGGTAGATAGCGCGGACATGCTTTAAAACTCGTCTCCTTTAAAAAGGTGCGTTGAATCCAAGCGTGCGCTTCTGTTTCGTTTCATGTTTAAAGTTGATCCATTTCATTATTCTGGTGGAAAAGAATAATGCTAGTCATGCCTTTGATTCATTACAAGTGTGTGCCTATGTTCAAGGCTCAAATGTGTATCATGAAGGGCATCCCAGAATTTAATTATTAGCGGTAATATGAAAACCTGTTAATACTGATTCACCGTGAGGTTCTACATTACCCACAACCACTGAAAAACATCACTCTTGTAACTATGGAAACAGTAATCACTTCATGTTTTGGTGTCTTTCACACTCTCATATGTAATGTGCTTGATTAGGGCTGTCAAGAGTGTACACATAGGTGAAAATCACTTCAGGTCAGCTGTGTAGTGCAGTGCAGTATATCTAATGGACAGATTCTTGGCTCTGTTTTAACGGGTTGTGTGCAGAAAGTGAGGTCCAAGAAGATATGGGTGGAATAAAGAACTTGAGTGGCCTGCACAGAACCCTGACCTCAACCCCACTGAACACTGACTGCACCCCAGGCCTCCTCACCCAACATCAATGCCCAACCTCTTGCACTCTTGTGGCTGAATGGAAAACTCCCCATAGCCATGCTCCAAAATCTAGTGGAAAGCCACTCAATATTAATTCGCATGATTTTGGAATCGGATGTCCACATACTTTTAGTCATATAATGTATAACACAAATAAAATGTCATTCATTGACACGGTGTTGCATTTTTCACACAAGTTAGGAATTGTGTGTCTTTTCCTTTATCATAATGCAAGAATATTCCACTCTGTACTTGAAAAAGACTTTTTTGATACTGTATCTTTACAAAGTGGTTCAAAACACATTTTACTTTGCTTTTAATTAGTCTTAATTTTACTTTAATACATTTCAAACACTGATCTTTATACACACCCTCAAATTTCTTGTTTTTTTCTGCTTATTATACTGAATCCTCTCATTTTGCTGTTTTATATACTAAATTACAATTCTATTTTTTTGTTTTGCCTTCATTTTTCGATGCAAAGCGCCTCATGGGCCTGAATTTATAACTCATTATGTAATAACTCCCATTATTACATAATTTACTGGACTAAAGATTCTCTGTAAGAAGTCTTCTTTGTTTGTGTGCATCATCAGCTGGTCTCACAAATCCATATACAGTATATTTGTAGTCAACAAATATTCATTTCAGCCCTTTCAATATTCAGTCACTTCATATTACTATATGAATGACCACTGGCCAAGGACCAGGTGTCCTAGGATCCTCAGGATAGGTTCCAGATCTACCACAACCCTAATCAGTGAGTTACTATGACCCTGTCTGTGACACAAAATGTGGTAACTGAATGATAATCAGTCAATGAATGATTGAAATATTAAATATAGGAAACATACAGTAAAAATTATTTTGATTTGTTCTGATTTCTTCTGTTTTTGTGTATATCTCATACTAAATAGTTTTAGATCATCATACGAAATACAACATAAAACAAAGGAAATCTGAGTAAACACACAATACAGTTTTTATTTTTTAAATTTTTTTTTATTGAAGCAAAAAAAAAAAAAGTGATCACCCATGGGAAAATCTAATTTCCCCCTTAAACTTAAAATCTGGTTGTGCCACCTTTAGCAGTAAACACTTCGACGCTTTGACTCGGCCACTCCAAAACTTTTGCTTTTTTGAACCATTCAACCATTCACCACTCTTCCATGGATGCCATTTTTGCTCAGTGTATTTCTGATAGTGGAGTCATGAACCGTGACCCTTACTGATGCAAGACAGGCCTGTAGTTTATTTGATGTTGTCCTTGGCTCTTTTGTGACTTGCTGGATGAGTAGTTGCTGTGCTCTTGGTGGAATTTTGGAAGGTTTGCCACTTCTGGAAAGGTTCACTACTGTGCCGAGGTTTTTCCATTTGGAGATAACGGCTCTCACTGTGGTTCTTTGGAGTCCTTTGAAATAGCTTTGTAATCCCAGACTGATGTATTTCAATCACCTTCTTCCTCATAAATTTTGGAATTTCTTTCAATTTAGTGTGTTACGGGGTAAGACCTTTTAACCAACTTCATGTTGTTGAAAAAGTTCTATTTAAGTGTTGATTTGATTGAACAAGGTTTGCAGTAATCAGGCCTGGTTGAGTCTAGTCTAGCTGAACCCCATTATGAATGCAGTTTCATAGATTTGGGGAATTAGGAACTATGGGGGCAAATACATTTTAACACAGGCTCAGTTGTTATTGGATAACTTTTTGCTTCAATAAATAACTATTTAACATTTTGCTTTCCCCCTTCCACCCTCTTTCTCAATCAGGCATGGAATCTGACCCAGATCTCTGCAGCTTTGTTCAGACATCCATCGAGTCTCCAATGAGTCAGACAAAAGGACTTTATAAAACTTCTGTTTCACCTGCAAGAGTATAGAGCAAACATCAGTGACAAAAAAAGCCACCAGACAGAATAACAGACAAAGGAGTGTACAACTGAAAGCATGCTCTCCTTAATGCTTTAGGATTTGGCTGTCCACTAAATCCACCTTCTTAATCATTAACAGATATTCATAGAAAAGCTGTGAATATTTTGTACTTAGCTCTTATTAAATAAGTAATAGGTAACTGAACATCCTTTATCATGATGTTTTATAATTTTCTCAAGTTTTACAAATCATAGTAAAAACATAAAATATATCAATGTCAGTAGTAAGACATGATTTACATCATTGAGGCTATAGCTGTGAACTGAGGGAATCTTATTTTTACTCTTTTCTCCAAAAATAAGCTTTACATTTTCATATAGAGTCTTTCTTTATTGGGCTGTTTGTGTTTACACAAGGATCTATAGACATATAATCTTACACATGCACATTCATATGCATTATGAGGACTTCCTCTACAAAATGTTACAATGTCACCTCAAATATTAGGATTATGAAAGAAAAAAAAAGATTATAATAAAATGAATGATATATTTGGTTCTTTCTTCTCATTATCCAGAAATGTGCTCAAGGGAAATAATGAGATTTAATGAGCCATGTTTGGATTTGTGAGGAAAAGGACTTGCTGCACATTGTTTGATTTAAAAATAGACCTCATGGATTTTAAAGGTTCTCTTTGTCACTTAATAATGGAAATGAAATCGGCCCTGTTCAATTTTTAAGATGCAGTATATGCTGTGGTATTGCTGAGTTTAAATGGCACCACAGACCAGTCATCCAGGGCAAAATATCCCTGCCTCAGGGCAGTTCTTACCTTTTATTTTATGTCCTTTTGGCTTTCATTAACACCTTGTGGAGAAAGAATGTACCAGGCTGATACTTGAATTGGTATTGTGGCCAAAAAAATACAAATTTTCTCCCTGTGTCTGTGCTGAAATACTGGCCTTGAACAATACAAGAGCATGTAACACCTTTTAATTTTACTGGAATTGTCCACTATACCTGATCACCTGGTATCCAAAATTAGGTTTGTAACAGTTTTGGCCTACCTAATGAGCAAAGCAATTTCTCCAGTCTTGCTTGACTTACTACTTAAAACAACCTCAGAATAAGCCAAGATTTTACAGTTTTGCAGTCCATTAGTGTTTTATTCACACTGAAATCCACTGACATTCAGTTCTGTGCAAACGCCTTAGACACTCATATTTTTCAATATAAATTTTTCAATCATTATACAGAATATTCAGTAATGGCTTTGCCCTGGTCAGGGTCATAGTGGATTCAGCACCTACCCTGGGAACACTGGGCAAATTAAATCATTTTGTATACTTCTATCTATTTTAAAATTAAGCACAATTGCATGAATTGCATAGTATTTACACCACAGATGTGAAGAATTCTCGATTCTGATTGGTCAGAAGGTGTTCTATAACAGCACGGCTCTGACAGTAGTGCTGACTGGAAGGCAAACCACAGATTTAGATGAATGCATGTGTTATCATGTCTATAATAACAGCTAATTCACAGGGACTTGTATGATGGACAGATTAAAGAATAACTTGCTGTCATTTAGCAAAGAAAAATGTATAATTGTTGATATGTTGATGTTTTCTATAAGGAGACAACTGCTATAATGTAAATAGCAGGAAATAACTTGTATTTGTAATTATTATCAAATGGCTGTAGTATAAGAGGAAAAAAACACTTCAGGAGGTGCTGCTATAGGAAAATGATCAACTTTAGAGTCATAACACTCCTCTGCTTCTACCCCATCATTAATTATTTTCCATATAACAGCATGTCCCATCCGGTTTTATTTCTTACTTATTACAATATTATTGTAGAACAGATAATTAATTCTTTATATAAAACACGCTCCTCATAAATCCAGCTGAATATCATGAGCAGCTGTAGCTGGTGTGGCAGCTGGATCTAAGTCTAACATCCTCACCTTAATGCTGTGACAATGTTGTTTAAGGAATAGCACATGCTCTCCTGGGAGCAGCTTGTAGACTCAGCATGGTTATGTGGAATCCTAAAGCCGTTCACTCTGTGTCACTGGCATCAAATGACTTTTGGTGTAGTGTGAAAAAGTATTTACAGCCTCTACTGTGCCAATAACACTAAGGAATATGCATGGTTATATTTGTGTGTGTGCGTGTGAGTGTGTGTGTGTGTGTGTGTGTGTGTGTGTGTGTGTGTGTGTGTGTGTGTGTGTGTGTGTCTCAGGTAATGAGTTAGATATGTGTTGGTATTCTGTGTTTATGGCAATGGACAAGGACACGAAGACACTTAAGAAAATTAATTCATTAGTATTTTTTAACATATTAGGGTATAATTAACACAATTTTGATGCATTAAACCAACCTGGTAATATATATTTAAGTTTAAAACAACCACCTTAAGGATGCTGTTATATTTGTTTCAAAATATGATATTAATGTTCAATTTTACAGTATGTACCTCCCAGGAACGGGATAAATTGACCATTTAGGGTATGTATATATGTTAGGTTCTCCCGCTCTCACTACGCTGCAAATGGAGCGTAGCCTATTCTGCATTCCACGGAGCGCATTCCAGCGCCATTCACAAAGACTCACGTTTTGTTTACCTTTGCCATGAGCTTTGTGTTTCCATATTCACGTCATGTCTCCGCCTCCTGTGTTTCCCCATGTGCTTTTGTTTTTGTGTTGTGTCATGTCTCTGCCCCGTTTCCTCATTGGTTCGCCTTTTAATTTGTGATCATGAGTTTCAGGTGTCGCGTGTCTAATCTTGTTAGCCTTGTGAATGAACTGCATTATTTAAACCCCGGTCTGTGTCCGCTTCGTGGCAGAGTATTGAATTTGAATTAGTTAAGTTAGATGAGTTAGAGAAAAGTTTGATGTTAAAGAGAGCGACGAAGCAAGAGTTTTTCTGATGTTTTTTGTTAACCAGGCGTTCCCTGGTCCATCCATTGTTTCCTGTGTTTTTGTTTACCCGGCGTTCCCGGGTTCTTGGATTCCTGCCTCTTTTCATGATTTCCTGGACTTTGACCCTGTAAGTGTTCATATATGTGACTAACCTTTTTGGAAATACTGCCCTAGCGTTTATAGGAATACGGATTTGTGTCTTTTTTGGATTCTCTGTATTGATGTCCCATCCCTTTTGAATGTGCCTTTCTGTTTATTGTGACTAATAAACTGACCACTTTCCCATGCAAGTGCATCCTGCTTCCTTCCTATCCCCGGTGTCATAACTATATATATATATATATATATATATATATATATATATATATATATATATATATATATATATATATATATATATATATATATATATATATATATATATATATATATATATATATATATATGCATAATATTTCTGGCATTGAAACTGCTTTAAAACATTTTAAAACATTTGCCTCATTTATCAATCTTATCACAGATTTTCTTTGTACTCACGCATATACTAGTATGTTGATTCAATTAAATTCAAGCCAATTTTATTTGTATAGCATTTTTAACAATGGGCATTGTCACAAAGCAGCTTTACAGAAATATGTATAAAATAAAAAAAAAATTCTACATTTATCCCTAATAAGCAAGCTAGAAGTGATGGTGGTGAGGCGAAACTCCCTGAGATGATATGAGGAAGAAACCTTCAGAGGAACCAGACTCAAAAGGGAACCCATCCTCGTCTGGGTGACAATGAATAGTGCACTTATAAATAAATCCCTTCTATAACTGTGTTCTACATGGTCAAAATGTGCAATTGTGTAAACAGGAAATTCATTATAGTTCTCATGTGAAGTCTATTTTGTTGAAGTCAACTGTTCACTGATCATAGTAAAACAGTTCATATCAATTGCAGTCCAAAGCCATCTTCATGATTTTTAAGTGGTACCATCCTCAGTAATCTCATTGATCTTTAGGCTGTGCATGAGGTGTCCATGCCATGTTGATCAATTCCAATCACCTGTAAATTATGCATGCATGGAACAGCTGATTTGCATTTGGTTCCACCCACAAAACATAAAAGGCAAAGCTTGCAGAGGTACCCAGGTGATCTTGGCCACCAAGCACATCACACAGGGAATTAATTTTTTTAATTCAAAGCATCTCAGCAACACACACTAATGTGCCCTCACCGATGCCGTGTTGGAAAAGCACGGAGGTATGCTTTATCAGGAAGCCTGATGTTGGTCCTCTGGTCACTAGGGCATATATGGCATGCTCTAGATTACATACCAGATCAGTCACTTATTGGTCACTTATCAATGGCTCTAATGTTGTTGCACAGCATAAAAAAAAAAGATGTCGTGGTAAACGGAACTGAATTATACGCTGAACCATACTGCAGCCCCTGTCCTCCTTCTAAATACTGGGTTTTCTTCTTAATCGAATCACTAGTCTTATGTTTTAATTTATGAATTTTTCTCACCTTGTTTAAAAATTTTAATGTTTAATAATTCTTTAATTGGTGTGATTAACAGAAAATGGCTCACAAAATGTTCATTAAATTTGTACATATAGTTGAAATGCATAAACTATTTAAAATTGACAGTGTATTTTGTATATAAACATGCAGTAATCCATGTAAATGCCAAAGTTTACATTATGCATCCCCATTTGTGATGTCCTTTTTTTTTCCCCCTGAAAAAAAAAAAAAGTATCCCCGGGATTCAGACATTTAATGTTATTCAAACTCTGAACATTGAATTAATTATTTTTTTTATTAATCATATAATATCACCATTAAAAACACTATTTTCATAAGGATAATTTCTTTAAAATATTGCAAACCTTTTTTTTTTTTTTTTTTTTTTTTTAAATGAACATTTACTGCTAAATCAGGGACTTGTCACTATATACTGTACCTCCATTTTGTTTTTGACAAAGATGATGTGTTGGTGCCAGGGTTCTGATATCAAGTCACATGACCTGGGTACTTGAGCCAGCCCACTCTTCAATGTTTCCCACTGAAATTACACTGACCCAATCATTGCTTCTCCCCAGATCCTGACAAATGTTTGTATCTCCCAGGATACGTAACCCATTTAAGGGTTAATATCCATGTAGGAAACTTAATTTACCAGTATTTATATAACAGCATAAATCTAAACAGCAACAGATGTTATCTTATGCATGTGCAAAGAGTTGCAAGCTATTTCAGCTATTTTTTTCCCCCTTTTACTTTATTGTCCTTTATTATGGACATGAAAATGGTTAGGCATTACAAAAGGATTTTATAATCTCATACACATCTTCATTAAATTTTGTCGCACTCATTTTCACCATGAATGTGTACGTTTCAGAGAAAATGTGTGACTAAGTGTGGTGATATTGTACGTAGGTGGTAAAAAATGTGGAGCGTTGCATGCTGTATGATAATAAGAGATAATAGCAGTGCACATTCAGTGTACATATTCTTTAAAATTGCTTTAAATATTCAGAGAGAATTTGCATCACTAGGGAGGCTTTTCAAATATGCTAATCTTTCATAATTTTTCCTCACTCAGCTCTGCTCACAGGCATCTTTCTCTGCAATTATATCCTTTCAAGCAACTGTCTTTATTACGATTTTGAGTTGAAGAATGTAGGGAAAGTAATACTATATTCTGCTTTAACAATTCCTTATGTTATTATTTTTGTTTTGCATTTTTGTTCATTTACCCAGATGGCAAGTGACTGTGTTCATTACAAAACTTGATTCACGTTAGTACAGTACCAGTAACTTTCTCACAAATACTATACTTGAGCTGGCAAGAGATTTAAATGTCTGGTGAGACCATCAAACTGTGCACAGACAAAAGCATTACAAAAGATGTGGGAAATCCACTCAGGCATGGCTCCTCCAAAGTGTGCAAATGATCATCATCTACAAAAGGCCATTGTTGGTTGTTTCTCTGGTATAAATCAATGCTCTTTCCCAGATCTCCTCGAATAAGGCTGATTGTGGAAGATAAATCGAAGAGCACAAAAGACTATGAACAACAGCGCAGCACTTGCGAAGGGCCTGGATTTGTTGAGTCAATGTAGCTTTTTAGACATATGCACAATGGATGGAAAGCCTACGGCTGTGAGGTAAAGGGCTTCAGAATTGTGCATCTTGACACACAAAATGTTTGGGTCTGTGTGCGTACTGAGAAGTTAAATTCCATTTTTGTCATTTCAGTGTCTGAAATTTTTTAAATAAAATCAGAGTCTTATAATGGTAATGTAAACATGAATGGGGATGGAGGTTCAAAGACTTAATGATCAAATGGAAACTTGTGTCGATCTGTTCAGTTGAGAAGTGCTTATCTGGTCTAACTGTGCAGCCTAATCAATGAAGTCTGTAGGCCAGAAAGTACTGAGGCTCTGCCACACAAGTTTACACTGAAGAAACTAAGAAACTGGGAACAGATCAAAGTCTGGCATGGAGAGTCAGTGCACATGCTGATATTCAGTGCATCCTTCCTTTGGGGGAAAGAAAATTATCACATGAATAATAATGTGCGTCCTACATCATTAAATGAAGCGCAATCAGCCTGATCATGATTGGCATTGCCTAATTAATAAATAGGGACATCAAAGGTAGATCATTCAGTTGTCAAGCTGAGAGAAGGTTTTAGATTCCTTTTTCTGTTATTTATGTTGCGTCTGCATTTTTAAAATTATTATTATTATTATTATTATTATTATTATTATTATTATTATTATTATTATAATTATTATTATTTTAACATTTTGCATAGCTGGTAAGCAAGGCCCAAAAGCAACAAGCACTACTGACTGCCTGATAAATTTTATTCTCCATTACAAATATGCTTTCATTGGTGCTCTTTATGAAGAACAAAATAACCAAACGGTCAATAAAACTGCTAGATTAGAATACAAACATGGGTGTCAGTTGATATACACTACACTATGCCCTCACTTTTAAAGGACACTCAAAAAAAAAACATTGAGACATACACTCACTGACCACTATTAACATTTGTATCATGCAGATTCAGGTCAAGAGCTGTAATGGTAACATCAAATATCTGAATTGGGGAACAGAATGTGAAAATGAAACAGGCAATGATTTTCCAATCTTCAGCTGTCCAGTTTCGGTGAGCCTGTGCCCACTGTAGCCTCAAGTCCTATTCTTGGCTGACTGAAGTCGAACCTCCTGCTGTTTTAGCCCATCCACCTCAGTTGTACAGAGTGGTTATCTGAGTTACTGTAGATCAACAGTTATAGAAATAGTCAAACCAGCCTGTCTGGCACCAACAATCATTCCATGGTCAAAATGACTGCGATCACATTTTCCCCCCATTAGATAATTGCATGAATGAGTAGGTGTACAGGTGTTCCTAATAAAGTGTTCGGTGAGTGTATGTTTATACTTAACCACCATGCTACCTCCTTGGCATTGGGTTTTATTTTTGACTCATCTTGTGGTGTGAGAGACACTTTAAGCATTGCTTATGATTTCAGTGATGCTTGTTTATGAGTTTTTGTCACAGGTGTGAGATTTTTATTGTAAATTGACTCCGTATATATTCTGTCCGTATTTCAGTCGGGTTATGGAGCTGTCATTTTTTTCTTAAGTAAATGAATCAGAAAACATTCCAAACTGATGATTTTGCCATTCCTATTTTCTGTGCTATGATACACTCAAATTAAAATTTTCTTTTTAACATATTTAGCTAAAGGGAAGTTCAATATTTATTCATCCAAATGTCTGTTATGTGGACAGAGGTGGAACATTAGTGGCATTGCAGATATTTCAAAGTACCCTATCTTTATTTGGACATGACAGTGGAAATCAAATAATCAAATAGGTATATAATTTAATTTATTCAAGTACAGACACTACACGCAGTGGGTCGGGCATTAGCATTATAGCATTAGACAAATGTTGAGTTTGATCAGAATTTTCTCAATTGATAATATTGTCCAAATTACATATTTATTCAGGATGGTACTGATAGTTTGATAGTAACTGCTTAACTGTATCATGCAGTACAACTGAACGATATCTGTACTTGTTCTGTTTTTCCACTAATTAAAACATTGTTGAGCTGCACTGCATGCAAGTATTTAATGTGAGTCTGTTTTCTTGAGTCTGTTCTATAAGTATTCATTTTAACAACATTATCCCTTGATCTAGTGATGTTTTCTGTGCATTTCTAGCATATAATTATACAATCACTAAATTATGGAAAAATTGCTTTGGGATTAGAAGTGATACTTGGCTGTTATGACAATAATAATAATAGCATTACAGATTTTGCAGACCATGGTGATTTATAATTTGCAGTTAGTCAAAATGCAAATTAAATTTGGTGTGTGTATATGTATACATGTAAATGAGACACTAATTAAAAGCAAGAGCAAAACAAGAGCTTTGGAAAGATACAAGCAAGGTCTGCTTCTCTAATGTGAAGTGGGATTTTGTTCCACAATTTATCATCATTGTGCTGTATTCTGAGTCTGTGTACTGAATCTTTGCACACCAGTATTCAAACTATAGACTTCCACACTACTTAGATATTTGTGTCAGAGTTGTGCTTGCAGGATGAAGCCAATAATGTCTAACTAACACATAATTCAGACCTTGAATTTAAGTCGATTATCTGCCAAGATATCAGCATAAGCAGGGAGCAGCATTATAGTAAGTCCAGCGCCATGGTCTGACAGGTTGGTGTAATATGTCATGCTGAAATTCATGTTTTGATCTTATAAATATTCTCAAAAAAAAAAAAAATAGGGAGCACATTTGAGACCAATATTAAATACTTAATTATTATATTATTTATGAATGAATAGTATCCTCCTTGTAAATTCCAGGGAATGTTATTTTTTTGCACAGAGAATATCTGAGTGGACTGCACCTTAAATCCAAAAGGACTAATATCTCAAGGACTGAATTTTATACGGATAAAATTGTGCTGGAACTGTAGTAGATAAATACTTGGTCAGCTCATCTTTTAAACTTTGAGATCACATTAAACTATTCCTCAATCCAAAATAACAAATATGTGGCAAGAATGTGCCTCACAGCTCCATGGCTGCCGGTTTGATCCTGAGCTCGGGTTACTGTCTGTGTGGAGTTTCACATGTTCGTCCCGTGTGGGTTTCCTCCAAGTTCTCTGACTTCATTCCATCTTTCATAACATGCTAGTAGGTGGATTGGTGAATGAATGAATGAATGAATGAACAATTGCAAATTAAAACCTTGATAAAATAGCTTATATCCCAAGCACACATTAAGATTTCATGGTGCTGTACTTCTAGCTCATCACGCAAAACATTAGGTTGTACTGGACCAAGTGCTGCTGAATAATAAGCCATATTGATCAATTAAGATGTAACTGTTTACACAACAATATATTGACAAAATACTAGACTCCTATTAGTTGTCTGCTATCTTCTCTTCTTATCGCTATTTTTACATTCATATAAACAATATATTGGGCCCCATAGTTCCAGTGAAAGGAAACTGTAATGCTACAGTATACAAAGACATCCTTATACAATTGTGTGCTTCAAACTTTGTAGCAACAGTTTGAGGAAGGCTCACATACTGTATGGGTGTGATGGTCAGGTGTCCACAAACCTTTGGCCATGTGGTGTATAAATTCATACACTATATTCATTCATATGAGTCTTTCTTTCAAAGCGTCTGTTGCTTTTAGGTTACATTGTATTGCATTTGACAGCAAAGGAAAAATAATTCAACACAAAGGCTTTAAGTGTTTAAGTTTGAAGGCGGTGGACTAGACACTATTGAAAAACCCTGTCTTTGACAATTGTACCTCAAAATTCTACTAAAAAAATCTGGCAAACTCAGAGGCATAACCTACACACAAGTAATTTAAATTAATCTGAATGGCCCATCTAGAAAATTAATTTTGTCACACAATCCAGGGGAGAAGGATGCAAGTGCAGATTTTTTATTAAAGGAAGTGCAAACAAATAATCAAAACAATGAAAACTAGAAATGTAATCCCAAACAGGAGACACAAGGCAAAACAGGTATACTATAAGCATGACTAAGGTATGCTCGGCTAAACACAAACACAACCACAACAAAAGCTTGACAATAAGACCTAGAAAAACAGTATCTTATACAGTGGTGCTAATTATGGTGAAATATAAAGACACAGGTGAGGCTGATTGAGGCATGTGATGTGCTGGGGCTGCTGCGAAGTGTAGTCCAGCACTGATTTTGGCATAACCATGACAAAGTTACTTTTAAACTTGAGTCACGATTCTAAATATGGCCCTGTTGGATTATGCAATTTCATAGCAGTTATGGATGTAAGAACATGTTTGTGATATTTCTTGCATTCAAATTAAAACCTTATACACTAGCAAATGACTGTAAAATAAACTTTAAAACTTACAGTAGAAGCCAGTCAATAAAATGTAATGGGATATTGTAAATTGTGAGGTTAGCACATTTTTATGACCAAATTTATTAGTTTCTTATGACTGGTATGAAAAGCAACAACACTTCCATTAGACAATAAACTTCCTTTGAATTCCTATGCAGTTTTTGCTTTGGTGGCAATTTTCCCCAAACCTTATTTTTGCTTAAAAAATCTCTAGGTTCAAGCAGATGTAAAAATAATACCATAAAAATAATGTCATTTAAACTAATGACACTGATGTGAAAGTTCTTAACATTTATTTTCAGTTCATCCCCCACTCCTCTTGTGTTCAAATCACTGAATATATAATGGTACATAATGGTTTTGTTAATGTAAATAACACATCCAGGTACATGCGCACACACTTGAAATCATCCTTTATAGAATATTTTATATTGCCATTGTTTTAAGGACACATGCAGACCCTCCTTTATGCCAGTGTCACTGATGCATGATTGCCAGCCTCAACAAGCAGCTGTAGATTCACTGTAGATTCACAGCTGTAGATTCACTTTCTAAGCCTGAATACAGGCTTAGAAATTACCATTAAATGTTGAATTCAATCTGCACACTTTGCTCTTGACTCATCTCTTTCTACATTGTTTCTGTTATAACAACCTTTATAACCCATGATGGACATTTAATCTTCATTATATATGATAAGAATAAGCAGAGGCCATTTATTTGTGCCATTTTCACAAGCAAACTAAACCGATTGTTTCAAGTGATGCAAATATATGTCTTTATACTGTATGTAACCAAAATATTAGCTTTTGCTTTGATCTTTGGATTGGCATTTTATTGTGATTGTTAGAAGTTTCCCCTCGTTCTCCGAGTCGCTCGAGCGGTGGACTCGAACACTTCCGCATTCCACTGCGCGCTTTCCAGCGCTATTCAAAAACTCTCCGATAGACATTCCATTCATAAAGACTCTCGTGTTGTTTACCTATGCCATGTGCGTTTTGTTTTCATCACGTCATGTCTCCGCCTCCTGTGTTTCCCCATGTGTGTTTGTTATTGTATTGCGTCATGTCTCTGCCCCGTTTCCTCATTGGTTCTCTGTCTAATGTGATTATCATGTCCAGGTGTCTTTGATTGTGGGTGTGTTTAAAAACCCCTGTTTGTGTCCGCTTCAACGCGGAGTATTTAGTTAGTTTATCTTAGTATAAGTTTGTCATAGTTAATTATAGTCTTGGTTTTTCATAGTATTGTTATTCATAGTTCAGTTTGTTAGTATTTAGATGTGTTTAACCGTGCGCTTTGTTCCGATGTTTCCCCGATAACTAATCTTGTTTACTACAGCCTGGATTACAGTTTGTGATTCTTTTGTTTATAATAAACTCTTCTACATTTACTGACGTCTCCCCAGCGCATGCATCCTGACTCCCTCTTCCGACCAACACGTCTGTGTTTACGTAACAGTGATCATGTATATGCACTGACATTCAATGATGTTAAGAGAGAATCTACAGTAGTAATCTAAAGTATAGGCCACACAGAGCAACACAATCCCCGTCATCGCAAGACAAACTTCGTGTTGATGAAATGGTTCATTTTGTATTTAGTCTGTGGAAACCCATCGCTTTTGTATTCATAATTCCCGAAAGGGTGGGAAAAGTTTATTGCTTGTTTTGCTTGTAAATGCTTTCAAAAATTCCTACTGTCATATAAAGATGAAATGTTAGTGATACCTGGTCAGACGAAGACTAAAGACTCGAAGGCTCAGACTAAAAAGCTCACCCACACTGAAAATGGCAGAGATGGATTCTGAGCAGCTCCCTAAAGTAATGGATTGTTTTGCCTGTACTTTGCAATATAACTCTGACTAGTAAGAGAGACGGGAGAGGAAGAGTAGAGCCTAGCGTTTCCTCACCATACTAATATCTGGGATTTAATTTGAAGTAAAGCAGGAAATTGATTCTCGCTCCACAGTAGCACACCACACAGCAGCAGTGATTAAACTGTAAGGAACAGAGGAGGCTCTTGTGCTGTGACTCGTGGAAGAGAGTCCCTCTGAAGTTTGCAGTGGTGAGCATGAATGCTGGTTGGATACAGTAGGACAATTTAGCATTCAGCATTCGTGGTATGTCAGGTTCAAGCCTATTGTTATGGCAACAAATGGTATGATTCTGATTTTTTAAAGAGGATTATATCAGGTGACTGTCATTCTGTGATGATTAATTGAGTATCATACTTTCATACTGATTTTTAACACAATCAGATATGACATGTCTGTTATTATGTTAATATTTTAAAAAGTGTGTGTGAGAGACATGAAGTTTGTGCCTGAGTGCTCCTGTTTCAACACTGATAAGAGGAAATGGGTCAGTATTTTTCACAGTTGGAACACTTAAACACACAGACAGCTGAGCTGCAGTTAACAACACAGCATCACTCTGGAACACACACACACACACATAATCACCCAACTGCAGCTTTATTCAATCAGATTCATTCAGCTTTCACACCTTTGTGGTAACATGGAAGGAGCATTTCATGTAACAGCATAGTGACTACTATTTGATGAAACAACATTGATTGACCAATATACATATCAGCTGTTAATGTATCACTCTCCTATCCCACAGCTGCTTCTATCAGCATCGTGATTGAATGGTTTGTTCTTTGGCAGATAGCTTGCAATTTGTCACGGCTGCCGTTGGACCGCGTTCAGCTCCCATTTTGTTCTTCGGAATTGGTAATGAGCACATGGCGAGTGGCCAGCGCTGCTCCTGGTAAGGTCTTCTTTTCCTTGGGTAAATACTCTCATATCTTTGCAGCTTGTTTCCCTGGAGAGGTCTTCCTAGTGAAACATGTCTAAACAAGTTATTGCTGTTTTGAGTCAGCAGTTTAACAGTAGCTTCTGCGTTAACTACTTAGGGGAATATCGCACCCAAGAGTCACATTTTCATTAAATTTGCTTTGATAAAGCCAACATACTGCCCTTAATCACATATCACTGCAACCACTTTAAACAGTTCGTCTTTGCAGTGCATTAAAGTTGCCATTTTTATTATTTATATGAAAATATGTCATTTGCTATTTATTAGACAGATTACATTATTTTTAAGTTTATATATTTTTAATGCATTTTTTTTTGTTTTTGTTGATCATACTTTTTGTTTACATCCTTATCTCTATTCCCCCTATAGACTTACTACTAATAATCCCCAAAACAGGATTTGTAGGTTTAAAACAACAACAAAAAACACCAACTAAACTTACAATCAGACTTGATGATATTCAACTACTGTCCACCTTTTTGTACTTAATTCATGCTGCAGTATCTTCATGCTTCAGTTCCAGCCTCAAATTGTTGGTTCACAACATGATACTGCTTTTCATATTTTCATTTTGACAGCCAATGTCCGGCCTTTCTTTTTCCATTCTATTTTTTTTTTATCCCACCTTCCTTGTAACTCTGTGACCAGAAAACTTACTATCCTGTATTTCTGTGGTGCTACATTTTGTAGATGGCATCATGCAAACTGGGTTGGGATCACTGAGCCATCACAGTGAATTTCTTTCGTTCTATTTGAAGCCTGTTAAATGCTCTTATTATCATATCATGATAGGAAAGAGTAACAATAATGTCGCTCATTAATCGGCTTCTGAGATGCATTCTGAGATACTTCATTAGACTGAAGTACATTTGAACCAGGCAGTGTATCAATAGCTGCCGATGAGAATGTAAGCGATAATACTGATCATACTTTTGTGGTACATACGACACTCTGAGCCCATTAATTAGAGTGATTAGCCACAAACATTTCACTCTAGTGTAATTAATTTAGCAAAGGAGTTACTGACATGAGAATAGTTCATTAACATAAGTGGTAATTTTGTCCTCTTGAGTATTACTGTATTCTTGTACCACAATTAGACTTGAAAACAAAACACTGGCAACTTTTATGAAAATCAACACACGTTTCTTTTCTCCAGTCTTATGTTGGCTTCAAATGTGCTTAAGAACTAAAGTGGATTTCAAATTGGCATTGAATGAATGCAAATACACAAAATTTTAGCCTCCTACTTAAAGAACTAAAATTCACAGTACCACTCCTGGCTGATCACACTTTACTTCAATCAACTTCACTCTTCCAAACAACACTTGGCACATGTAACTAGAAAATATGGTGCCTGCATTGTAAACTGTATAATATTTATGCAATAATTCAAAGTTGGATATGATTTAGGAAGCACAGAAATGTGTGTATTTTTTTCAATTTAGAAAAACAACATAGTGCTAGGAGATCAAAATTTGTCCTAGGCTCAATATCTAGTGCAACACTAGTATCTGTCCATCTGCTGTGGTTTGTGGGTAAGATAACTCCATACTGAAATAATGGCTTGATTTAATCATCGCTGAGCCGAGATAAAACAGCCTCAGGACGGCCTCTCACCAATGTCCGAGCAGTCAGGAAAGCAACCCCTGAGAGATGAGATATGAAGGAGCAAAAAACCTATAGAGAGGGAGGAAAAACACACATCAGAAATGATTATGAATCCAGCGAGCAGCTTCGTTATTGATTTTTCCATCTTCGCTTCACTCATAAATAGCAGAGTGAGACAGTGTCTCATCTAGAAGCTCCAGCTCCCTGTTTACCAACAGCTCCCTGAACAGCAGGCACAATGCAATCAATCACGCTGTGCAGGTTTCAGCTTCTGCAAAATTCGTACAGAAATGCAAGTAAGGCTCTGCTCTCTGAGGCAGCGTGTGCTCATCATGTCCCTCAAGGCTGAGGGTGACCTGCTGATGACACTAGGCTGACATAGAACTGTTACTGGTGTGTTGATATAAAAGTTCAGCTTCTGTAAAAGATTTGCACAACTAGGTTGCCAGGAAACTTAGGATTCATAATGTTCCTTAGAAAGGTTCTTTGTCCCTCTTGGGAAACCCTATAAACAATATATATTATTATTAATATACTAACCCCATTTCCAGAAAAGTTGAGATTTTTTCTCAAATGCAATAAAAACAAAAATCTGTGATTTGTGAAGTCTCTTGAAACTTTAATTAACTGACAAAAGTATTAACTTAATTGTATTTTGTAAATATAAACAAATTTAAAATTTGATGCCTTCAACACAGTCAAATAAAGTTGGGACAGAGGCATGTTTACCACGGTGTTACATCACCCTACCTTTTAATTACACTTTATTCATTTGGGAACTGAGGATACTAATTGTTGCAGTTTTGCAAGTAGAATTTTTGCCCATTCTTGCTTGATAGAAGACTTCAGCTGTTCAACAGTCCTTGGTCACCATTGTCTGATTCTCCTCTTCATAATGCGAAATAGGAGACAGATCTGGACTGCTGGCAGACCAGTCAAGCACACGCACTCTGTGTCTACGAAGCCACACTGTTGTAGCACATGCAGAATGAGGCCTGGCATTGTCCTGCTGAAATAACCATGGACTTCCTGGGAAAAGACGTTGCCTTGATGGCAGCATATGTCTCTCTAAAATCCCAATATACGCCTTTGCGTCAATGGTACCTTCACACATATGCAAGTCACCCATTCTATAGGCACTGATGCACCCCATACCATCACAGATGCTGCACCTCTCTGCCTTTGCACCTCTCGCTTATAACAGTCTGGTTGGTCTTTTTCATCTTTGGCATGGAGAACTCGATGTCCATTTTTCCCGAAAACAAGCTGAAACGTGGACAAATCTGACCACAGCACACGTTTCCACTGCCTTTCAGTCCATCTGAGATGAGCTCGGGCCCAGAGAACTCGGCGGCGTTTCTGTATAGAGTTGATGTGTGGCTTCCTCCTTGCGTAATACAGTTTTGGGTTGGATTTCTGGATGCAGCAGCGGACTGTGTTAAGTGACAACGGTTTTCCGAAGTACACCCAAGCCATGCCGCCTGAGGGCTTGAAGGTCACACACATTCAACAGTGGTTTCTAGCCTTGCTCTTTACGCAATGAGATTTCTCCTGAATCTTTTCACAATATTATGCACTGTAGATGGTGAAAGACAAATTCTTTGTAATCTTGCGTTAATGTTCTTTTTGAACTGACTGACAATTCTCTCACAAAGTTTGGCACAAAGTGATGAGCCACGACCCATCCTTGCTTGAAAAGGCTGCGCTTTTGGTGGATGCTCCTTTTATGCCCAATCCTGATACCCTCCCCAGTTACTAATTAACCTGATCCTCCAAAATGGTGTTACTTGAATATTCTATAAACTTTTCAGTCTTATTTTGCCTCTGTCCCAACTTTTTTTGAGTATGTTGAAGGCATCAAATTCTAAATCTGTTTATATTTACAAAATATAATTAAGTTGGTCAGTGAAAACACTGAATATCTTTTCTTTGTACTTTTGTCAGTTAATTAAAGTTTCAAGAGACTTGACAAATCACAGATTTTTGTTTTTATTGCATTTTAGAAAAAATCCCAACTTTAATGGGGTTAGTACATGGCACTTTTATATAGTGGAGAAATTTCTTCCAGTAAATTGTTTGAGTGTTGGATTTGATTTAGTGCTTGTAGATTTTTTACGATTTCATTTATATGAAATACTGGTACAAGAATATTGCTTGTGCTTCTTGAAATTTATGATTATGCATGAGATTAAATTATCTATGTTGACCTGGGATGCTGAAATATATGAAATTATGCAAAACACTTTATTCCATCTGTTCTTTGTCTCTGACACATACAGCAGTAATATTTGTTTGGCCATAATATTGTAATATTGACCGTAAACTTTTTTTTTTTTTTTTTTTAATGTTCTCCTATTGCTAGAACTATTCAGGATGGGCTCACATAGAGATATTTGTAACAGTTTGTCCCAGGTTTAAATTGATTGTAAGTAATTCCTACTGTCCTGTGTTCAGAATGACAGTAGCCTTGCAGCATTTTAACCTAATCTGTGTGTTTGACCATGTAAAATGAAATCAACTGCATGACATGAACAAGCAGAGTAACGAATGAATGTGCATGGCAGAGTACAAAGCCAACAAACCGATAAGCATACTATGCATCCTTTATAAATTATTGCATGTAGAAAGTAGGGTGTGTTCCACTACCACTTTTGATTGACCACTGATATCACTGATATTTAAAAATAAATCTGACAGATATACTGTAATCTGATTTGTTAGCATTCCTAGTAGATTACCTAGATTCCCTTACCTTATTTAGTTACAAAAATTGTTTACTAAATTGGTTACTAAATTATTGTACTCTCATTAGCATCGCTATTTATTATATTCAGGAGTAACCACAACACTTTATTCAACATAGTACTTTATTATAGTGATTAGTCATTACTGAAGAACTACTATGGTAACACTTGATTATTTACTGCTAAGTTAGTAAGTACTTAAGCATTAATTAATCATAATGTAAAGCATTACAATAAATTTCCTCAAACAAAGGCAGACAATGTGTCCATGATGTACAGAACTTTTCTATTTTAAGATATATTGCAAATTTTGGAGGAGGAAAGGGAGACTATAGAGTGGCTAATCTCTGAAAGAAATGCACCATACTGAGAAACCAAAAAGAAGTACACCCCCTTCAATTCTGTTTTTATTTATCAGGGCCTAAATAACAATTGTGTGGAGCTCACCAACTTCTATAAACAAACAAGTAACATCAGGTGACAAAATAAATGCAACAGATTTCAATATGTAGTCATTTCCCCACCCCCCCCAAAATAAACCAACATTCAGAAACCACATGGGGGAAAAAATAAGTACACCCTATAACAGAGGCGTAGCCATCATTTCAAATGTGAGGGGGACAGAATGTCAAGTGTACTCTTTTATTCTGACCTTTGTCTAATTGATGGGTTTTATCTCTTGCTCTTAATTGGCTTAATATGCAATTTATGATTCTGTACTTGCATGTTATATTGTATATTGCACTGTATTATTTAAATATTGCAAATTGTGTTTAGTGTACATTGTATTGCATATACATAGCACACAGTATATAATATATACTTGTATATTATGGATGATTTTGTTTCAGTTCTCTCCCTTGTCTATTAAATTATATACAGTAATGTAAAAATGGCAGGGTTACACTTTTTTTCCTGTACTACTAATCTACTACTAACTTAAACTGCTAATATTACCATCACATCTTGCTAATTATTCATCAAGGGAAATAGGCAGCATTTAAAAAGAAATTTTGTAGTAGGAAGGGTGTACTTATTTTTTCCCCCACCTGGTTTATGAATGTTGGTTTACTTTTTGGGATAAAATAACTATGTATTAAAATCTGTTGTGGTTTTCTTTTGTTATTGTTGTTGTCACCTGAGGTTATTTGTTTGTTTATAGAAGCTGGTGAGAACCACACAATTGTTATTTAGGGCCTGATAAATAAAAACAGAGAATTGATGGAGAAGTTACGTTCTTTTTCCCATGAATGTAGCTCTTCTGTGTGCACCTTGCTGGTGACAGGAATGACAAAACCTGCTGTATTGAACACAGTTAAACAAAGGTACATCTTAAACCACCCAAAATGAGCTGCTAGACTGCATGCTGGATAACTGTATGTGCCTATTATGGGGTACTTTAAAACTTCACTAGATAGTCTATAGCATAATTCAAGTGTGATAGCCTCTTGACACAAGAAACAGATGAGTAGCAGCCCTTCCATGAACTAAACCACAAGGTAGGGCAATACAGACAACAGCATCTATACCACATGAACAGATAAACATGCTATGCACTCAACCCCAATTGTTAAGGCATGAATGAGTTTCTTTATAAATTAGTGTGTATTCCTGGGTGACTGTTTAAAGTAGTGAGTTCCCCTTCTGATCTGAACTTGTTTCTAGTGCTGTATGTTGTGTAGAATTCCTGGTTGGATGGACTGAACTGTTGGGAGGTGTTACACCAAATTTGGGCTACCCATATTTGACTGCATTTAAACTGTCTCATCCTGATTATGACAGGGATTTAAAGTAAGTTTACCTAAGGTCAACTAGAGGTGCTGAGGCTAACATGAGTGGTGTGCATGTTGTGTAGAATAGTGGTGTGAGTATGATTGCACATATTAGCTTAATGTGGGGAATGATTAGATTAGATTTGATGTAAAAGGATTTGCATGTTTTCACTTGTTCTCAGTTATTCCCTAAGCCCAGTTACACCTCATAGTAATTTTATATTGCTTTCTGTGGGCCTGTGGTCATGCCTGAGGATATACATGCTTTTGATTTATATTACAACATTTATATTAGGTTGGAGACAAATCCATATGCATAAGGCCAGTAGATTCTGAGAAAACATTATGCTTTGTCTATATAAGTGTAGATAAAAAAATTCAGGGGTAAAATCTATCATATTTTTTAAAATCCTATATCACAGCAGGGGAATTTATACAGTGCTGTGAAAAAGTATTTGCCCCATCCTGATTTCTTATGTTTTTGTGTATATTTCATACTAAATTGTTTCAGAAATTAAAACAAAATCTAAGATAAAACAAAGGCAACCTGAGTAAACACAAAATACAGTTTTTAAATGATAATGTTATTTGTTGAAGCAAAAACGTTATCCAATACCAACTGGGCCTGTGTGAAAATGTATTTGCCCTCGTAGTTACCCAAACTTATTTAGATCCCTAAATCTATGAAACTGCATTCATAATGGGGTTCAGCTGGACTAGACACAACCAGGCTTGATTACTGCAAACCCTGTTCAATCAAATCAACACTTAAATAGAACTTTTTCAAGGTTGAAAAGTCTTACCCAGTAACACATTATGCCAAAATTGAAAGAAATTCCAGAAATGGTGAGGAAGAAGGTGATTGAAATACATCAGTCTGGGAAGGGTTACAAAGCTATTTCACAGGTTCTTGGACTCCAAAGGACCACAGTGAGAGCCATTATCTCCAAATGGAAAAACTCGGCACAGTAGTGAACCTTCCCAGAAGTGTCCGACCTTCCAAAATTCCTCCAAGAGCACAGCAACTACTCATCCAGCAAGTCATAAAAGAGCCAAGAACAAAATCAATAAAGTCATAAATGTCAATAAAGGTCAATGTTCATGACTCCACTATCAGAAAGACACTGGGCAAAAATGGCACAATGGAAGAGTGGTGAGGCAAAAACCACTGCTAATAAAGAAGAACATTACGGCTCATCTGAACACACCTTGATATTCCTCAAAACTTTTGGTAGAATGATCTGTGGACTGTGAGTCGAAAGTGGAACTGTTTGGAAGACAGGGGTCCCGTTACATCTGGCATAAACCAAACAGAATTCCACAAAAAGAACAGCATACCTACGATCAAGCATGGTGGTGGAAGTGTGATGGTGTGGTTGCTTTGCTGTTTCAGGGCCTGGGAAACTTGCAATAATTGAGGGAAACATGAATTCTGCTCTCTACCAGAAAATCCTAAAGGGGAATGTTCGGTCTTCAGTCCGTAAGTTGAAACTAAGTCCACCTCTGAATGGTTCAAAAAAAGTGAAATTAAAGTTTTGGAGTGGTGTAGTTAAAGTCCTGACTTGAATCAATTGAGAAGCTGTGGCAGGACCTTAAAAGGGCAGTTCATGCTCGAAAACCCTCCAATGTGGCTGAACTAAAGCAGTTCTGCAAAAAAGAGTGGGCCAAAATTCTACCACAGTGCTGTGAAAGACTGATCTCCAGTTATCGGAAGCGCTTGGTTGCAGTTATTGCTGCTAAAGGTGGCACAACCAGATTTTAAGTTTAAGGGCGCAGTTAGTTTTTCCCATGGGTGATAGGTGTTTGATCACTTTTTTTTTTTGCTTCAATAAAAAATAATAATAAATAAATAAAAACTGTATTGCATGTCTACTCAGGTTGCCTTTGTTTTATATTGTATTTTGTTTGAAGATCTAAAACTATTTAGTATGAGATATACACAAAAACAGAAGAAATCAGGATGGTGCAAATACTTTTTCACAGCACTGTTTCAGTGATCCAAGAAGTTGAAATAAAATGCAATTAATTCTATATAATTATTCATAACGTCTGCTCGACATGGAGGGGCCAGATAAAGATTATGTATTTTTAAATGTCAGACTTTGAGAGGATGACTCCTGCTAAGAGAAAGAGCAAAATGTAAAATTTAAGTACGTAAATGACTTTATACGAAGCCACCAGAACAACTTGTACTGTATCGTTGCTAAATTGTAAATATAATGAATATGACAGAGGAATAACTATGCACTGAATGTTGAATATCAGAATGGATGATTAGGTTAGATGTGTGTAAAGATACACTCACTGAGCACTTTATTAGGAACACATGTACACCTGCTCACTCATGCAATTATCTAATCATCCAATCGTGCGGCAGCAGTGCAATGCATAAAATCATGCAAATATGGGGCAGCATAAAATGTGATCTCAGTGATTTTGACTGTGGTATGATTATTGGTGCCAGATGGGCTGGTTTGAGTATTTCTATAACTGCTGAGCTCCTGGGATTTTCACACACAACAATCTCTAGAGTTTATTCAGAATGATGCAATAAAGAAAAAATCCAGTGAGTGGCAGTTATGTGGACAGAAATGCCTGGTTCAAGCTGACAGAAAGGCTACAAACTCAAATAACCACTCTGTACAATTGTGTTGAGCAGAAAAGCATCTCAGAATGCACAACACGTCACAGTGGGCACAGGCTCACCAAAACTGCCAAAACATAGCCTGGTCTGATGAATCTCGATTTCTGCTGAGGCACACAGATGGTAGGGTCAGAATTTGGCACCAACAGCATGAATCCATGGATCCAACCTGCCTTGTGTCAACAGTCCAGGCTGGTGGAGGTGGTGTGAAGGTGTGGGGAAGGTTTTCTTGGCACACTTTGGGCCTGTTAATACCAATCAGTCATTGCTTGAAATCCACAGCCTATTTGAATATTGTTGCTGACCATGTGCATCCCTTCATGGCCATAATTTACCATCTTCTAATGGTTACCCCCAGCATGATAATGCACCATGTCACAAAGCAAAACTGGTTCATCTCAAACTGGTTTCATGAACACGACAATGAGTTCAGTGTTCTTCAGTGGCCTTCCCAGTCACCAGGTCTGAATCCAATAGAACACCTTTGGGATGTGGTAGAACAGGAGATTCACAGCATGAACATGCGCCGAAAAATCTGCAGGAACTGCATGATGCAATCATATCAACACTGATCAGAATCTAAAAGGAATGTTTCCAATATCTTGTGGAATCCATGCCATGAGGAATTAAGGCTGTTTTGAGAGCTAAAGGAGGCCCTACCCAGTATTAGTATAGTGTACTGCTCAGTGAGTGTATTACATTTACATATGATTCTGTGGAACTTTTATTTTATTTTTATCAGCAAATTGGCAAAGATGGTTACACTTGATACCCACTGTCCATAAACCCAATCTTTATAAGCAGGGAGGAATCAAATATTTTTCTCATTTCAGATAATTAGATATATAAGCTGAACATGTGTAATGGTTGTGACTTGCGCTTGATCAAGACACTGAGGCAATAAAACTATAGCTCATGGTTTACTGCATCACAGATATTCCTTTAAAATATTCTTTTAAAGCCCATACTGATTTTAAGACACATTTAGCACATTTTAAATATGTGCCTTCAGGGATAATAAAGTACTTAGTACATCTTTAGTACATTTATTGGGCTTTGAAAAGCAAACATCTTTTTGAAGAGGGCTCTCAAGGCCTTATCTCCTTTGCTGAGGGTTGTTTACAAAAATACCATGGTGCTGTAAAAGAAGGACAGGAGAAAGAAAAAAAAAACAGACCAAGAAGTCACTTCTAAAGTGCCTCTGAAATCACTAATTATCACAAATAATCAAAGGCCCATTTAAAAGTAGTATTTTTTCAACATTCCTTTGAGTTTCATTTTATTTAAATCCCACATTTATCTCTTTAACATCTCTTAAATATTCAGTTCTCTCTGACCTTGCGAGGATTTTGTTATTTTACCGTGCTCCATACTGTACTTCAAGTTCTTATTGATTCAGCTGTTTTGTTTCGCTTTTTTGAAGGATACATTTGTGCAATGTCCCCTGACTTAGCACTCCTGAGCAGAGTTACACTTCTTTATTGAACATTTGTAAAGGCAGTTTATCAGTGTGGGGGCGATGTGAGAGCCCTATACATTACCACAGGCTGAAAGATGTCCTCTGGCAACACTGAACCTTTAGGTGACAGTGTAAGTTATTGCAGCCCACCAGCATAGTCAATTTTACAGTGAGGTTAAACTCCTGGGAAGGATGTACACTGTTTACTCAAGCAACAGTGCTCTGACCTTTAAATCATCCTCAGCCCAAGATGTCAGTCCCATGATATCAGCTGTAGCACTGAGACAATTTTATATACACACACACACACACACACACACACACACACACACACACACACACACACACACACACACACACACACACACACACACACACACACACACCTAAACACACAAACAGAGGCTAGTACCAATTAAAGAATACTGCTGGTTCCATAACTTTTGATCCAAATGTCTTTTAATTGCATTTGTGGCTGGCTGTCATTCAGTATGGACAATCATTTTGGTAATTGGGCCCATGTTGTGAATTTATGCCAACTCTCAAGTGAAAATAACGGGGCAAGTTTTCACATGCAAAACCAAGTTCTGCTCTCATGAGGGGGATTGGTGTTGCGGAAAATTGCATCATATAAAATAGGATTCAGTTCAAAAATACTGAGCCTATTCTTAACTCTGCAGAACATCAACATGACTTGCTTCAGATGAACACACTGTGGGGTCATTAGTAAATGCTATACCATAGTGACATGGTAGCAACTTTAACACAAGTATTGTTTATGTGTCTGGCTATGTTGTGGTCCAATGTGACCACATCTCCTATTATAGAGTATACTATCACTGATAATGTATTTGGCAGGTTTCTGATTGGTCAGATAGATTGGTCAGATAGATTGGTCATTGACTAATGTTGCAGTCAGTTGAGAAGGGAATTAAGTAAGCAAAGAGATATTAAACCACAAAGTCAATTTGTATATGTACTTTTAAGTAAAATTTTCAAGAAAGACCTTTCACGTCGATTTGGTGGCATGTAAATAACATAGTTATAACATGCTTATGGGTCTCAAAGTAATGTCTGGTACATACTTTGTACATGTTGAGAACAAATGTGTGTATAGTTGACATAGATCATATCTAGATCACCTTATTCATCCTAGAGGGAAATTCACCTATTACAGCAGCACAGAGAGTTAGAAGTATACTAAAGTAATTTAACATTATAACTGAAATAAAATAAGAATAAATATATAAAAAAGAATACAGTGTAAGACTGCGATGTGGTAATGCAGTGGGGTATAAACACTAGATATAAGCAGCAGACTTGAGTGTACACATTCTAAACAATCATATTTAATATTTTTTCCAACATACTTTGCAATATTTGAATATTTTTCCACATTATTTAATGTAGGCAAAGTACAATCACTACATTATTACATTTTGGTAACAAGCACAACTATATAATTTTCACCTAATTTGATCTGTACACTAAAGTTATAATGCAAAGTAGTTACCAGAAATGACTTGTAATTACCACACACCTACCTACTAAATACTAGATATGTGCTATACTGTAAAATAAAGTGCTCCCAAACTTTAGCCAAATGAATAATTGTACATGGATAAATGTGTACTATAAGCAATAACTAAATAGGACACTTACTGGCTCTGGAATTAATTCAACAATTTGGTCCTGGCCAAAATGTTTGCATATAATTGATCACAACCATGAAATAACAATATCCCTTAAACATGGTTTTAATTTAGTATGAAGATAATTATGTATTAATTATGTTTTAAAAATTTCTTTAAGAAAAAAACGAGCATTTGCAACATGAGCAAGGCAATGAATTCATTTTCAAGTGGCGCTTTTCTGTGCAATTCAATCACTATGGCAACTATCCATAGTATTAACAAAGGGTCAAGGTGGGATGCCATGATACTGTATTTTGCACAATAGTGGTATTCAGGTTCCTCTCAGTAAGAGAGAAAGGCACCGCTGACCAGCAAACACTTTGACCTACCATGTGTACTTAGCCTGGTAATCGCAGGAGCCAACAACCCACTGTCTCACTCAGATCAAGCTGAGCCATTAATGAGGTTAAAATGTAAACAATCCCTCTTTGTTCTGAACCCCTTGAACTGGAGGACCAAGAGGTCTACAATCAGGGATGTCAGCGGGAGTTGGTCGTCTGAGCAACAGCCATTACCATCAGAAGTATTTGTTTAATCTCTCTCTCTCTCTCTCTCTTATTTTGAGAGCTTTTGTGCAGAATGCTTGTGCAGCGAGAAGCGTTGAACTGCATACACTTGTTGGAGTAGAGCTGCAGCATGCATATATGTGCAAAATAAAGTCTTCATAGTACTTAACTGAAGAGCTGAAGTCAAGACAATAATAAATAAAGGGCAAGTAAATAATAATAAAAGGCAAGACAATTACAATATATGCGATGTTATGCTGAAAATGTGGAACCGGAGGTTGATAATTATTGACACAATAATTATTAATGAAGCTAATTAATTCTACACCTAAATCTAACCTTCACCTCTACCCCCACCACACACACACACACACACACACACACACACACACACACACACACACACACACACACACACACACACACACACACACACACACACACACCATTCTGATTCTTGTCTTCTCTGTGTGCATATAAAACAGCTTAGCTACAGTATCAACCATGCTTTTTAGTCCTTGTGAAATAACAAGAATCAGACGATAACAGTGAGTGTCATGCAAATGAATAAGTGTAAATTTTGGATGACAAAGTGTGAGTGTGAGATATCAGAAGTGTGAGTGTGATAAGGGAACTTTATTTGTATACTTGTGCATACAGGAAGAAAAGAAAGAGAGATATATTTATAGAGGTGTTATTTTTTTCAGTGGGTGTGTCATGTTTTACAGGCAAATCTGAAATCTTGTGTGGGAGAAGGGTCTGTGTGTGTCTGTATGTGTGTGAGAGAAATCTGGCTGACTTGTTCAGTACAGTTAGAAACATCAGACACCATTTCACTTCAGACAGTGAGACACTCTCAACACATAGTGTGCCTATTGACTACACTGTAAAAAAATATTGTCAATTTTACAGTAATATACCAGTTGCCAGCAAAATACTGTAAAATATACAGTAAACAATTGTGAAACATATTTACAGTACAATACTGTAATATCTTACATAGTATAAAAAAAACACATATTCCAGTATATTTGCTCATTTGGCTGGATTCAGGATACAAGTGAGCTGAAGGTTAAGGTTCTTGTTCAAGGACATAACCATGGCAGTTTTGCAGTGCTGGTATTTGAACACATGACCTTCTGAGCTGTAACGCAAATCACAAACCACCGAGCCACCACAACTACACTGTAAAACATGATATCCCCATTAATTTATGTGAGCTTATTTCTTCTCTTTAACTAACTTCCCGTTGAGTTTCTTATGTTTTTAAGGCAGCAGGTGAACTTTTGCTTCTAAGTTTAACCTGCTTGAAATGTCTTACAGTGTAGTATGTGCACAGTGTCTGTGTGCGTGAGTTTTTCTGTCTGCAAAGCATAAACATACACCCTTGTAAATTTGTTCCACATGTCTTCTGATTATAATAACTAGCAGTCTATTTTTCCATTTGATTGTAATTTAATATATTTCAAATCTTCCCAAATTATTTCATACTTCACCTTTTTTTTTTTTTTTTTTTTAATTCTTTCACTTTCATGACTTCATGTCTGTTGCCATTTCACTTTCTTTGCTTGTTTGAACTGAGTGTTTAAATTGTTGAGCTCTCTGGCTCTGCTGTTCACACTGAAAATATATTCTGCTGGCTCCTGAGGAGTTTAATCATCACAGAAATCTTGAGTGATAATGGAGAGACTGTTCAGTCAATAACCCATATCTGAGTTTTACATTACAAACACAGACGATGCTCAGTGCTGTATCTGCAATTCGAGAGGCCACACCGCCACTGGACTCTAATGAGTCCATCCATCAGTCTTGACTCTGTTATAATATTTCTGCCTGCGTTCACCTGAATGCCACTACATTTCTCATACTCACTTCAGCTTTTACAACATGTCCTGTTGTGTTGGTGCATCTGTGGTTTGATGAATCAATTGAATATATGATTAAAATTTCATGAGAAACAGACTGGCCATGGTGACGTTGTCGGAGTAACAGGTTGACGCCTTATTATGTATGAAGATAGCCAGACAGACCCTAGTTTGAGGAATCAAAGTTTCGATTTGAAGATGAGGTGGTTGAGAGTGGGAATACAATGTGAAGAAATGTCTTTCATCTGTATGTTTGTATCCTCAATTTGTTTGCTAATGCAAGTGCCACCGTTTCTTAACACCATGACTGTCAGAACTCTTCAATTTTCAGCAATGAAATAATCAAATTATTCATCCTCACCCAAGACTCCTGGATGAAAATAGACATGCACGCTGAGGAAGTGCATAGAGCTTTTTTGAAACAGTTTCAGTAACAATTAGACTGAGAAGAACTGGCTCTTCCTGTGTCATTCTGTCAGAGTGATTATGTTTAAGACACAGAGCAGAGGAGGAGAGAAGGCAATGGCACTCTAAAAATACTCCTGCAAAGAGATGGCATTGGCAGGTCTTCCAGCATTCATCCACTGGCCCAGTTGATTTAGCTTAGTATGAAACAGATGTTGGCAGCAGTTCTCACCAATAGGGGGTATCACTTTTTACCACTCACAGTGGAAAATGGGAAGGGTGGAGTGGCTGTGATGCTGAGGGCATCCTTTTGTTTTAGGTCTCAGATACTTCAGAGGTCTGCCATTGCTTTTTTTTCCTCTTCTTTTCTTTCTCTGATTCTCATAAGACAGACTTAAAGGTAAAAACATAAATGCTGAACTTAAAAGGATGAATGGATTCTCAAGGTTAAGGGCTTGCTTTATTAGGGCATTTTCTATATTTCAGTTATCTGAATCATAACTATAGCATCATGTAAGCACATTTATTCAGGCACAATTGAACACTACTCAACATGATTCACAACCATGTACCAATTAATATATTGTGAATAAATACACAAAAGTGCAAAATCTCAATGCATGTAATGACATCTATGAATCATTAACAATTGAAAGACTACAATGTTTATTGGGAGAGTACAATATGAATGGAATTAAGCATCTGTGATAGACTTATTAATTTAATAATACAGACCTTTGTGGGGATTTTAATTTGGCCACTCCAATAATGGTTGGCATCTAAACATTTAGCAATTATTGCCATTATAGGATTCAATTTTACTCTCCATTTCCTCTACCCATTCTGCTAGCCCAGAGCTCAAAACTAATCCAACAGTCACATTTACCTTTCCACTTTCAGCAAATTCCCACCAATGCAGACAGGCTTCAGCTGATTAGATAGATTCATTTTCCCTGACATGTCAAACAAACCAAGTCTCCCACTGCTGCACTGTGTTGCTTTGTGTAATGTGTTCTTTATAAATGATCTGCTTGTATAATGTATTTATTAACTGTGCCCTACTTAACCTTTTTTAAAATCTGTTCAAATTAACAGGGGCAGTGAATTGATGAATACTTCAGAAATATGGACTTGAATGTCTTTGGTAATATGCATAACAAATTACACACAAAAAAAATATTCTTAATGGACTTCTAGTTTGAACCCTTCCTGATATGGAAAGAAGAATTCTGTTGCAGGGTTCTTCATGGAACCTTTAAGAGTTTTCCCTGAGTGACAGGCAAGCAAAGAAAAATTAAGGGATCTATATTTGAGGTTGGTGTGAATTCATATGAAAGTGCGTGTGATGTTCAATCACTATGGCAACAAAATAGTAGTAACAAAGGGTCATGGTGGGGTGTGGTGACACTGTATTTTACACAGTAGTGATATGCAGGTTCCTCTCAGTGAGAGGGAAAGGTTTTGTTTCTCTCTACTAAAGCCTTTTATTGGTTTAGACAGTGCAACCACTGATTATTTGGATCACTGGTGCTTCTAATACCAGAAAAAAGCATTTTCTTTCTGGTCAAGATATTGGTTTTGCAGGAAATGACATTGTCGTTATTATATTCAATATCACTCCAAAAGTCCAGTTTTAGTGGGTCCTTCATCATCTTGTCATTCAATCAATTTTCACTGAGGATTATCCACTTTGGCGCCTATTTGGCAGGCTGATGTTGGCACGAATCCAACTTATCATAATTCTGAATAATGACATGGTATAAATTTGATTTTATGACATCTGTTCATAGCACTTAATCTGATTGATCGAATTCATAAGGCATATTTGATGCAGCCGCCTGCTAAAGGCACACAAATCCACATTTGCATATTTGACTCATCATGTAATTATACATAACCTACTAGTTACATGCTAATTGCTATGTATGTAATCATTATGACATTAACAGCTGAGAATTAAGGTTCATTTTAGTTCCTTTTCACTGCAAGTCCTCCACATTTGATGTATCCAAGGAAACCAGAGCTTAGCAGCCTCCGGTCCATTTTGGGGCAATTAGCGTGTAGTTCAGAACAGAACTTAACAGCAGGCACTGCCCAGACATAAAAAAAAGGCTTACTACCGATAAGTAGAATGTGAACAAATTGTATTTGTAACCTCACTTTTAAGGCAAGACATATACATCCATAACCCTGCACATTTAAATTTAATTACATCAAATACAGTATGATTTATAAGGTGCATTTTCTCCACTTGAGTGAGTGGAGCATTAGTGAAGAATAGGAGCATGAAGCACCATGCTATTAATGCACACAGCTATAACAGTGCAGCTGAACCTGCACTGTATGATCCAACTATAGCAGGCCAGTGGAGTTTATGTGTGTTTGTCTGTTTATGTATAAGGGGATAGGAGCTGGATCAAATTGGGTACAGAGGCTAAAATGTGTCTTCTGTAAGGTGTAGTGGCTTTGATGAGCTCCCTCGTGCTTGGATGAGTGCATGAGCTGCTATGATTAACTACAGCATTTCCCCTTATGCCTGCACGGCCACATGACGTCCATCATCTTTAGGTGTGGAGAAAAAGAGACAGATGTTTTATTCATTAGCGTATACTTCTTACTGCCCATACTCTACGGGACTCATTCCTGTCAGCGGCCTGTGGCTGGAAGAAGCCGAAAGAGAGGCGCCAAATTGGCCACTGAACAGAATTATAATTTGTCTTTGCTTTCAAGATTAACTGAGGTCCATTTTCTATAGACTCCCAAAAGTGAGCACTGAAAGGATGAATTAACCAGATCAAAATAAGTGGGCTGGAAGGACGAGGCAAAGGCAGCGAGAACAATAAACACCCTCACTTCACTTTGTCCGCTGGTTTTTCTATTTCATTAACCCGGTTAAATTTAACATACCTCTTCTTTCAATTCCCTCCTTCCCTCAGCCCCCCCCACTTTTCTGCTATGATTAAGTCCCTCCTTTTTCCTGCCCTATCTGGCATCATGAACACGTACATCTTCTTGCATTATTATGTCTCCATGTATGAGCTTTTCATTCTCTACCATAGGTCTGTAGGGTGGTACTAATATTGACAGTCTTGGATATCTGACCAGACATCATTTTGACTATAATTAAAGTGACTGAGGCTATATTGTTTTTTCAAGGTCCTCTCTGGTTGGATTGAATACCAGCATGCAATGTGGTATACAAGCAAAGAGAGAAGACAGATGAGAAGCAAGAGGGAGAAATTAATTGCTGGGGGAAAGGGTTGCAATTGATTACTCTTCACACTAGCACTGTGTGGCACCTCTGAGCTCTGGAGGCTACATGGGACTACACTAGGCTCTCTATAATGATACACCTTAGACAATGCCACTACAATTTAAAGGATAAGAGATTTTCTATCAGAAAACTCCCTACAGCAGATATTGGATGACCAGAATATAAAATATAATAAATTAATAGAATACATCCACCTTTTTCCTACGCCCCTTGGCGCTTTGTGTGAATTATGGGAGTGACTTCCATTAAAACATAAACAAACCTTTCTCTGTGGTGTCGCTACACATTCAGTCGTAGCAAGATGTGGAATCACACGCTGACAGAGCTTATAAAGTACATCAGCATACCCGTCCCTGAGCAATGAAGCAATAAAGAGCTCGGAGGCTTACCAGTACCTTCACAGTAATAAAGTCAGTCGTGTGTTACTGAAAGATGTGGGAAATGACTTTGTGTACTTACTTTGTGTACTACTTGACGTAGAGCCAAGTCAAAGCCTGTGTCACACAATAAGGCTTGGGTTTTAGTGTCAACGTTAGGTGTCATACAGATATCGGGGTGCTCTTGTATAGAAGGTCCAGGGCGCTCTTGTAGTCACGCAGATGCAATAGTGTAGAAGGTCAGTAAATTAAGGATAAAAAAAGATTATGATGAAGAAGATGATGATGATGATGATAATAATATTAACAATAATCATCATCATCATCATTATTATTACTAGTAGTAGTATTAGGCTAGTTGTAGTAGCATTATCTGAGCTCTACTAGTGATTTATAGCTACAGTCCAAGGGAGGTAAGTTAATAAAGAATAAGAAAGACTGTTGTTTCTTCAATAAAGGTAGAGAATGCAGTCAGGCAAAGCAAGACAGGCATGACTGTAAAATCGCTCACAGGAACAGTCCACCTTAACTTTAGGCCTGTGTATGTAGCACTTTTCTTTAAGCCACAAATTAAGTTTTGCCTGGTTCTAAGTGCAGCCACGAACAGCACATGTTCCTGAGCTTCGTAATGACATTCCTAATGATATTCCCGCCTGAAGCAGCAAACAGTATTAGTTTTTAACACACATGAATCACGACATAAACAACATCTCTTGCCATCAGAGCAAGCCAGTTAACATATATATATATATATATATATATATATACATACATACATACATACATACATACAGTGTCCTCCACTAATATTGGCACCCTTGGTAACTATGAGCAAAGGAGGCTGTGAAAAATTGTCTTTATTGTTTAACCTTTTCATCTTTTGTTAAAAAAATTCACAAAAATACTCAAATATCAAATAATTGCAAACACAACACAGGTTTATAATATATATATATATATATATATATATATATATATATATATATATATATATATATATATATATATATATATATATATATATTCATATGAGAAAAATTAATATTTTAAGTATGTTCCCACTGACATTTCATGTCAAGGGTATAAATATGAGGTAACACATAGGCCAAATTCCCTTAGTCATTCATAAGAATGGGTAAAACCAAGGAATATAGCTCTGATGTGCGGCAAAAGGTTGTTGAGCTTCACAAAACGGGAAGTGGCTATAAGAAAATAGCACAAGCATTGAAAATGCCCATTTCCACCATCAGGGCAATAATTAAGAAGTTCCAGTCAACTGGAAATGTTATGAATTTACCTGGAATTGGATGTGTGTCTATATTGTCTCAAGGCCCCGTGAAGAGATTGGTTCAAGTGGCCAAAAAATCTCCAAGGATCACAGCTGGAGAACTGTAGAAGTTGCGTCTTGGGGTCAGAAAGTCTCCAAAACTACAATCCAAAGTCACCTACATCACCACGAGTTGTTTGGAAGGGTTTCAAGAAAGAAGCCTCTACTCTCATCCAAAAACAAACTCAAGCGTCTTCAGTTTTTCAGACACTACTGGAACTTCAAATGCGATCAGGTGCTATGGTCAGATTAAACCAAAATAGAGCTTTTTGGCAATAAACACCAGAGGTGGTTTTGGCGTACACAGAGAGGTAGCCATATGAAAGAGTATCTCATGCCCACGGTTAAATATGGTGGTGGCTCTTTAATGTTTTGGGGCTGTTTTTCTGCCAGAGGACCTGGACATTTTGTTTCATCAACACATCATTTCTAGGCAATTGATGTGCCAGTCGAGAAGATGACCTCTCCAGTTCCCTTGGGCTGGACGGCCATCCAAGGCTGCACCCCAACCCGTGAGGGAAGTGTCTGTCGTTAGCATCTTGCGACGACAACACAGACCTAGAGTGGGACCCAAAGTCAGAAACCGGGGTCCGAACCACATAGAAAGGGTACGAAGCCCCTGGCGCATGACCCGTATTGCCTCTGGGGATTGGCCCTTGGATGAAATCCCCTGGCTCTGAGCCACAACTGAAATGATCTCATATGCAGGAGACCCAAGGGTATCACCGTGGATGCAGCTGCCATGAGACCTAAAAGCTTCTGAAAGAAGTAAACCATAATTCTCTGGCCTAGCTTGATATTCTTTAGGGCATTTACAATGGATTCGATGTGCGCAGGAGAAAGCTGTGCCTGCCATGTGATCGAATCCCATACAACCCCCAAATATGTTGTCCTCTGAGCAGGAGAGTGAACGCTTTTCTTGGCGGTGAGTCTCAACCCCAGAGATTCGAGATGAGCTAGGACGACATTCCAATGTCGAAGCGCCAGCTCTTGAGACTGAGCCAGAATCAGCCAGTCATCTATGTAATTTAAAATGCGGATGCCCTGGAGTCGCAGAGGAGCCAGTGCTGCATCCATGCATTTCGTGTATGTGTGAGGTGACAGAGCTAGGCCGAATGGAAGAACCCGATACTGGTAAGCTTCGCCCCCGAAAGCGAACTTCAGGAACTTCCTGTGTTGTGGCAAGATTTGTATATGAAAATATGCATCCTTGAGATCGATTGTGACGAACCAGTCCCCTGGCTGGATCTGAGACACCATCATCTTGATCGTCAAGCTCTTGAACTTGTATGTTCTGAGGTAGCGGTTCAACCCGCGAAGATCTAAAATTGGACGCAACCCCCCATCTTTCTTGGGAACCAAAAAAATACCGGCTGTAATAGCCTGACTCTCTGTCTGGTAGGGGAACACGTTCTAGTGGTGGAGAAATTTGTACAGCGGCCTCCTGAGGGTGCCAGGAAGGAGCGTCTACTTCCCGTTGGAACTTCTCGTGCTCCTCCCCGGAGGGGCACACCCCCACGGTCCCGAGGACTTAACCCAGACGAAATGATCATCCTCAGGTCCGGCCTCTTACTGGGCTGCTGTGGTCGGCAAGCCGCTCCCCAGTCCCTATGAGGGGGCAAACGGCTCACCACACTCTGCTTCTGCGACTGTCACCGGATTGGGTTGGGGCTGGGTGGCCGACAGCCCTGACGCCTGAACACAGCGGTGAAGAAACTCATCAAATTTTTGAAGAGTGAGGGTTTTTTTTTTTTGTCAAGGTCAGGATTCAAACTCTGGTCTAGAGCATGAAGAGTGAGCAAACGGTATACCATATAATGGCCAAGCTCTAAAGATCACCTCCTCACTAATACTCCCGCCGTACCCAGGTCCTTCAGTAAGTCAACCTGGAACGTCTGCAGAACCACCATGGTGTGCAAGGCAGCACCAGCCTGACCCGCTGCTTGAAATGCCTTCCCCACCAGCGACAATGTTACCCTGCAAGGCTTGGTGGGGAGGATAGGCTTCTTAAGTGACGACGCACTCCCAGGGGAGAGATAGCCCACGAGCGTCTCCCCAACCTGAGGCATTGTCACATACCCATGCACCTTAGCACATAGTCGAATAGATCGACATCAAAGATACACGGGGAGTAAGGCTTACTCCATGAGCGAGATAACGCCTATGGAGGTCTGGGAAAAAAAGGGGAGAGATAGATACTGGGATCTCTCGCCTTGGCCACCCGACAGAAATCTGTCGTCTAATTTGGAGTGCCTGGGGTTCCCTTGCTCCTGTGACTAGTCTAACTTAAGCCTGGCCATCGCGTTAGTCACTACCTTGAGTAGCTCCCCAAACGCCTTGTCGTCGCGCAAGGAGCGCTCAGAGGCCGCGCTCTCTCGCAGTTCTCGCACTCAGCGTCCTCAAGAGCAGCAAAGCACTCCAAACAAAAATCGTGCGGAACATCATCCAGAATAATTTACCACTTACCAAGACAGGGACAACACACACACACAAAGCGGTCTCGAAGACAAAGAAACCTGAAGGTATGCCTGTGTCATGTTTATTTATAACCTGCAGGTGCACGTTATCACTGACATAACTCAACGAGGTTATTTAGGCCAAATTCTTGGCGTGTTTGACACACATACTTCGCAACCGGAAGAACAAAGAATGTTCCCATTAACGTTTGATGCGCAGCATCGAGAGTAGCTTTTGATAGGGAACAGTGGGCTAGCAAGTTGAGGATGGCCAGTATTACGTAGCTATGCAATGGTGCAATGGTTTCATCAGCATATCTGGACACACAATGGAGATTGTGGATAGAGAAAACCCTTTCATTGGATATGTTCCTTCTAGCAAACAAGAGACACATTTTAAGCTGCATGCCTTGTCATACATACACAATAAGGTAAGATACCAATGTTATATACAACTCATATCAGTGGTGCCCCTGCTTGTATTCAGAGCATGCACACATTGCATACCCTGACATCAGCAGTATTTCAATTTGAATTTTGTTAGTCACTTCCAAATCATGAAAGCTGTGTCATTTTTTGGATGTTAAAATACATTGGGAAAAATACTACACATATAAAAAACTAAATTAAATTACACTAAATAAAAATACATCAGGGAAAAATTACAAACTGGATAAAATGAGGGGGAACACTATCAAATTCTGTCTGAACCAATCGTGTCAGTTTGGGGTGGGACAATCTGTTTGCTTAATCATTTAAAGATGATGGGGCAAGGTTTTAGACAAACCTGTTAGGAAACAATAATTTTATTTTATTTTTTTAAATTTTGAATGACAGGACCCTTGACATGTTTGTCTTTCTCGTAATTTAAGGAGTATGTAATAACGTTTCATGACAGTCTCTCATTTAAGCATGTTAAAAAAAAAAAAAAAACCTTGTAGCTCACATATATCCAAAGATGACAGAAAAAATGTGGCAGCTGAAGCAAATGAGTCTGCGACTGCAGTTTGAAGGTTAAACTTTTCATTGTAAGGTAGAAATTGGTTTCTTACTCCTTCTCAAAAATGTAAGACACGTTTCTTTGTTGGTATTGTGATGACAGATCTTGTACATTACAAATACTGGTGTAAATGATTTGTGCTAATTAAAGAGGTTTAAATGTTTATTTTTTTTACAAATTTAAGTTAAGATTTAATTAAATTATTTGGTTTAAATAAAGTTACATTAAAACGTTTTAATTAGAATGCCAAAATGTAAACAAATAGCTGCTGTGGCCCAAATAATGACCTATGATTGCATTTTTTTTTCTGTGTACCATAGATGAGAATCCTGCACACGCCCCTGATTCATATAAACATCTATAAACACAGGAATAATAGTTTCAAAACAGAAATGCATCAGAGCACAAAAAGCAAGTAGTCCATTTGTTTTGTATGGAAATATTGGGTGCCACATCTGCAAAGAAGTAACGACTCTCTTAAATAAAATGTGCAGATGCAGCAAACATTCCACTGATAAAACTCATGTTAATATTGAGGTAGCTTTCTGATGTAGGCAACATTAAAAAAAAAAAAGGAAAGAAAGAAAATGGAACGAAAGGAACATGAAGCCATAGAATATGTTTGATTTTTGGCGTAGTATTCTTTTTGTTCCATCAGTGGTTTGCTCTAGTGACCCGTCCTTGAAAATATCATAGCAGCTGGAAAATACCTGGAAAATAAAATAACAGCTGTTAATGATGCTGAAGCAGCTTGACCAGCTCGGTCTATGTTTTGGCAATTGGTACTTCATGAGATCAAGCAGTATCTTTTACAAAAATGATCAAATTCCCTTACCACTCAATTCAGCAAGTCATGGCTTTGCGTCTCAAAGGAACATCGAAAAAAATGATGTGTTGGATTTACTTAAAATATATATGCACCATTTTTGCTTCACACTTTTTAAGTAAATTCAACTTAAAGTAATTAAGCAAAAGATAACCTTTTTTGTGTGTTAAAAAATGTAACATATAGAATCTACC
Source organism: Cranoglanis bouderius (assembly GCA_023630585.1). Lineage (NCBI taxonomy): Eukaryota > Metazoa > Chordata > Actinopteri > Siluriformes > Cranoglanididae > Cranoglanis > Cranoglanis bouderius. The sequence goes on from CM042547.1 coordinate 6,274,976, forward strand.
AATTAACTGTAAGTTGATTCAAATTAACATTTAAGCTTTTTGTGTAGCTCATTTACATTAACACAAGGTAATTCATTTAGTTGAATAAAACTGCTCTGCTTACTGCACTGAACATTCAATATCTTAAAATAAACAACACAGACAATTAGCATAAAATAAAGCATTTTTTTTTACTTTATTTTTGGACAATGGTTACAATACTATCGTTTAAAAAAACATAATGAATTGAGTACAGCTCAATAAGAAAAAAATATCACTTCATTCAACAAAAGTTTACAAAAGGTTTTCAGACAGTTAGTACAAAAATGAAGCATTTTGTTTGACAGATTGCAATGCTACATACTCGTTACTCGAGGCATGTATATTTCTTATGAAACACTTGCACAAACTCGATGCATACTTGCAAACTTTTTTTACGAAGTACTAACATTCATAGCAATTAAAACATTTTGTTTAAAAAGTACCCCCTTGAGCACTAACGCAATAAATGAGTGTTAATGGATGTTAAAAAGTAAAACTCTAATATTTTATTTAATTTATTTAAAGATTACCTGACAAGGTTTTCACCATCTTCACCAAGTTGTGCTTCAGAAAATGGCTCCTTCACGTCTTTCACCGGATATTTGCATATCACATGGCTCACAGTCATACTTCAAATTTTAAGTTAGGTTTACTTAACCTTAACCTAACTGTAATTGTAGTTGACGTGACTCACATCTTTTTCATTCACTTTATGCATACTCTTAATTTCACCTTGTAATTGACATTTTTGTGTTGAAAACACTAATGTATGTTGAGTAAGCTAAAATGTTTTAAAAAATGATCGTTTTTGAGTTTAATCTATTTATATTTATACGTAATGGTTGTTGAGCCAATGAATCATTTTTTCAGTGAACTTTGAACATCTACAAGAGACCACTTATAAGATCGCATTTAACTGTGATATGATCTTCTGGGATTTTCATGTACGACATTCTCTATAGTTTACACAGTATGGTGTGAAAAGCAACAACAACAAAAAAAACAAAACAAAAAAAAACCTATCCAGTCAGTGTCAGTTTTGTGGCCAGAAACTCCTGGTTGATGAGAGAGGTCAGAAGAGATTTGCCACACTAGTTTGAGCTGACAGGAAGGCTACAGTAACTCAATCACTCACAAACAATCAATAAAGCTGAATCATATTAATTATTAAAAAATAGTTTTGTGTTAATCTACGCAATAGCAGTTACGTTCTCATTTATATTACAGGTCTAATTTGTTTTAGAAATTGTGCAGACAATATATTTGATGTAAGAGGAAAACTGTGTAAATGTAATTTTGGCTTAACTCTTCCTTTAGCCAGATAAGCAGTGTCCCATTATACTTACATAGAAAATACACACATAGACAAGCAAAGGCATATAAATTTACTGTGAATGTACTATCACCCTGAAAGTCTTTCTATTTTTCCTTGTTCCTATTGTCAATCTTGAGCACATCAAAAGATCAAGCTTACATTCCATCAAAGTACACTTGACAAAATACATCTAGTTTATTCTTGTTCTAGTATATGGAACAAAAATGCATCAAAATTCCCAAGCGAATGATTACAACTACACAAGGCATAGTGTACGTTGTCTACTGTGCAGGACAAGAATGTTTATAATTGCAAACAGTGAGATACATACTTCCTGAAAGGCAGTGATTATAATAAGAGATTGTGCTATTTACATTTTCCCCTCAATGTGCTGATGAGCAACACTATACTTGAATAAATAAATGGCATTTTCTGTGCTTAAGTGTATTGCTATAAAATAAACATTGTTACAGCAATAGCTCTAATAATTTACTGATAAATAACAGTGCTTAAGTTAACATTACAGAGCAAGATCTACAACTCCAATTCTGAAAAAGTTGGGACAATATTGTGCCCTCACAGTTGTGGAAGTTACCCATGCTATAGGCACTGACACACCCCCATACCATGACAGATGCTGGATTTTGGACCAGACGCTGATAACAGCTTGGAAGGTCCTTTTCCTCTTTGGCCCGGAGAACACGATGGCTGTTTTGTCCAAAAACAATTTCAAATGTTGACTCGTCGGACCACAAAACATGATTCCACTGTGCTACTGTCCATCTTAGATAAGACCGAGTCCAGAGAAGTCGGCGGCGTTTCTGGACAGTGTTGATGTATGGCTTCTGCTTTGCATAGTAAAGCCTTAATTTGCATCTGTGGATACAGTGGCGAATGGTGTTGACTGACAAAGGTTTACCAAAGTATTCCCAAGCCAATGTCAGGATATCCATTACAGACTCATGACAGTTTTTAAGACAGTGACGTCTGAGGGATCGAAGATCACGTGCATTTAGAAATGTTTTTTACGCCTTGCCCTTTACGCACCAAGAATTGACCAGAGTCCTTGAATCTTTTAATTATATTGTGCACTGTAGAAGATGAAATGCTCAAAATCCTACCGATTTGTCTTTGGGGAATGTTGTTCTCAAAGTGTTGGATTATTCGCTGACACATCTGTTGGCAGATTGGCTAGCCTCGACCCATCCTTGCTCTTGAAGGACTAGGCCTTTTTGGAGGCTCCTTCTATACTATCATTAGACAATTGCCTCACCTGTTTCACACCACCTTGTTATTTCAACTTGCCCCTGTCCCAACTTTTTTGGAAAGTGTTGCATGCATCAATTTCAAAATAAACGTTTATCTTCAAAAAACTATGTAGCTGATTAGGTAAAACTATGCAGCTGATTAGGTAAAACATCAAATACCTTGTCTTTATACGTTTTTTGTTTAAATACAAGTCAGAATACATTTACGAATCACTCCTCTTTGTTTTTAATAGCATTTTCCATACTGTCCCAACGTTTTTGGAATTGGGGTTGTATAATATCATTCAGTATTTTAATGAGAGAAGAGAGAGTGAAGTCACATTTTACCAATATAGAGTTTAGGAAAACATTTAGCTTCAAAATGTCACAATTGTAAGAACTTGGCATTACGTGATGAGAATGAAAGGAAATGCAATGAGAATTTAACTTGAGAACAATTAACTCTGTAGCTTGGATAATGAGATGAGCCTTCCATTCTAGCACTGTGTGATGAAACATCCTTAGAAATAAGAAAGCATCATATGAAGATTAGTGTATCAGCAAAACACCAACACTGCTCTTTGAAAATATGTTGTGAAAACTTATTGCCATTGGACATTTTACTCTATTATCATATAAAAACACTTTTAATCAAGCTATATAGCATCCTCAATTTCTGCCTGTATTAAAGATGAAAGCGTTTAAGTGTCTGTAGGAGTATGGTGGCAAGTTGGTAACTTTAGCTACTAAGGTCCGAATTAGACAGGCTTTTACAAGCATTTAGGGAAAATGGCTTCCTCTTAACCACTCTTCACATAGAGACCTCAGCAAATATGATTACCTTTTTTCAGGGTGTGACTGAGGCACAAATACATGTACTTACATTGAAGCTGGGTGTAGGTGTATTTGTTAGGAAGCATTTAAGGGTGCTACAGCAGTTTGCAGGTCAACCACAGATTATTAAACTTACCTACATGTGGGAAAGTTAGAAATGGTGCAGTGTATTTCTGAGCATGAGACATGAGAGTGGTTTAGGTGGTTCCGGATGACTGAAGATGGATAAAAAAAAAAGGAGTTTGCCAGCACCTGGAGCCAATCAGTGGTCAGGAATGTGTGTTGTGCAAAGCCCTGGATCTGTTTTTAGAGTGCTCCTATAGTGTGCACTTTTGACCGGCTCAGTCTGGGGAGTTCTGAGTGCTGTTATTCTGGCTGAAGGAGTACATGTTCATAGGCCAAAATACCAGAAAACTGTGTAAGGTGGTTTTAATAAGTGTCTCATTTGATCCTGGGCAGCCTCCAGTGAAAGCTAACTCTCTCATGCTGTCTCTGGGTATCTTATTCCCTTCACCTGGCAGTGTCTGCCCTCCAGATGTCCCACATCTTTTCATCTCTCTAGGAAGCTGTGGCAGGATGAAGTTATTTGTTTTAACATTTTCAGCCAGGGGAAGGGAAACAAGGAATACATTGCCTCGCCTTTGTTCAGCGGCATTTGAGGTGAAAAATATCACCTCCCCTGTCTGAGGAGTGTGAAAAAAAGAACAGTCCTGTGCTCTCCTCCGAAGTCCTGTCATTCTGTAACCTGAAATTTCCAACTAAAACCTTAAAGCTCAATTGAAAAAAATGTACTTTGATGATATTATCAAGAACAACCTAACTGTTTACAGCAGTGATCTCTATCTTTGCCTAGAGGAGAGCACTCCATAGTTACCAATTTCCAAAGTCTCATCATGGCAACTTCTGGTTCTCTGGAACCAGAACTCACAGAGACATGTGAAAGGTGGGTCAAGTAGCCAGGATAAAGCACTATCCCTGATCAAAATTTGATGTCATTTAGTGCATCCAGCAAGAATCTCAAACAGAGCCATAAAGCAGGTGTGGGTGTCCCTGGATAACAAATACCCGAGTTTGAATGATGCAGTATCAGTTTTCATAATATATATACCTGTTTTAGTTTTCTAATTGTTTTAAGTTTGATTGTAAATTTTTGATGTCTGTTCTAGCATGATGAAATGATGAGGCCACTTCAGGGGTGTCATGCTGACTAAAACTCCCATGATTTTAATCTTTCCATCTCATAACATCATCTCCAGTCATGATCCTATCCCCATTCACAGTCTCCTGATTACAAATGACATTCACCTGTTTGCAATCACACTACTCCGTATAAATATCCCTGACTCTCAGGGCTACCTCAGATGAGCCTGGCCTGTTTGGTTTATTGTTTGATTGTAGCCTATGTCACATTTATTGATTTACTCTTGTCTAGATTATGCCTGTTTGACCATTTGCCTATTTCAGGTTTGATTATCACTTAGACCTTTGGTTTGTTTTCTACACTGGTTTTAATAAAACCAGAGACTGCACTTGCTTCCATCTATCTGCTTTATGACAAGGGCTTTGCTGAAGAAATCTTTTATCATGGTCTGTCAAAGAAACAACAATAGCAGATGCAGTCATAGCATGAAGGGTATGAAATAGTTAAATAGAAAAAGATGGACAGACACAAGCAGAGACAGACAGAGGTCACCAGCTGGACAGATGATAGCGTCTGTTGCTGTCTCTTTACACAGAGAGATGGACTACTTTTGAGTCTTCCTTGAATGGTGACATTTAATGGCCTAATAGACCCTTTCAGTTAATTTTGAAGTTGCTCTGTTTGTGTGTGGGTGTATGTGTGTACCCTTTTCCTGTCCTAACAACTGATTTGCCTTATGAGGTCTCTATACATAGCTGATGAGTTATAATTCAGGTAGCAGGTCCTGGAATTAGAGTACTGATTTAGACAGAGCTGAAAGGGAAGTTATCACATTGTTTGATGCATAACCTTTCCTCAGAAATAGCATCAAACACATATCCATTTTCTCTAGAAGAAAAACTAATCCTATTACTGTTGAGCACGCTCTCTTTGTGCACCTACAAAACATGTTTAAAGAGAAAGCTTTATACATGCATGAGTGTTTTATCTGGTCCAGGAGTTTCCAGAGTCTTGCACACCCATGCACACATGTGCATTCAAATCAAGTCTTCTAAAGCTAGCTCCCTTTTAAATGAGAAATGATCCTTTCACATAGGCAATAGAAATCCAGGACAGGAAAAGATACTGAGCTCATTAGTCCTAACAGGCACCAAAGCGCACATGCTAACATACACACCTAATTGTTTTTCAAAGAGCACAAATAACAAAAATTTTGAACTGATCCTGTATTTACATATTAAAGTAATGGCAGCTGTACTAATATGCTCAAAATGTTTCCGGGGTAAGTTCTGTCGGAGATATCATGGACTATTTAGAACTTAAATTAGTCTAAATTATTCATGAACGCTTTCCACTTGTGGCAGGTACCATGAAATATTTAACTCTGTGTGTGTGTATGTGTGTGTATGTATGTGTGTGTGTGGGGGGGGGTGTGCGCGCACTTTGGATTATAATACCTTATTATTCAGCATCATAATTTCAAAAGGGCTCAATCTGGTCTATAAAGGGCCATGGGGCTTTGTGAATATGAATGATTATGTTAACTTGAGTCTGTTTTTGGTGTTTGTGATAATAATGAGAGAGCACTGTTTATAAGAAATGTGCCATTCCTTCGCTGGATGTTCATGGCTTCACAATTGCAAATTCACTAGAAATCATAAGGATTCACTCATAAAATTTTTACAAATGGTTAAAAACAGGATAAGGACGGGGCTAACTCTCATAGCTTGTCTGTTTACTTGATATTTATGAATTCTAATTGCTTTCACTTAGAATTCCTGCGAGTTTGACGAGCTCAGGTTGGCCAAACTGCTCAACTCAGTGTTTATTAACAGTTTGAGACAAAGTCTGCATATTTTGATAATCAGATTCTATCAGCTCATGCAGGGATTGATAATTACTTATTGAATCAGGTTAAATCGGGTTGAATCAAGCATGTTAGAGCAAATATAGGAAAATTATATTATGTACAGTGCTTCATGCTCCTAGGGCTACAATCAAGAAGCACTGACCAGGCCTGACCATTTACAAGCTCACACATTCTTAAGCACTAAATTATTTTTGATTTGCAGCCTTTTTTTTTTTTTTTTTTTAAATTCCACTATTTCTACTCAGACCTAAGTCCTTATGATCAACAAGAAAGAGCAAAATCTTCTTACACCTCTTTCAGATGCCTATAAAGTATTGCATTGTAGCTTTGCTAACTGTCAGTAATGTTTTACTGTCAAACTACTATGGATTTAGGTAATTGATAATGAAAGAATATCATACATCTCTGCAGAGCCACTTAATATCATACACTGTAATGTCTTTTATGAAGTCATGGAGGCATTGCTGATAATAATTACTATTCACACAACATTAAAATGACTAGGGTGCTCGGTAATTACTACTGGCATTGTTAAGTGTAACAGACATTCTGCGATATTAAATCCTATGTGCAAATGCAAATCATTTTTACTGACGTCCTCAGGAGTTTATTTTGAGTGGACAGAAAGCCTACTGTTGGAGTAAATTACTCATATTATTATTCACTTCAAACAGTATACCAGACATTTTGCACAGGCACAGTGAAACTTCACTAATATATGCAATACTGCAGTCCTGCAAAATTATTACAGACATATTCCATTCATTCAGAATTACTATCCTAGTAAAATGCCTGTACAATATTATTGCCACTGTGGCAGTTTAAATACTTTCACTGCAATTCATTTATAAAACATTCAAAACTGCTAAGTCTCATACCTTTATAGAACTCCAGGAACTGCTATTGCATTGAATTAGAAATTAGAGCAGTGGTTTTCAAACTATAATCCAAACTTTAGTGTTTTCTCTGCTGTACTACACCCAATTTACCTCATCATCCAATGATGTGGCCCTTTATATTATATTGTGAAGGTTGAGCTGAGTAGGGAAGAAATTAAACTTACAATTCAGTAGCCCAATATATATAATTCTAGAATCAACTCACAAAATCATGAATAAAGTTAGTTATGCTTACATAACTAGCTATGGGGGATGGAGGTGTGGGCGATGAAGGGGCATTTTGTTTCCACCTTTAGAAAGGTGGTAATGAGCATACGTGGCTCTAGAGAAATGCTATCCGTTATCCTGTGGTGCACTTGCAATAACTGCCCCATACACCTTCAGGGTAGTTGGGATAGACTTGCCATTGTTTAGCAATACCTAAAAAACATCATGTATGTACACAATCCGGCCTATAATGTGGACACCATTTTAAGAAACAATTTTCACCTAAGCACATACATGGCTATGTGCTAGTAGTTCTTTCTTCCTGGGTTGCTAGATCATGGTGCTGAGGTGGGGCCAGACTTGCACTTTTTGTTTTGGATTATTCATGTTTGTTGTTGCCTGCCTGCTCTCTGACCCTCACTACCAACTTTGATTATGATTATTGAATTACCCCTAATAAATACCATGATGATTTTACACACATGTCTCCTGCCACAACACATGTTACAAAACACTTCACTGCTGTAGGAAGCAGTGACTCAGCGTGGACAGCAGCAGTACAGCAAGTTTTGGCTTTTCAAGTAGGGTGACAAAAAAGCACCACACTTAAAACTGCCCCACCATCCATGAACCCTGCAAGGAGATCTTGTACTGACAAATTACAGTTTGGTAAGCTGTGCCCTTCTCTCTTAATGCCAGCATTCGTCTCCCTGCATTTTCCTCTCTCAACCCTCTTTGCTACACCAGATGGCATTGAATTTTCCCCAGATGGACTGCAAAATTAACTGCATTATTGTTATATGGTGGACACCATGCCAGATGAAAGAAAGAATGAGATGCATGTTGGCATGGCTACCCAACCGAGCATGAAAATGGGCTGAGATCCTGGTGATTTATGGACACAAGGTCTGCTCTCCTCAAGAAACTTTCCAGTCCAGAGAAAGGCTTTCCCCCTGTAAACATTTGTTGGGCCAAACTGTCCGTAAGTCCCCTGCAGACAGTTGTGGCAATCTAAGCTTCCACAGAGAAAGCCTGACTGAATGCAGTGGGAGTTCACAGATTCCACCTATCCAAGCTGAGGCAGGCAAAGTGGCCTTTCCAGCCAAGCCTGAGTCTAACAGAGGGGTCTGTCTAACCAAGTGTGGCTGTTTGCCTCTTGACCATTCCCTGTTTAAATTTGTTTTGAGCTTGGGAATTGGATAATTAGCACATATGGCATAGGCAGCTATAGCATATATAAGGGGAGGTATGTGCTGCCTAGGTGTTTGTTCAAGTAGAGTACCCACCCCTGTGTTGTCACCTGACTTCCTGTCTGCACCTCCTCGTTGTGGTCTTCTGACCTGTTTGCTTCTTGGACTCTTGCTGGTACTGATTATCGTGATTATCGGAGGCATTCTCGTTTTTTGTTGTTGTTGTTTTTTTCCATTTATTTTCTCCTGTTTCTGTTTAATTTCTTATTTCTTTTTTTCATTTGTTTTTGTTTGGGTTGCAACCCTAGTCAGTTATACATGGCTGAGTAACTGTATTCAACTGCATCCTTCTAGCGCATACATCCTAGCTCACTGGGTCACTCTCTTCCATCAACATAGTAGGTCTCCTTGCAATGGCTCTGTTGTATGTCGAAGGTGCCAGAAATCTGGTCATTATGCACTGGATTGTGATGAAGAGCAGATTGCTTCTTGTTTTGAGGCTAACACAGCCACCACCTCTACATCTAACCATAATAGGCTGCTTCCTCCGAACCAGCTGCAGGAAAACTAGTGCCCACCAATGACTGAATGAAGTGTTGCTTTATCCTCGTGTTACTATCAGCTCTTTAAGCCATATTCAGGTTTTTAGCCTACCATCAGTCACTGAGATTAAAACTGCCACTGCCATTGTGTCTGCTCAGGTGGTCCCCGATTCTATGCAAGACTGTATTGAGGCTATTGATTTATCTGCACTTTCTGATCAGGACCAGTTTCAAGTCCAGTCTCTTCTGCAAAAGTATGGTTCCATGCTTTCTGACAATGACGGATTTCTGATTATGAGGTGGTTAAAGCTCATATAAATCAACTCATATAAATCAACTTCCAGAGGCCCAGATCATCAGGGAGAGTAGCAGCCCTTATGTTTTGCCCACTGTTCTAGCAAAGAAAAAAGAGGATAGCCTACACATACTGTATGTGTAAATTACAACCAAATGAATAGCAAAACCCAGAAAGTTGCTTTCTCTCTTCTCCATATTCAGGAGTCCCTGGATGGATTATCTGGCGCTCGCTGGTTTTTCACTATGGACTTTGCCAGTGGATATAACCAAGTTCCAGTGACTAAGAGGGGCTAGGACTGCTTTTTGTATCCCCTTTGACTTATTTGAGTGAAACTGGATGCATTTTGGGCTTTGTAATGCTCCAAGCTCCTTCTAGGAGTTGATGAAGAGGCTTTCTGGGGACCAGCAGTGTCAATTGCTCCATATTTATCTTGATGGCATTGTGGTGTTCTCATTCTTTGTGGGACAATATTTGCAAACTTTGGATATGGTGCTGGGTCTCTTGCAACGAATAGGCCTAAAAGCAAAACTGGAGAAGTGTGCCTTTTTCCAATAGGAAGTGAAATATCTTGGCCATGGTATCTCTTGTAAGGGTGTGTCAACTGACCCAGGTAAAATTGAAGCAGTTGCCAATTGGCAAAGACCCACTCATGTCTCTGAAGTACACTCTTTCTTGGGTTTTGCCATCTACTACCAGTGCTCTGTTGAGGTCTCCCTTGCATAAAAAGGTAGCAGAACTCACAGGCACTAAGACTAGGAGGTGGTTTGGGTGGACCTTTAGTGCAGCCTGGATGAGTCATTGTGAAAAGAGCTTTGAAGAGCTGAAGGCTAAACTCATCACTGCCCCTGTTCTGGCTTATGCAAATTTCTCCCTGTCTTTCATTCTGTAGGTAAATGCTAGCCATAGTGGGTTTGGGGCTGTCCTCTCTCAGGCCCAAGATGGCCAGGTCTAGCCCATAGCTTATGCCAGCCAGAGTCTATATGCAATACTATGTCTAACTATAGCTCCATGAAGCTGGAGTTCTTGGCAGTCACATGGGCTATGACAGAAACTTTTCAGGAGTACCTTTTAGTGCACAAGTGTGTGGTGTATACTGACAATAATCCACTCAGTCACCTTTCTTTAGTTAAAATGGGGGCCATTGAGCAGCAATGATTCTTGCATTATCCAGTCATTAGGAAAGTCCTGGGCTTTTGGAGGCAGAAAGTCCGTCCAAGAGCTGATGAGAGGCAGCAAACTTCTTGACTGGCCTTGCACTGTAGCACAAATTGGACCACATGGTGGAAAATGATGGGGTACTCCATCATCTGGTCTTTTGTCTGGATGGGGTGAGGAAACAATTTGGCTGGTCTGGCCTTGCATAAGGAGGTGTTGAAACAAATCCATCAATAGGATTATGGCATTGAACATACCATGGAATTGGTACAGAAGAGGTGTTATTTGTCTGCATGCCTGTATGTTCTTATTGTGTCCTGCGCCGTATCCATTCCAACCAAGGCATTTAGAGTAAGCTCCTTCTCTTGCAGCTTTGTCACTTATACAGGATTGAAAAGTCATGCACCACTCCTTATCATCCCACTGGCAATAGTCAGTGTGAACTTTTTAACCAGACTCTGAATAACCTATTGCACACTCTACCCACCTCTTAGAAAAGGGACTGGGCCTGTTGCTTGTCCCAGGTGCTCTTCTGTTACAATAGTACACCACACCAGACAACTGGATAGTTCCCATATTTTCTCATGTTTGGTTAAGAACCCTGCCAACTAGTTGACTTCCTTTTGGCTAGGGTTCCAGAGCCAGAGGTAGGCAGTGTGAATGAAACCAGGGAAAGCTCTAGATGGTATTTGAGCACTTAAAGGGGACCTATTATGCAAAATTTGCTTTTACATGGTGTTTGACCATACAGTAAATGTGTGTTGGCAGTGTGTGTACACAACCACCCTATAATGGTAAAAATCCACCCACTCCTTTTTTATATTCCCCATAAATCATAAACAGCATCTCAAAATGAGTTGTTTGCATTTTCTCTCCAATGTGATGTCACATTGGAACAGGCCCCGCCCATGACTGGTGACGGACTCTGCCCTATTAGCATAGATCCTCCCCTGAGTGAGCTGCACACAGTCCGCCGTGTTCTCCATGCTGGCGCAGCTATAGTGATAAGAATGTCTCAGCTTCGTAAGCTTTGTAAATGTTCTGTTGTTGGCTGTAAGAATGAACATAAGAGTCTTCATGTACTCCCAGCATCAGAGCCACTGAAGATGCAGTGGAGTAGTTGTTTGAAGGAAATGTGCCCCAAAAAATAGCTAAATTCGTATATGTTTGTGCAAATCATTTTACACCAGACTGCTTTGTGAATGAGGGTCAATACAAAGCAGGATTTGCTGAAAGGTTTATTCTCAAGAATGAATCAATACCAGCTGTTCGTGATCCAGCTTCATATCCAGAAGACGTAATATTTATATTTTTATATTTTTATTATTCGCACTTTATATTTTGTGAATGTTTGCAAATTGCCTTTCTGAATGTACTTGTTAGCAAATTCCATGGCTAATGTGGCTAAAGTTACCATTGTCTCTGATTGTATTCACAGAGACCAGAGCTATGTCATCATTTTTATTTTTAACCCGAAATCGCTTACTGTCTGTATAATTCATACATTCTGGTTTATACAACCGTGGCCAAAAGTTTTGAGAATGACACAAATATTAATTTTTAATTGAGTTAGAATAACAGACTGGAAGCTTTAAAAGGTGGGTGGTGCTTGAAATTATTGTTCTTCCTCTGTTAACTATGATTACCTGCAAGGAAACACGTGCAGCCATCACTGCTTTGCACAAAAAGGGATTCACAGGCAAGGATATTGCTGCTAGTAAGATTGCACCTAAATCAACCATTTATCGGATCATCAAGGAGAGAGGTTCAACTGTTGTGAAGAAGGCTTCAGAGCACCCAAGAAAGTCCAGCAAGCGCCAGGACCATCTTCTAAAGTTGATTCAGCTGCGGGATCAGGGCACCACCAGTGCAGAGCTTGCTCAGGAATGGCAGCAGGCAGGTGTGAGTGCGTCTGCACGCACAGTAAGGCGAAGACTTTTGGAGGATGGCCTGGTGTCACGAAGGGCAGCAAAGAAGCCACTTCTCTCCAGGAAAAACATCAGGGACAGACTGCTATTCTGCAAAAAGTATAGGGATTGGACTGCTGAGGACTGGGGTAATGTCATTTTCTCTGATGAATCCCCTTTCCGATTGTTTGGGGCATCTGGAAAAAAGCTTGTCCGGAGAAGAAAAGGTGAGCGCTACCATCTGTCCTGCCTCATGCTAACAGTAAAGCATCCTGAGACCACTCATGTGTGGGGTTGCTTCTCAGATAAGGGAGTGGGCTCACTCACAATTTTGCCTAAGAACACAGCCATGAATAAAGAATGGTACAAAAACGTCCTCAGAGAGCAACTTCTCCCAACCATCCAAGAACAGTTTGGTGATGAACAATGCCTTTTCCAGCATGATGGGGCACCTTGCCACAAGGCAAAAGTGATAACGAAGTGGCTCAGTGAACAAAACATCGACATTTTGGGTCCATGGCCAGGAAACTCCCCAGACCTTAATCCCATTGAGAATTTGTGGTCAATCCACAAGAGGCGGGTGGACAAACAAAAACCCACAAACTCCAAGCATTGATTATGCAAGAATGGGCTGCCATCAGTCAGGATGTGGCCCAGAAGTTGATTGACAGCATGCCAGGGTGAATTGCAGAGGTCTTGAAAAAGAAGGGTCAACACTGCAAATATTGACTCTTTGCATAAACTTCATGTAATTGTCAATAAAAGCCATTGACACTTATGAAATGCTTGTGATTTATACTTCAGTAACAGTTAGTAACATCTGACAAAAAGATCTAAAAACACTGAAGCAGCAGACTTTGTGAAAATTAATATTTGTGTCATTCTCAAAACTTTTGGGCATGGCTGTACATATAGGGCTGAACACCGGTATTTATGGTGTCAGTCATACTGGTTCTCCTGATTTGTTGTTGCCATAGTATCTGAAGCAGGAGCTGTGAAGGCACAGCCCTCTTCTGGAAAGGGAGCAGGGAGCAGCAGCTCATTTGCATTTAAAGAGACACACACGAAAACAGCATGTTTTTGCTTCCACCCAAAAAGGGGCATTTACAGCATGGATAATAAATGATCCGTGGGGTATTTTGAGCTGAAACTTCACAGACACATTCTGGGGACACCTGAGACTTATATTACATCTTGTAAAAAAGGCCATAATAGGTTTCCTTTAAGGGCCATGGCAGACCATTGCAAAACACAACATGACCAATGTGTCAAAGATGTTCCACTGCGAGGTCAGTTGGTGCATCTGTGTGATCACAGTGTATGGGGCCGCCATAAGATCCAAGACCTGTGGAGCCCAATGGTCTACCAGATTTTGAAGGCTCCTAAGGTTGAAGAGGTTGTATACACCATCACCCCAGTGTAGGACCTAAGCAAGGTACAACATGTCCATTGAAATATGTTGAAGAGTCAGATCAGACTGGTGTCACTTGATTCTGTTCCACCCATTAATTCACCCAAAGAGGGAGCATCCCCCCAGGAGGAGGATAATTTCTTATTTCCTTTTATTTTTTTAGTTTGGGTTGCAACCCTCGTTAATTACACAAGGCTGAGTAACTGTTGGGTTGGGTGAGTTTATTTGTTTCTTTACTTTCTTTGTGTGTGTGTGTGTGTGTGTGTGTGTGTGTGTGTGTGTGTGTGTGTGTGTGTGTTTGTTTGTTTGTTTGTTTGTTTGTTTGTGGTTGATTCTCTTTTCTTGGGTAGTTGTTTGTGCCTCTGCAGCCGTATATTTCATTTACTTGGTTGTTTCATTTATTTTCTCCTGTTTCTGGTTAATTTCTTATTCCCTTTTTATTTTTTTAGTTTCAGTTGCAACCCTAGTCAGTTACACAAGGCTGAGTAACTGTATTCAATCACCTTACCTCTTCCCCTAACTAAACTGATTATATTATATTGTTGTAGTTTAGACAAATTAATTGTTTACTGTTAAAAGTACAGTACTGTGCAAAAGTTTTAGGCACATGCAAAGAAATGCTGTAGAGCAAAGATGCCTTCAAAATAATTAAATTAAATGTTTCTACATTTTAAAAAAATACCATAAAGAAGAGTAAACAGTAGTAAATGAAACAAAGTCAATATTTGGTGTGACAAAAAAATAAAAATTTAAATAAAAATAGTATTCTTCGGTAAAGGAAATGAGCTGGTAAGTTTTATTGAGCATCTTGCAGAACCAGCCACAGTTCTTCTGGAGACTTTGACTTTCGCACTCGCTTCTTATTTTTGCAGCAAAACCCAGCAGCCTTCATTGTGTTTTTTGTCTGAAAAGTGGTCTCTTACATAATATGCTGCTTTCTTTAATGACATACAAACATTTTTCTGTAACATTTAATTTTGTGCTAGAAAACTAATGTTTGGGAATCTAAAATGTTTTTTGTACTGACTTGATAATGTAGAAGTCATAAAATAAAAAATCTATAGCAAAGTTTGTACCAAAAAAAAATGGTGCCTAAAACTTTTGCACAGTACTCTATATATCTATTTTTTCTGTTAAAACACACATCCAATATGTTACTCACTTCTCGAACCTGTGTGTCTTTTTAGTAGATATTTCCCTAGGTGAAATTCCCAGGGTGGGGTAATCTCCTTAGACTTAGGGTTCACCAACAACATTCCCCTCATGCCACACTAGCCAGAGACCAATGAAACAGACACTCCAGCCAAACCCAAGGCGGATGAAGTGGCCTCTCCAGCCAAGCCTGAGGCCTGCACCAAGGCCTCTTGTCCAGTTTTCTTCCAAACTCTAGTGAGTATGCTATGGTTCTGCCTGTTTACTTCACAGATGACAGTGTCATCCTGGCTCCTGATGACTTTGTTGATGTTGTCATTCCATTACCTCCCATGCTGACCAGCCTGCATGTAGTTACACAAGCCATTCTACCAGGTGGTCCTGTCTCCCAACTTTGGGACACCCCCTGTCTCTGTGTGGAACACCCCAGTATGGCACACACACCTCAAGTTTTATTTTTTATCCTCCTTGTATTTCCTTGTTTGCCTTGTCATGTGCATTTTGTTTTGATTTGTGTCTTGACACACCACAAATTACAATTTGCAGTTGTAATTGACAATACATTTGTACTCACTGCTTGAGGAGCACACTTTTGAAGCAATGCTTTATGTGATGAAAACACAAGCATCAACAGCAGGCATATATCCAGCTTGCTCATGATTAAAATTAGCCAGAACACACGCCATGGAACCTGTATATGGGTGAGAGGAGGCCTGCCACGACTGGTGTAATTGAATGTGGTGACTCATCTGGTAAGTCCTCATCAGGATGACTGGCCACTGAACTATAAGGAGGACTGTGCTGAGGAATGCAGACCTCTGAGTTGCATGGTCTCAGTTCCTGGATCATTGATTTCATCTGAGCCATGTCTGTGGCCCAGGCATTAATTTGTCTAGAGAGCAACTTGAACTGCTTCCTGGGCTCTTGCATTGCTTATCAGGTGGCACCAGGCCTGGGCATATACAAATAACAAGCCGTTTAAACTAAAAAGCTTGGCCAGATTAACTCTGAGCCAGAATTTTAATCTGCCAGCTGAGCTTGTGTGTCAGCACTGGCATTACTACACAGAAGGTTTTGCATAGACTAGTCACCTAATAAAGTCACTAGTCACTGCTCCACATGTTTGTTACACTGATATATCTAAAAAAGCTTTCAAGCATCTTGGAAATATAATTTGTACCCTGTGTATGGCTGTTAATTGAAGTGAGGTTTGATGCATTCTTTGCTGCACTAATGACAGCAAAAACCTGAATCAACTTTTGCTTTAACTATAGAAAAAGATGACTAGGCATACACACCTTTTTGAATTACTGGACAGTGGTGGTTTTAAGAGCCCTAATCACTACTATGCAGTAAACATAGATTTCTGAGTCAGGC
The DNA here is from genome assembly GCA_023630585.1 of Cranoglanis bouderius. Lineage (NCBI taxonomy): Eukaryota > Metazoa > Chordata > Actinopteri > Siluriformes > Cranoglanididae > Cranoglanis > Cranoglanis bouderius. Next base: position 6,291,542 of record CM042547.1, read on the forward strand.
ACAATGTCCTTAAGATGGTCAGTGCCAAGGCATTAGGCATATAGCTGATGCCCACCATCATTTTCAAAGAGATTCAGATATTGTCTGCATTAGTGCAAGCTCTGTAGTATTTACCCAAGAGATTTATGGTCTGCATTAGCACAGGGCCTGTAGCATGGTTAGCATGCAATGCCCTGCATCCTGAACTAGGTGTCCCATTGTACAAAAGCAAGGTTTCGATCACCTTCATCACAGAGCGATGTAGCTGCAGTTTGGCATGATTGTTCCAATGCAAGCAACAAAATGCTTAGTAATTCTCTGTACGCTCTGTGCTCACAGCAGCATATGTCTTCTTCGTCCAGTAAAACCAACAGTAACTCAATACAAGTGTCAGCTGCAGTTATGTGGCCTAGGCCAACCTGCTTGTAATCCATCCTGTTAGTTAAGGCACCCAACATGGAGCTTGGGCACAGTATAGGAGAGTTCCTTTAATGCTCTGAATAGTTTTTACAGTGTGGCACAGTGAAGTCCCTTGAAACTGGTGCCATGTGGAAGAACACATATGATGCCATTAACTGCATGTAGACAGTTAATGCACGGAGCCTGCCAGTGCATGCAAACTGGTAGAAGCTAATTCAGATTAATTTCCAGATGCTTCTTAAGCTGGAGCTGGACATTGTGGTTCTCAGGCAATAAGGAGGATGTCCAAACCACAATTGGCTTCTTTAAATGGTCAGTGCCAAACCAGCAGACATATTGTATTATGAAGGAAAACAATCACTCGAATGTGCGTGATTTGCTTGAACATGAGGCAGGATTAAAATTTTTTTTGAAAGTCATTTGCAACTTAGAGAGCTTTCTTTCTTTCTTTCTTTCTTTCTTTCTTTCTTTTAAACCAGCTATAAAGCTATTTACATTTCACTGCTATTTGTCCTGGGAAAAATTTGTTCTGGGAAAAAAAATCTTTTAAATGAATACAAAAAGAAGTGATATAAAACATGTTTGTAAAGATGAATGTGACTCCTTTATGAGAGGGAAAATAGCTTGAAGGATCCTGGCTAATGATCCATTATTACTACCAAAAAGTATCAATGATTAGGTACATTTGCTGGGTTGAAAAGGCTCATGGGGCCTGACAAAGAGTTTAGTGGAAAGTGAAATGTCATGTTACTTTTTATACATTCACTGTGCTCCTTTTTTGTATCGCTCTATGCATGCTAGGCACAAGAGACTGTTTGACCTTCCTTTGTTGTGCTAGTGATGCTAGTGATGCTTTTTCAGACAACATTCAGGGTGTCTTTCATCCATAATATATTGTATACGCAGCGTTAGGACCACTGTCTTTAAAACACAGGCATATCAGTGACAAAACAAAGCGGAGTTTCATAACCAACAACCAGCCCATGTCACAGCACACTGTTATCAGACAGCAGATGCATTATTCAGCTTCAGAATAAATGGACTTCCCCTGCATTTTTTATGTCTCTTCCCTGTCTTCACTCCTTCTGTCCCTTTATCAATCACTCTTCTTATTCCTAACTGACTCTTTAAAATGATTTTTATTTAGCATGTGTCTAGCTTATTTTTTCTGAAGCTAGACATAGCTTGAAAGTGTGATCACACCTGTATATATCACTCAGGAGTGTGATATTCTGTTTGTTTTCAGACACTGCATCTGTCTGTAGATACACAGCTTTACATGGCCATGTGAGTGGAAAAATGTACACAGCTTTCAAAAGTGCTGTTTAAAAAAGTTGGCTCTGCATAAAGAAAAAAAGGATTTGTGTTTGACAATTTCTTGAGGGTTTGGAGTTCAGAGTCTTGGTCCACACAGATTGTGCTTCAGTTGTGTATTTTTTATGTTTGGTGTTTAGGGACTGTCATGTTAAGGTTCTGTATTCTTAGTTGTCTATGGTGTTTTATCATTTATAAATACCACTGAAAAATGTCAACTTGTAAATGACAAAACCCCATTGAGCCTTATATTCTTGGGAATATAAATAGTAGAGTTTGAGAGTACGGTATTTGTTCCACTCACCCAAGTTTTACTGGTCCACCCATCACTCCTCGTGCATAACTATAGGAGGTTTTTTGTGCCACACATCGAAAAAACTAAGTGGAGACCTTCATACCATTCAAATGAAGGATTTCTCCTTTCCAGTGGTGAGAAACTTCTAAAACAGTGGACATAACATTAACATCTCTGATTGTATTGCTATTTGTTGCTATGGGAGCAGCAATGTATAATTTTTTAAATATGTTGTTGCAAAGTTGCTTGGCTATCAACAGAACAACTCCTCCAATTCAACTCAGCGTGCATCTGCACTGAAATGGAATTACTTCTGTTCTTACTGTGCAAATTGCCAAGTATAAGAGCATGTTCTCTAAATTGCAATTTTAAATTATCATACATTTCTCACATACCAACATGTTGTTTCCTGGCTTCTCTAAATGTTTTTACTGTGTAAGAAGTGTTTATTCCCTTAAAGTCTGCCTATTATTCAGCTATTCATCTTAAAGCATTTTATTCATTATCTTCTATGAATTATTCAGTATAGGGAAGGTATACGGTTATAAAAGGAATATAAGCCTGGACCTGCCAAGAGCTCCTGGGAATTTAAGGGGGTTAAAGTAATCTGTGGATACTGAAAACATACTTTCTTTTAATGTTTATTTCTAACATTCTCTTACATGAATCTCTGTTTAGAAGAGTTGGGAATTTGTGCTATTACTTTGAACTGTTAATAATAAAGATCTGGCGAAATTGCTTATTCCTGTTCTAGAGATGAAAATGAACTGTCAACAATAGGTGTAATTGTATTTAAAAAATATCATGTTTTCAGATAGAATTAGAAACGCTTTGTTACATATGTAACATTTTTCAGTATTTTAGTGCTTTTTAAAGGCCTGCTCAGAATCATTATTCTACTGTGAGTTAGAATAATGGGGTCACCTCCTACTGATTGCATTATTCCTACAGGATTCTTCAGTAATACCAGCTTATTACTAAATCACAATTGAAGTGTTCTTGAATTTGAACATTTTTAAAACATCAACACATCACTGAATTATTTCATGGCTTTTCCTACCCCACTGTGCATCAATATAACTACAATAGAAATTCTCAACTGAAAATGTCATTGATTGATTGAGTGATTCATTCATTTATTAATTCATTCATTTTCAGTAAATTATTGTACACCATTTTTCTATTACATGGGGTATACTGAATGTCATTTGTTTTCTAATTTTCTAAACTAACAAAATGGATAGGTATTCTACAGTATATTCAGTTATGGAGTTTGAGTGCAATGCTCCTTGATTAGTTTCATGTTGATTACATTGATTAGTTTCATGTTGTCATAACTGAAACCACTGCATACTGTGACATGCTCTGACAGTTGATCACTCAGAACAGATTTCAACAGGGCACTGTCCCCAGATAGTAGCAGGGAAGCTATCACTACTGTGTCGTTTTGGCTTCACACCCACCAGTGGGTGAGTCCCACTTGCATGTCACATATTCATCTGAGCTCAGTGCATACAAATTAAAAGTTAGCTACAATTACTGGTTGCCTTGAGATGATAATTACATTTCATTTGCTACGTACTATCCAAAAACAAGCCAGGACTACTTATTTCTGTTAACATAAAGAAATTTACTCATGGAAAACCCAGAGGGACACTGAAGCTGTGAGATGGCAATGTTGCCTCCACTGTGGCACCCTAATAATAATAATAATAATAATAATAATAATAATAATAATAATTTTATACAATGAAGCAGGTCAATTAACCAGACAGTAATGAAATTCAATATAAATACAATACAAAGAATGCAACTTCAAAATTAAACTAATACGAAAAGGCACGAAAATACTAAATATTGAAAAAGAAGATTAAAATCTAAGTAAAAAAGATATGATTTTAGCCAACATGGTTTCGTTGTTGCATTACATCTACATCTATGGCATTTGCAGATGTAGATGAAATTGAATTTCATGAAATTTAATTGAATTTCATATGAACATCCATCCAAACAGTACAGACCATTTGGAAATGTCAGTCAGCCTACAGTGCATGCCTTTGGACTGGGGGAGGAAACTGGAGTACCCGGAATTCAATCCCCCAACTCCGGAGGCAAACGTGCTAACCACTAAGGCACTGTGCCCAGCCCCTATATATATATGAACATTTGAAATGTATGAAACAGCTGTAGTTACATTTAGGCATGGGGTTAGTGACTGTAATGTTTTTTTAATTATTAATTATTTCATATGAAATTGCTCACATTAATTAATATCCATATGAACTCGAAATCTTAGTAATGTTAACAATAGCCCTTAACAATGTTAGTGGGCTGCTATCACATGTTAAAAGTATCATATTTCCTACTTCTTTTTCAAAACTTTGGTGGGAATTAAAATATGTCATGATATAATGCTTCCAGTTTCTCTATTTATTAGTATATGTATCATAAATGAGACTGAAATGGGAATTGTTTGAAGTGAAATTACTTAAATCTTTAGCAAAAAATGTTTGCCATTTTGGCTCCTGAATGAGTCTGTCAAATTTTACATTCACATTTAATAAGAGGCATGTGCACCAATACAAATACACAAATACACACACGAACAAACACACACACACACACACACACACACACACACACACACACACACAGCATGACACACTCATCATGCTGTGTGTGTCAGCTAATGCTTTTGTTCCAGATGAGGGCTGTAATGAAATGTGACAGTCTGTGTGTGTGGGGGTTGTGTTGATGGCTAATTGCAGGGCTTGTTTTGTGAATAAGCTCATTGACAGACATCCGTAGGTCTGCATAATGTCGTGTAAATAGGGCCTGATGGTGTCTTAACCTCATTTAAGCAGTTCTTCTCATTTTCAGGGCTTTTCTCTCCTTCTCTCTCTCCTCCTTTCCTTCTCTGTCTCTCAAACCATATGATGTAATGGAGTGGCTGGATGTTAAGCACTTTTTCTGGAATAGGTTGTCTGTGTTCTTACTCATTCTGAGACAACCCCAGACCATATGAGCATACAGAATTGTCAACAGAATCATATTTGAAACTGCCAAAAGTTCTGCTTTTATAGAGGTGGTCACTTTTTTTTTTTTTTTTCTTGTCAATTGGTCAGGATTTTAGAAGCTGCTGCATTGTTTGTGGAATTTTCACAAACAGTATGTATCTTTTATAAGTCTTGAATGCTGCAGAGAATATTTTACCATGAAGCAGGTCTGGTACAGTTGGTCTACAAATAAATAATGCAGTTCCTGCACCTACCCATAGCCCTAACCTCAGTAAACAAAAGGAAATTAGTTCACTTTATTAGTTTTAGGTTCTTTTTTTTGGTACCTGATGTATCGGATCTCCTGTGATCATGCACAACCACATAGCTCTATATACTACCATACTACTTAGAGATGGTGTTGAGAGTGTTTCTAAAACTGTCTGTACTCCAGATTACACACACACACACACACACACACACTGTACATACTGACACACATCAGCGTGAAATTGATGTTATCGCATTGCTCTTTTGTCTGTTTACTTCCAGGCGATTCTGCACAGGTATTATTTCTCCTCTTTTTTATTCAGTTGTGTGCTGGGTGTAAATGTCCATTTGTCATTGCAGCCATGCTTCAACACTGCAGGGTATGAGTGGAGGATTACTGCTGCCTAAGCAGGGTGGAGAGGGAAAGATATCAATGTCAGTCATATTGAATGATGAATCATGCATTCACACACACACACACACACACATTCAGTTTACAGATTCCATGTATCACATCACATCTCTCTCTCTCTCTCTCTTTCTCTCTCTCTCGCCCTCTCCGCCTCCTCTCCCTCTTCTTCTGCCCTCAGTTGTAAAATATGCATCTTTTACAGTGGAAATTTTTTATCAGTTCGAGTAAAATTGCCTCCATTAACAATAAAAAAAAAAGAATGGTGACATTGTTGTAATGAAATAGTCATGCTCAGCTACACATACACAGACACATTGTTACCTGTGGCTCCAGGAGATTTATGCCCTTTTTCTGGATGGACTTAGATGGCTGGGCACCCCATGGCCTTCTGGGTAAAGTGAAAAGTCTCAGGGAGATAAATTAGCGTGTTGGCTGATTTGGCTGTTATGCTTGGCCACTCAGGCGAGCTTGTGTTTATAATTGATTAGCCTCCCACCATGTTTTCTCATTTAGAGGCCTTTGTGAAACATGGCTACACACTCATAAGCACAAATCCTCCTTCCACTCCTCTTTCCCTCATCCTTCTAGACTTCTCTGTGAACTGAGTGCACTCGTACATCCTGCAAAGACAAACATGAGAATGAGGGGGGCAATGAAAAGACTGATCTATAAGTGTTAACAAGCTCTTAGCAAGAAACTAAAAGATAGTGCTCACAGTGCCACTGCAGATAAAAATCTCACATTAAAGCCCTTCAGCCATACTTCCTCTCTGTATCAGATTCTGGATCTGACATAATAAACAGAGAGAAGTCCTGTGTTTCTGATCCTTTAGATATAACAGAAACAGAAATGGAAATCTGCACTCCTTCTAGGTAAATTTCTCACAGCCAATACAAAAACTTAAGTTCTTGACTGAAGACAAATTTCAATTCTTCCTTTCCTGGGTTCTTCTACTATCTGATGTGAGACCTGTCCTTGACACTTTAATTACCCAACATGCCAGCCTGGCTCCATCTCACCCATCTGATGATGTTTACACTTGCAATATTGATCTCTTTCTAATGGGTAAAAGATGTCTGTCTGAACTGAATGTGATGTGTAGGACACTTTCCCTGTTCTTGGTCTCTCTATCACACACACACACACACACACACACACACCTCTTTGTTCTCAGGAATTAGATACTGGTGGATTTAAAAATTGATTCAGGTTAGTGAAGTACAGACTAAGACCACCAATACTATGGTAACAATAATTCAGAATTAACTCAGGCCTGCTACAAATGCCATGTCTCTGTTCATACCTGTCTCCACTGAAACCACTTCCCATGATCCTCAGCTAACCAGTAAAAGTAAAGTTAAAGCACAGAGAGCGTGCACTTGCAGTTGTCTACAGAGTGTCCCAAAAGTCTCCATACATAGGGGAAATTAACACTTTTTAGCAAAATGTAACTTTATTTCCAAAACATCCTCTACATGATTGCCATTTCTTTGTAATGAATGTAACTGAATGTCCATAACAATCTTGCGACAGCTTCCCGATCCAGCCATGAGAATTCAAACGTTCTTCTTTTGTTAAAGGCATTCTTAAAGGCTGAAAAAAAAATCTAAACCAAGTGTGAACAATTCTGGAAGACATTTTGCTAAAAAGTGTTACTGTAATTTCCTCTGTGCATGGACACTATTGGGACACCCTGTATTATACAATTTATTCCATCATGGTGTCCAAATCCAGAAACAATAACCTATGCCAGTATGCATAGAATAGGCAGCTGACAGTGTAAACCTGTACCTGACTCTCCTCCATCAACTCCATCAACAGATTTTTTATACAATTTTTTTTAAACTGTTGTCAGTCTACTGATGTTTGTGGAGTGGAGGGAGCCATTTGTCAAAACGGAATCTACCCACCTTTCTTACCCTACATCATCTGTGTGCAAACATGAGCCAAATTGTGATTTACTCTCATTTCTCGATGCCTGAAATTAAAGAATCAGAGACTTTTTTTTCTGGAATGAACTCCTAGCCCTACTATGCATTAAGCACCAGTGGATCTGCTATAACAAAAGTTATGATCTACATTTCAGTTACAGTGTCAGGTGTTAAAGCAGTCCCTACAGGATTTTGAGATTTTGCGAACGCAGAAATGAACACAAAATCAAGCAAACTCCGCAATATTCGGAGGAGCTTGCAATTTTTCTAAATTACCGCAGATTTTCCACAGATTTGGGCCAAGACGCATCATGTGACATCATCACAAAGCGCATTCAGTCAAAGCACTCTTCGATTCACGTGCATCATACATGAGTACAGCTAAAAAGGTCTCATTTACCAACAAACATCACTGTGAAAGACAATTTTGTGCAATTGCAAGTTCAAGTAGTTGGCTTATCACAATCACAATAAAAACTACACAAAGTCCTTTGTGAAGACTGCAAAAGTTCAACAATGTTTGGCCAGGAGCAGAGTGCTGCTGGTATTACAATAGTCAGGCTACTAATGCCTTGCAGAGAAAGATCTCTCAATCCTTTACTTTAACTTTTCTAATGAACACTCTGTGAGGAGTTCAGTGATCTTATGACTAATTTAATCCATCTGAGTAATTAATTCCTCATTTCTGTATGGCTGACTTTATTAATGTCACTGTTAAACCATTAACACCATTAACAGCAAAACTGTGTGTGTGTGTGTGTGAATGAGAGAAAGTAAGTTTTTCTTTTTAATAACGAGTGACCTAGGCCTCTGGCTTCTTCCTGTTCTTCTCTCTCTCTCTCTCTCTCTCTCTCTCTCTCTCTCTCTTTCTATTTCACTCTCACTCAACCACGATCAGAAACACTAATGTGTTTATGGATTTGATAAAGGTGTGACCTCATGGGTGCAGTCCCTCTGCTGCACACACTCTGTTGTTATAACACCAGAAGTAGGCTGGACACAGTTGCGGTCAAAAACTTCGTCACTTTATTCAGCACACATGTGGAAAGGACACAGGGTAAAAAACAGGCTTTTAGAAGGCTTTGAGTCTTCGCGGGATATCGTGGTAAAGTTTATACACACTCTCAAAATAGTTAGCGCTAGCAGTAAGAAAAACACACACTTAACTACAGAAAGAAAAAACGGAAAAACAGCATCCAGAAATAAACCCCTTCAACAAAATAGTGGTCACTACATAAAATGTGCTAACTAACCAGCGCTAACAGAAAATCAGACACAAGTGCACGTAAACTTATCACCGAGATGTGTAAATAGAAAGAGGGCTTGAGAGGAAGTCGGAATCCAAGGTACTTAGCTTAAAGGTCAATGCCGTGAGAATCAGTCCAGAATACAGTTGCTCAGTAAGGTAAGATTTGGGAAAAACAAACAATACTTCGCGTCCAACCTGTAACACAAAAGTCCTTAAATAAAGTGTTTGTGAAATTGAAGACAGGTGCGCGGGATTAGAAAGAGGGTGATTGTGACCGTGGTAGTGTGTGGGTGTTGTAGTCCCTGGCGGCCATGTTTGTAGGCCGCCGAGCTTGCTGGGAAATGTAGTGTGGAGTGTGTGGATGAGAGTTCTGGTAATTGAAGTCGCGCTTTTTGCGCGACCTAACACTCTGTTATCATTCTTCTGCACAATCCCTTTCTCTGTGTTACTATATGCCTCCAGCACTTTCCATCTCATTAATATCAGCACCGCAAAAAACAGACAACCGATGAGATTAGCTCTCCCCTTTTTCTTTTCTTTTGTCTTTATTTGTTTATTTTTATTTATTTATTTTATTTAGACATGTGTGCTGGTCTGACCAGGGACAGCGCAGATGCTTTGCCTTCTAAGTTCAGTTGTTCTCAGTTCTGGAAGATTTTTTCCTATTCATTTTCCTTCATGCATGACAAGGCTAGTTCTACCTAGAAAAAAATAGTGAAGTCTGAATCTGAACTGGGATAAGAAAATCCCAAGTCTTCTCATTGTGGGCTATTGGACATGCATACATATACAGCTGAATGCACACGTGTACCCACACTGACTGCGGACCACAGACTGAAAGAATTTCTGTCAAGGAACTGCTCAAAATAATCTCTCTAGAGGTGATGGAGTTTGAGAAAAGAGAAAGAGAGAGAAGGCAGAATTGGATAGTAGTCTGGCTTTTGACTAGAGTTGAATGTATGGCCATATTAGTAAAAGTAGATAGTTGAAGTTCCGTATGTAAAAAAAAAAAAATGTGATGGACACCAGAGCTTTTAAGGAATAAAAAAATAAGTGTTCATTTCATTGTTAGTTTCAGAACCTCTTCCCTGAGCCTGTATGGGGCCCAAAGAAGCCATTTGAGATACACCAAATGATGTATTTTTTCATCACTTTCCTTTAAGCATGTGATGACTGGTTCTACCTCAGAAGAACAGTGAGACATAAATTGGTGTCAGAAAGAAAATCATGAGCCTTCTCAGTGTGGCTTGTTGGACACACACACACATACACACACACACACACACGCACACACACACACACACATACACACACACACACACACGCACACACACACACACACACGGATATGCACATATGCATACGCACAGATGGGTACACACATTGCCTGTAGACCCCAGACTGAGAGGAATTATGACATGGCTGACATGGAACCTCTCAAATAAATCTCTCTGGAGATAGACAGAATTTGAAACACAGAAATAAAGAAAGAAAGAAAGAAAGAAAGATCAATTGATATATAGACAGACAGACAGACAGACAGACAGACAGACACATTCTCTTTGCAAGAGAGTGTGTGATGGAAGCCAGTAAGCCACATTGCCTCGGCACACAGCATCCATTATGGCTCGGCTATATTAATGTAATAATCCAGAAGCTAATGAGGGACAACCTTTAGCTGTCCAGATATGAGGTGAGGAGCTCTGGGTGATCACCTTGTCTCTGCATCCTGTCTTTGTAGGTTAACCTAATCAGTCTCACTGTCATCAGTCTTGAAAAATGAGACAGTGTCATTTGAACAGAAGGAATGACTTCTGTGCGTTCACAAACCTTGGAGCCCCAAATGTACTGCTGTGGTGCTTTATCAAGAACATACTAAGCAATTTGTTTACAATATACAGTATAAAATATATTACATAAATTGTGGCTTAGTGGTTAACACGTTCGCCCGCAGGTTCAGGGTTCGATTCCTGCCTCCTCCTTGTGTGTGTGGAGTTTGCATGTTCTCCCCGTGCTTCGAGGGTTTCCTCAGGTACTCAAGTTTCCTCCCTGAGTCCAAAGACATGCTGTGTAGGCTGACTGGCATCTCTAAATTGTCCGTAGTGTGTGAGTATATGTGCGATTGTGCCCTGCAATTCGTTGGCACCCTGTCCAGGTTGTCCCCCACCTTGACTTTCCTGGGATAGGCTCCAGGCTCTCCGTGAACCCGTGTAGGATAAGTGGTACAGGAAATGGATGGATGGAAGATGTAACATATTGTTTTTAAGATATTTGTAAGTGGAAATGTACATATGTACATGAATTCAGAAGTGCCATTCAGTGGAAATGTTTATAAACGACATCTGTGTTTATATGTAGAAGTGTGGCCAGCTTATTTGTGCACTCTGCATAAATAAATTCACTTGTTAATTTAACAATTTAGATTAACAAGTGTAACACAACCTTACCTATCCTAATATAACCTAACCAAAATTAACAAATTGATTAAAAACTTAATTTCTTTTAATCACTTTTTGAACCAAATGTAACATAACATGTTTCATTACATTATTCAGTGCATGCTTAGATTAAACTACCCAAATTAAACAATTTTATTAAAACACTGCTCCAGCTCAGCTGATTCTTATGTTTTATTTAATCTACCTTGAACTGACCTAACCTAACCAAGCTCAACCTTACCTAAACTAACTTTACCTAAACTAATCTATCTCTAATCTATCACTAACCATAACCCCTGCTCACCTTAATTTTCTTTGGTGAAATTAACCTAATGAACCTAATTCTGCTGTACCTAACCTTACATCACCTAATCCAAGCAAATCTATCCTCACTATACCTAACCTAATCCAATTGTAACTAATGTGACATATCTAAACCCACTTTATCTATATTTAAGCAAATTCACACAAGCAAGATTGCGGTTATACTGAATATCAGCACAGCTGTCATTTGGTCGTAGGTAATCACAGCTGTGCTGATATTCAATATAACCTGACAATTGTGAGTGTGATATTGCTTTTATACAACAGTTCTATAAACAAGACATTTATATTGAGTAAGTGACATTCTGGACACAATATGGCCAAACGTTCTGTTTATTTTAGCTCCGCTAGTGAAAATAGATCCAGAAGAAGCCACACCCACGTTATAGCCCGTCGGCTAGCTCGCTGTACAATTCTGGTGAGTCTGTGCCCATGATAGCCTCAGATTCTCGTTCTTGGCTGACAGGAGTGGAACCTGATGTGGTCTTCTGCTGTTGCAGCACATCCACCTCAAGGTTTGATGTGTTGTGCATTCTGAGATGCTTTTCTGTTCAGCACAGTTGTAAGGAGTGCTTATTGGAGCTACTATGCAGTTCCAGTCAGCTCAAACCAGTCTGGTCATTCTTCTCTAATGTCTCTCACCAACAAGGTGTTTCAGCCTGCAGACCCTCCGCTCACAGGATGTTTTATTGTTTTTCGCACCATTCTATGTAAACTCTAGAGACTGTTGTGTGTGAAATTCCCAGGAGATTTTCTGAGGAGAGTTTCTGAAATACTCAAACGAGCCCATCTGGTACCAACAGCCATGCCATAGTTAAAATAACAGAGATCGCACTTTTCCTCATTTTGGTATTTGATGTGAACATTATCTGAAGCTCTTGTCCTCTATCTGTAACATGCTTTTATGCATTGTGCTGCTGCCACATGATTGAATGATTGGATAACTGCATATATGAGCAGGTGTACAGGTGTTCCTATTAAAGTGGGTGGTGAGTGTATATATATGATATGATATGATATGATATGATATGATATGATCTTACCTCACATAACCTACTCTAACCTAAGCTAACCTCTCCAACTCACATAACCTGTCCTATACTAACCTAACAATTTCATTAAAAATATTCAATGCTCACTAGACTCTCTTTCATAACCTAACCTAACCTACGATACCCTTACCTAACCAATCCTCATCTAAACTAACTTAACAATTAAATTAAAATCATCCACTTTTATTTTTAACCTAATCTATTATATCTCACCCTGACCTCACTATGCCCTACCTTACGTAATCTAACTCTCTAAATCTAAATCTTCACTTAACTTAATTTAACCTACTTTCACCTAAGCTACTCTAACTACAGTAGGTAGTCTGTACCATGTAATCTGACCTAACCTAACCTCAGTTTACCTACCCTAAAAGATCAGAGCTTCTTTCCTAACATATCTCAGCCTAATTTAACTTTACCTACAATTACCTAAGACTTTAATTGAACTCATTTACTCATTACTTGAATTTCATTTAGATTCTTTCTTTAGGAAAGGTTAAGAAATTAACCTAGTTGTATAATACAGCTAGGTTAAGAAAATTTCCTTACTGTAGTTGTACTGCCACAGTACAATTTATCTTATCTGGAGAAAGCAAGTCTGCACACTGATTAAGCATCTGGGATTTATGCCTAGATTATCGTTACTTGCTGTATGTCTGTGGCAAAGAGAGAGAGAGAGAGAGAGAGAGAGAGAGAGAGAGAGAGAGAGAGAGAGAGAGAGAGAGAGAGAGAGAGAGAGAGAGAGAGAGAGAGAGAGAGAGAGAGAGAGAGAGAGTAGAATAATTCTCTTACTCTACTAGTATAGGGTCATATCTGTACCCTACAATCAAGATAAGAACATGATGAATGACACTGCAATGTTCGGGTGGGGTTGGGGATACAGGAAAGTAAATGGAGGAGTGAAAGAGAAAAAGACATAGGATAAAGGTAAATAATTTTTGGTATACAAGCAAGGGCTACAAATAAACAAGGTTAAAAAGAAGAAATCAGAAGGCAAGAGGAAAGGCAAAGCCTGAAACATGTGGTTTGCAGAAACATTTACATTCATATACTCACACACATAAGGCTTACTCGTGCTGTTAGATGTAGTAGCTCCCCTCTGGAATGATGTGTCTTGAGTAATGGCTGGTACTCAAAGATATTAGTGATCAGCAGGGATAAATGAGTCTGCACAGGGGAGTGCCACTGTGCCTGGAGAACAGCCTGAGGGGGCTCTCTCTGCAACGACATCCTCATCACAGCTGCCACTGTACTACACACTCGGCTGTTCAGCACTAACTGCACAACTACTGTTTCTACTACAGCTACAGCTTGGATCATATTACTCTATTTTGGGTAACTGTAGGTCACTAGGGTGTATCACCAGTGTACTGTCAGTTTCTTTAGCATTTTCAGAGAAGGCTTTCAATAACGTATGTCTTTGTTTGAACACAAGAAAGTGCAGTGAATTCATTATTATCATGATAAGGAATCATTGTACTGAATTCATCGTTATTTACTTCAATTACCTAACCAGTTTAGGAACAGAAAAAATATGGTTATTTTAGGCAATATTCAAATCATCATTATTTATTACAATTAGAAACAATTATTATATTTGATCAGTTTAGCATTTTCAATTAACATAAATAGCATCTTCTTTTACATTGTAAGCCTTCAAGGCATAAACCTTCAGTTGGATAAATCCCATCAAATGGATAAATATTTTATTCAAAATAAGTCTGCATATTGTAAATGTAAAAACAAGAACATACACAATGTGACTTCGGCATCCAGTATTTTACAACAATTCATTTTCAATTGGGCATCATAAAAATATGCAAGGGATAAAAATCTGCATTGTGGAGGGGAAAAACATGCAGCGTGGTGAAAAGTTGAACTGATATTCAACTTTAGCAAATCAGAAGCAGCAGCCATGTATCACTGACTAACTGAATGGTCCATGTAGATAGTTCTGAATAAAATAACGTCTGTTGTTTGTTAATTTTCCCTATCTATCTATCTATCTATCTATCTATCTATCTATCTATCTATCTATCTATCTATCTATCTATCTATCTATCTATCTATCTATCTATCTATCTATCTATCTATCTATCTATCTATTTTTCTATATATCTGCAAAACCTTCCTACTTACCTGAAAGGTTAAAAAATTTGTGTGTGTACAAAGACTCTAAATACATAAATTACAGTATATCATCACAGTAAGCAATCAAATAGGTATTCAAAGCATGTGTTAATTCATAATTTAACATAACAAAGTCAAGATAAACCAACATCTAATGTCAGGCAGTGGGCTTTTTTTTAATTAAGTGAGGAAGCCAGAAATCATTAGTATGATTAAAACACGATTCATTATGCAGCCTTATATTAAACTGGCACACTTGTCATTGGTGTGGTTCCAACCTATCAGATAGCTGCACTTTGTAGGTAGACAATTACTGACTGTAGTCAAATTGGTTGCTATGCACAGTTTGTCAGCATCCTCTACTTCATCGACCAGTGGAAAGGAACCACTGCTGACCAGATATTACTGGTGACTAGTGGATCATTCTTAGCATTAAAGTGATGCTGACATTGTATCATGATGCTGATATGAGCATTGCTGGGCTTTTAAACACTTACTCTGTACACTTACTGGCTACTTTATTAGACATACAGTATCAACCATGTTGGTACACCTTGCAGCCATACAATTAGGGAAGATAACTCATCTTCCATGCACAGTGTGTGTTCATCATTCACTAGCCCTACATTAGAGTCAGTTAATGACTACCTTTAGATAACGAACATCCGTGAGTGCTTGTTAATTTGTTGATTGTAGTTAAATACTAAATGCTAACTACAAGTTCTGTGTTTTTAAAGTATGTATTATGATATATAATAAAGGGAGAAAGTACAGTAGGAAGACAGGGGCAGATAAAAAGAGAGATGGAATAATGGACAATAAGTTAGAAAAATGGAGCGAACATGTGTGTACATGTAGCAGTCAGATCAGGAGTCCTGCTGGGTTGGGAATAGTTCTCCCTCTCCTGGGGCACTTGTTTTCCTATTGTATTCACATCAAACAGCATTTCCAAATCACACACAAAAGACAGGAAAAAAAACCCCGCAAGACAGGCATTTCAGCAAAAATTTATATGTGAGTAACTGGTGAAAGAGAACAGACAGAAGACCACACACAGCCTACACACAAACACAGCCAAACTGTGGGAGAGAGATTTTCTGCATGATTAGCCCTACTAGCTGCTCTCCTTGTTACCTTGTTTCTATGGTGATGGCTTCACTTTAACCGTAATTAGTTAAGGTACATATAGGCCTATATTGTGGAGGAACTGGACCTCTTGCATGACCAGCTGATCAACTACTAAGCTTAAGGATTAATAATCAGTTAAGACAGATTCACAAAATGAAAGACTATGTAAAAAGATGTAAAAGCTTGGATAAACAGAACCTTCTTTCTCATAAACCCTGATAAAACAGAAATACTGACTTTAGTTACCAAGTCTTCCTGCATTACAGGTGTTGATTTCACTACAGTTAAGGAATTTTATGTAACCCTAGATGCTGGCTTATCATTTGTTTCCCATGTAAGTCATATCTCTAAAACAGCTTATTATTGTTGAAGAAGACTAACCAAAAAAAAAAAAAATATATATATATATATATATATATATATATATATATATATATATATATATATATATATATATATATATATATATATATATATATATATATATATATATATATATATATATGTTAAACCAGGGGTGTCTGATCTTATCTGAAAAGGGCCGGTGTGGGTGCAGGTTTTCTTTCCAATCAAGCAGGAGCCACACCTAATTCCACCTGTTTAATCAGTTGATCTTTCAATAGCCTCAGGTGTGGCTTGTGCTTGGTTGGAATGAATACCTGCACCCACACTGGCCCTTTCTGGATAAGATTGGATACCCTTGTGCTAAACCAAAATGATTTCTGGACTGAAATTTTGAAACATGTTGTCTAGTTGTTCTTCTGCTTCTTTAAGGAAGCTTCAATTTGCCTCCACGGAGTAGTCACAGCTCATACAGTGGACGATGTACTTCTTACTTCAACCCTAAAATGTGAAATAGGGTTCAGGAAAATTCCCACTATACTGTACTACCCACTGCACCAACATACCTCCTTATTATTATTGTTATTGTTATTTTTATTATTATTATTTTAGTAGTAGTAGTAGTAGTAGTAGTAGTAGTAGTATGAAGTAGCATGAAGAGTTGGTTTTCCCTCCTAATAATGAACCCCTCATTCCCTCATGATACATGATAATTAAGCTTCAAGACTCATGCTCATGTAACCAGTGTCTGAATCCCCTGGAAGCCAAAGATGGGCATGTGCTTCTGTCTCGGCAGTGACCATCTTAAAGATGCAATGTCTGGTTCAGACATCCCTTGTACTGACATGTGTGTGCTCTCATACAAGAAAGTATTCAGGTGATTCTGACCACCTCTGGCAATTATCCATGTTTTATAGAACCACAGTTACGTCAGTAACTAGTGTTTTGAATTCGTCCAAATTTCTCATGAGTATATGAGCATCTACATCTACTGATCTACTGCATCTACTGATTAAGCTAGAATAAGGTCCTTGTATTTTATTTTATGAATCCATTTAAATGTACATTATTCGACTTTGCCTTTTTATTTTCTTTGTTTGTTTTGTTTTTTCATAAGCATGTGTAGGACAGGTTGACACCTCACAGCTCCAGGGGTCATAGTTCGATCATGAGCTCGAGTTATTGCCTTTGTTGAGTGTTTCTACATGTTCTCATGGGTTTCCTCTGGGTTCTCTTCCCACCTCTCAAAAATATGCCAGTAGGTGGACTGGCTACTCTAGATTGCCTTAGGTGTGAATGAGTGTATAAATGTGTGTGTGTGTGTGTGTGTGTGTGTGTGTGTGTGTGTGTGTGTGTGTGTGTGTGTGTGGCATCCTGCCTTTTGCCCAATGCTCCCACCGTGATCCTGACCAGAATAAAGCAGTTACTGAAGATAAGTGAATGAGTAAGGATGATAAGTGTTTATCAAATGAGAGAACCAAGATAGACCCAGAGTGTACCTTTCAACTAATACAGTCTGATGAGTAACTGAAGAAGATATTATAAACAAACCTTTCAATATCTGTTTTCTTTTCATTTCAGTTTAATCCATCAATCACCAATGAAGTTAAACTAATCGGGAGCATAGTGCAGTATTTACTGGTGCATGGGTTAAGCAAAGTGTACTCCTCTTTATCTCTCACTAGCCCTGTTTCAATCTTGTTTTGTGGCATCCTTTATCTTTCTTATATCTTTGGTTCTAGCTGACAACTTGTGTATTTCTATGAAAATTTTGACATTTCTTTCTCATTGTTTCTCAGTTGATTGATAGATACAATATTATACCTTTATTTTTGCTTCAGAGAGACAGTAGAAAAGACCAGTCATGTGGAACTGCAGAGGATGCTTAGAAGAATAGATTGATAAATGAGAGCGACAGACACACACATACACAGACACAGAGGTGTCAGGAGACAAAAATGATGAACAAAAGGACAAATTCTGACAGACCAGCTCTACCAACCCACGCCTTAGGCAAGCGCAGGAAACTACATTAGCAGGAAAGTTGAACACAGAACAGAAAACTACCATTACATTCATGCAAGATGTTCTGTGATTATGTATTTTATTAATGTGTTATAATAAACTCTTAATTTCCTTCTAGTTAGCTCTTAGGAGGGCCCTAGCAGTTTCAAAGCCGGGGTGTTGACTAGCTGTAATCCTGTCATTTGACAATGTACGGGAAAGGAAAAAAATAGAAAAGATTCTAATAGTGTACACAGTAGTTAGTATGTTGCTATGGCAAGAAAGGAACCAGTACATAAATGCATATCAAAATGATGGCATGCTTACCCAAAGGTGCCCACAGTGATATGTGAAAGGTACAACCACAGTGTCTTAACAGAACAACAGTGACTTCTGCCATTGGTAGGCTTACTGCGACAAGCAGACATTATGGTGGCTTAGTGGTTAGCATGTTTACCTTGCACCTCTGGGGCTGGGAGTTCAAATCTACATATTAATTTTGCTAATAATCTTTACTCTCTCAAAGTAAAACAAAATGGATCTAAGCAAAGAAAAAGGTGGCAATATTTGCTTTATATATTGAATATCAAAGCAGTGAAGCAATGTCTAGTTTGTTTGAGTGCATATACAGCCAAGACTGTTTTTCTGATCCAGGACATTCAGCAAATTCCAGCAGCCCTATTTGTCATGGCGGAGACGTCAGACAACAAGAAAAGTGCTGAAGATACATGTTTTTTCCTCTTTTAATATTAGTAAATGCAATGTTCCTTCCTTTGGTCCCTATTGCTCCAGGGATGATTTTGATGAGTTGTGAGAGTGCAGAGACTCGCTGTAATAATTATAGCCTTTATGCCTGTGTGTGTGTGTGTGTGTGTGTGTGTGTGTGTGATATTTGCTCAGCATTGGAATTAGTGCCTGTTTCAGAATATATTCACACTTTTTCCCCTTCCATGGACATGTTAAAAGAAGAGGAAAGTAGTCATGGCAACCATGCTTGAAAGGATTTTTGGCCCATCCACATCCTGTAACCAGAATGATTAATTACATCTTATTTATTATTATTAAAACTTTTAATTGTGTTTCTGTAAGACATTTGCTACTAGTAGGCTTGTGACATTGTGTAAAATATGCTCACGATCTCTACTAATCACGGATCATTATGGCAGTATTATAATAATAATAATAATAATAATAATAATGATAATAATAATAATAATAATAATAATTTAACCATGGCTGAAAAATTCTAGCAACAGCTGCTGCTGTTGTTGAAGCCTTTTCATGTTTTACAAAATAAGCAGGACAGTTCGTCTCAGGTTAATTGACTGTAACCCTGTTCCCTGAAAAAGCGGGAACGAGATGCTGCGCATCAAACGCTAATGAGAACATTCTTTGTTCGACCGGTTGCGAAGTATGTGTGTCAAACACGCCAAGAATTTGGCCTAAATAACCTCGGTGAGTTACGTCATTGATAACGTGCACCTGTGGGTTATAAATAGACATGAAACAGGCATACCTTCAGGCTACACTTTGTCTGAGAGACGCCGGACACGTCTGCAGTGCGGCATTGAGGCACAGCATCTCATTCCCGCTTTTTCAGGGAACAGGGTTACAGTCAAGTAACCCGAGATGTTCCCTATCAAAAGCTACTCTCAATGCTGCGCATCAAACGCTAATGGGAACGAGAATACCAACGCCACCGCACTGGAAGTGTCTGAGCCCCCAAGGTTGTGTAGTGTGTGCGCACAAACATTGAAGAAGGTCTCAGACATGCCTAAGGGATGTTGACTCAAGGACATGTGAGCCCGGAGTAGCATGGACATCCAAACTATAGAATCTGACAAATGTGTGCGGAGAGGACCAACCTGCCGCATCACACTTGCTGGAGGGGGACACCTTTTGCCAAAGGCATAGAAGATGCAACCCCCCGGGTTGAATGAGCCCTAACACCTAGCGGCGAAGCTTGACCATGCGCCTCGTAGGCTAGGGCAATGGCATCCCTCACCCAATGAGACACCGTTTGCTTAGTGGCAGCCGCCCCCCGATTGCGGCCTCCATAGCATATGAAGAGCTGCTCTGACTTACGCCACTGGCTGGTGCGGTGGACGTAAATCTGAAGAGTACATACTGGACACAGTAAGTGAAGTCTTTCCTGCTCCATAGTCGTGAAAGGCGGAGGACAGAAGGCTTCAAGAATGAACAGATGCATGGTCGAGAATGGAACTTTCGGGAGGTAATTAGGGTGAGGATGCAAGATAGCTTTGACCAGCCCAGGGGCAAAGTCTAGGCAGGACCGCGGGACTGACAGAGCCTGCAAATCCCCAATTCTCTTCAGAGAAGTAATAGCCATTAGAAAAACCATCTTTAGGGTCAGAGACCTGATAGGTGCTGACTTAGTGGTTCGAAAGGGGTGCTGACCAGACCCTCAAGCACTATAGCTAAATCCCACGAAGGGGCTGTAGCTCTCGTGTACGGTCTCAACCACTTGGCTCCATGAATGAAGCGAGTGACTAGAGGGTGCTTTCCCACAGAAACCCCATCAATCAGAGCATGGCAAGCCGAAATGGTGGCTACATAGACTCTGAGAGTACCAGGACATGTTCCTGAGGATAATTTCCCTTGCAGGAACTCCAGCACTGAAACCACTTGGCAGTGAACTGGGCCTACGTGGTGCGCCATACACCAATTTTCAAAAATGTGACATTTGAAGGCATAACTTCTTCTAGTGGAGGAGGCCCTGGCACTTAGAATGGTCTCTACTACGTCAGCAGGGAACCCAGCATCCCTTAGCTGGTCCCTCTCAGGGGCCAGACATGAAGGTTCCAGACCTCGGGCCGGGGATGAAATATTGTCCCCTGTGCCTGAGATAGGAGATCTTTTCTGACTGGAATCGCCCACAGCGAGTCGTCGAGGAGAGATATTAGATCCGAGAACCATACTCTGGTTGGCCAACGGGGCGCTATCAGTAAGAGGCGAAACCCCTGTTGACGGACCTTGGCCAGGACTCCCGGGAGCAGAGCGATTGGGGGAAATGCATAAAGACTCCGTCTGGACCATGTATGAGCCATGGCGTCCAGACCCAGGAGAGCTGGAGGAGTCAGAGAAAAGTAGAGGGGACATTGTGCCATCTCCTGTGAAGCAAAGAGGTCCACCTCTGCTTTGTAAAAGGAGTCAGTGCTGCATCCATGCATTTCGTGTATGAAATGCATGAGGTAGTGGTTCAACTGAGGTAGCGGTTCAACCCGCGAAGATCTAAAATTGGATGCAACCCCCCATCTTTCTTGGGAACCAAAAAATACCAGCTGTAATAGCCTGACTCTCTGTCTGGTAGGGGAACATGTTCCATGGCCCCTTTGTCCAGCAGAGCTTGCAATTCCTGTGTCAAAAAATGGGCTCATTCCGGTTTCACGGAAGTGGAGACGACGCCGTTGAAACGCGGAGGCCGATATGCAAACTGAATCCTGCAGCCTTTCTCTACAGTCGTTTCTACCCATGGAGAGATACTTGGCAGTAGCTTCCACGCTGCCAGTTTCTCTGAGAGGGGCACTAGTTTTGACACTTCACTTAGATGGGGAGGTGTCTGGTGTCCTGAAGCATGGCAGGAGGCAACCGAATACCTAACGTTTGACTGGAGGCTTCTGTTCCCTGAAACACCAGTGGCAGAGAAAATTGTACAGCGGCCTCCTGAGGGTGCCAGGAAGGAGCGTCTATTTCCCGTTGGAACTCCTCGCGCTCCTCCCCAGAGGGGCACACCTCCACGGTCCCGAGGACTTGACCCTCAGGACTTCTATCCGGACGAATTGATCGTCCTCAGGTCTGGCCTCTTACTGGGCTGCTGAGGTCGGCGAGCCGCTCCCCAGTCCCTACGAGGGGGCAAACGGCTCACCATACTCTGCTTCTGCGACTCTCGCCGCAGAGAGACTGGATTGGGTCGGGGCTGGGTGGCCGACAGCCCTGATGCCTGAGCACGGCGGTGAAGAAACTCATCAAATATTTTAACAGTGACTTTTTTTTTTTTTTTTTTTTTTTTTGTCGAGGTCAGGATTCGAACTCCAAAAAAAGTTCCAAGTTCCAAAAAAATGCCTCCTCACTAATACTTCTGCCCATGCCCAGGTCCTTCAGCAGGTTAGCCTGGTACGCCTGCAGAACCACTATGGTGTGCAGGGCAGCACCAGCCTGACCCGCTGCTTGAAATGCCTTCTCCACCAGTGACAATGTTACCCTGCAAGGCTTGGTGGGGAAGATAGGCTTCTTAAGTGACGATGCACTCCCAGGGGAGAGATAGCCAGTCACATACCCATGCGCCTTAGCAACCACGATAGTCGAATAGATCGACATCAGAGATACGCGGGGAGTAAGGCTTACTCCATGAGCAAGATAACTCCTATGGAGGTCTGGGAAAAAAAGGGGAGAGATCGATATTGGGATCTCTCGCCTTGGCCACCCGACAGAAATCTGTCGTCTAATTTGAAGTGCCTGGGGTTCTCTTGCTCCTATGACCAGTCTAACTTAAGTCTGGCCACCGCGTTATTCACTACCTCGAGTAGCTCCCCAAACACCTTGTCATCGCGTGAGGAGTGCTCAGAGGCTGCGCTCTTTCGCAGTGCTCGCACTCAGCGTCCTCAAGAGCAGCCTCAATCCCTGAGGCACTCCAAACAAAAATCGTGCGGATCATCATCCGGAATAATTTACCACTCACCAAGACAGGGACAACACACACACACAAAGCGGTCTTGAAGACAAAGAAACCTGAAGGTATGCCTGGTTCATGTCTATTTATAACCTGCAGGTGCACATTATCAATGACGTAACTCACCAAGATTGTTTAGGCCAAATTCATGGCGTGTTTGACACCCATACTTCGCAACTGTTCGAACAAAGAATGTTCTCATTAGCGTTTGATGCGCAGCATCGAGAGTAGCTTTTGATAGGGAACTCATTGGAAGCAGTACATGGTAGTGTTATCCAGTTATTTGATGACAGAGAAACAATATCTTTCAAACAAATACTATGGGCGGTGGGAGGACAATGGTGGAGCAAGTGATACAGTCAACTTCGAGAAACCACTGCACACATTGCCCCAATAGATATGTATCTATAATTAACTGAAATAATACATAAAATGGTGGTCACATGTTCATGGTGTTACACTGGGGGAAAAAAGTATTTGATCCCCTGCTGATTTTGTACGTTTGCCCACTGACAAAGAAATGCTCAGTCTATAATTTTAATGGTAGGTGTATTTTAACAGTGAGAGACAGAATGACAACAAAAAAATCCAGAAAAACGCATTTCAAAAAAGTTATAAATTGATTGGCATTTTAATGAGGGAAATAAGTATTTGATCCCTTCGACTTAGTACTTGGTGGCAAAACTCTTGTTGGCAATCACGGAGGTCAGACGTTTCTTGTAGTTCACCACCAGGTTTGCACACATCTCAGGAGGGATTTTGTCCCACTCCTCTTTGCAGATCCTCTCCAAGTCATTAAGGTCATTTTCAATGCCCTGGCTGAGGGAAGGAGGTTCTCACCCAAGATTTGACGGTACATGGCCCCGTCAATCGTCCCTTTGATGCGGTGCAGTTGTCCTGTCCCCTTAGCAGAAAAACACCCCCAAATCATAATGTTCCCACCTCCATGTTTGACGGTGGGATGGTGTTATGACTTGGGGTCATAGGCAGCATTCCTCCTCCTCCAAACACGGCGAGTTGAGTTGATGCCAAAGAGATCTGACCACACCTGACCACAACACTTTCACCCAGTTCTCCTCTGAATCATTCAGGCAAACTTCAGACGGGCCTGTATATGTGCTTTCATGAGCAGGGGGACCTTGCGGGCGCTGCAGGATTTCAGTTCTTCATGGCGTAGTGTGTTACCAGTTGTTTTCTTGGTGACTATGGTCCCAGCTGCCTTGAGATCATTAACAAGATCTGGCCTGATTCCTCACCATTCTCATGATCATTGAAACTCCACGAGGTGAGATCTTGCATGGAGCCCCAGACCGAGGGAGAATGACAGTTTCTTCCATTTAATTCCGAATAATCGCACCAACTGTTGTCACCTTCTCACCAAGCTGCTTGACGATGGTCTTGTAGCCCATTCCAGCCTTGTGTAGGTCTACAATCTTGTCCCTGACATCCTTGGACAGCTCTTTGGTCTTGGCCATGGTGGAGAGTTTGGAATCTGATTGATTGATTGCTTCTGTGGACAGGTGTCTTTTTACAGGTAACAAACTGAGATTAGGAGCACTCCCTTTAAGAGAGTTCTCCTAATCTCAGCTCATTACCTGTGTAAAAGACACCTGGGAGCCAGAAATCTTGCTGACTGATAGGGGCTCAAATACTTATTTCCCTCATTAAAATGCAAATCAGTTTATAACTTTTTTGAAATGTGTTTTTCTGGATTTTTTTGTTGTTATTCAGTCTCGCACTGTTAAAATACACCTACCATTAAAATTATACTGATCATTTCTTTGTCAGTGGGCAAACGTACAAAATCAGCAGGGGATCAAATACTTTTTTCCCCCACTGTATATATATGATCTAATCATTTTTGATATGTAAGTGGTGAGTGCTAAAATAATGTTGCAATTCTTGTTGGCCAAGTGCTTTCACTATAGTAACCACATAAGTGGCGCATATGATTTTTCACCTGCTGTATAAAAAAGTCTGAACTGACTTTTCATTTGCAAAGCAAAGGGATACAGGCGAAGTGTAGAATGATTTATCGCCTGCTCTGTCTAAAGCCCTTCTAATAGCCATCACCAATTGCTGATACCATCATAAATTTGGCTCAAGCCTAACTACAAATGTAGCTTTATTTGGGTTTCTTTCAGATATTTCTGTTGGTGCACTCAGCAGAGCCATCAGCCTGGGCCGATACACAGTCACCAGTTTTTGAAGTGAACAAAAGAGAAATTATTCCTCATGAGCCCATAAACTAGACATGTGCAGGTAATAAACTGGGAGAAGAGATCTCTTAATTCTATCACATGTCCATACACACAGCTGTACAAAATGGACATTGATAAATCCCACACATTTTATATTGCTCTGCTTGTGCATGGCCATGCTCATTGGCATAAAGAAAAACCCTCAAATTGCCTTATACGGTAAACAACTACCCTTTAAAAAGCGCAGTAGTCTGTTTGTGGCACTGCTTATTGTGGGCAACATGGAGCAAATCAAAAGGTTAACAATGAAATAGAGCTACTGTTGTACAATGAAACAAAAATGATTTATTAGGCATTTTCTTTCTTACAAGTGGTTGGTGTAAGAAATAAATACAAAATTTTGAATTTGAGTTTAAATTTAATGGTGATATGTTCTTTCTATTGCTCCAATTACTTTTAGAAAACTCGCTCATTATTTTTCTCTTTTCCATTGCCTTTTTTTAGAGATGTAATGTGCATGCACGGTTAATAAATGAGACCCCTGCTCTTTACATGTTTAGTTGTTGTTGTAAATCCATTATTCAAATTGGAAAGAAAATGGCATAACAGTACCTCAGCCTAGAGGAGGCCCTCCACCAGAGCTCAGTGTCTGTGCAAGGAGGAGAGAAGCAAACAAGAGGCCAAAGAAAGTGAGAAATGAACAGCTCACAGCCCTACAAAACTGTGCTGTACGGAGAGTGGTGAGCCATATGAAATCTTGTTTAGAATTTGTCAAACACCACAAATTTGGAGACTCAGAAAACATGTGGAAAAATGTTCTCTGAACAAATGAGACCA
This sequence comes from Cranoglanis bouderius, assembly GCA_023630585.1. Taxonomy (NCBI): domain Eukaryota; kingdom Metazoa; phylum Chordata; class Actinopteri; order Siluriformes; family Cranoglanididae; genus Cranoglanis; species Cranoglanis bouderius. Next base: position 6,317,554 of record CM042547.1, read on the forward strand.
AAATTTTACTTTTAGGCCTTGGCACAAAGCGCTACATTTGGTGAAAAGCATAGTGAGTGGCAGCATCATGCTGAACATTATGCTTCACCTCGTTGTTGTGGTTTCTTTGAATAAACCCCACTTTTCCCACTCACTGACTTTTTGTGGATGGCCTCCTCTAGGCAGAGCTGTTGTTGTGCTATATTCTTTTTAAATAATACATTTCATGGTGCTCTGCAGGACATACATCGCAATTTTTTAAATTTATAAACAATTTTGCAAGAAGGAGGTGAATATTTATGCAAAGCACTGTATACATTAAATAGAATGGTATGGTATAGGACCACAGACCCATTCACAATGGCATAATGATGGTGTCATGACCTATGTAATGAATTAATGTAAACATACAATCATACAATTATGAGCAAACAGACCGTGTAGTTTATGTAATTGTTTACTTGAATTGAAAATTCTGCTAGTGTGCTAGCTAAGGTTGTTGAGTCTCCAGTGTAAGGAATAATGAGTAAGGCCCCATCTGTCTCTCTCCACCTCTCCCCATCACTCTTTTTTCCCTCTGTGTATCCTTCAGGCTGCAGTTTGCATTATCCATCAAGCACATACTGTATGTGACCGCATGGTCCATTGGGGCTGGGAAATAATGTGGCAGGAATAGAACAAAATAGCTCGATCAAATAAATTAACATACAGTGCCCTCCACTAATATTGGCACCCTTGGTAAATATGAGCAAAGAAGGCTGTGAAAATTTTTTTCTTTTGTTAAAAAAATTCACAAAAATATTCTGCTCTCATGGATATCAAACAATTGCAAACAAAACATATGTTTACAAAAAAAAAACTTTTGTTAAATATATGTGTGGCACAATTATTGGCACCCCTATGAATTCATATGAGAAAAATATATTTGAAGTATATTCCCATTGATATTTTCAATTTTTTTAGTACACCTGGGTGACCAGGAACAGGAAATTGTTCAACCATGACTTCACAGGGGTATAAATATGAGGTAATACATAGGCCAAATTCCCTTAGTCATTCATAACAATGTGTTAGACCAAGGAATATAGCTGTGATGCACGGCAAAAGGTTGTTGAGCTTCACAAAATGGGAAGTGGCTATAAGAAAATAGCACAAGCATTGAAAATGCCAATTTCCACCATCAGGGCAATGATTAAGAAGTTCCAGTCAACTGGAAATGTTATGAATCAACCTAGAATTGGATATGTGTCTATATAAAAAAAATCATCAAGGATAACAGCTGGAGAATTGCAGAAGTTAGTTGCATCTTGGGGTCAGAAAGTCTCCAAAACTGCAATCTGAAGTCACCTACATCACCACAAGTTGTTTGGAAGGGTTTCAAGAAAAAAGCTTCTACTTTCATCCAAAAACAAACTCAATCATCTTCAGTTTTCCAGACACTACTGGAATTTCAAATGGGGTCGGGTTATATGGTCAGATGAAACCAAAATAGAGCTTTTTGGCAACAAACACCAGAGGTGGTTTTGGTGCACATTTTGGCAGGTAGCCATATGAAAGAGTATCTCATGACCACGGTTAAATATGGTGGTAGCTCTTTAATGTTTTGGTACTGTTTTTCTGCCAGAGGACCTGGACATTTTGTTAGGATACATGGCATCATGGACTCAAATATCAACAGATATTAAATGAAAACCTGACTGCCTCTGCCAGAAAGCTTCAAATGGGCTGTGGTTGGATCTTCCAGCAGTACAATGATCCAAAACATACATCAAAATCAACACAAAAATGGTTTACTGATCACAAAATCAAGGTCCTGCCATGGCCATCCCAGTCCCCTGACTTGAAACCCATAGAAAACCTGTGGGGTGAACTAAAGAGGAGAGTCCACCAGCATGGACCTTAAAATTTGAAGGATCTGGACAGATGTATTCTCCAACCTCATCAGGCATTATAGGAGAAGACTCAGAGCTGTTATCTTGGCAAAGTGAGGTAGCACAAAGTATTGACTAAAAGGGTGCCAATAATTGTTGCACACCTATATTTAACAAAGATATATATATTTTTTGATAAACCTGTGTTTTGTTTGTAGTTGTTTGATATCCATGAGAGCAGAATATTTTTGTTTTTGATTTTTTTAACAAACGATCAAAAGGCTAAACAATAAAGACAGCCTTCTTTGCTCATATTTACCAAGGGTGCCAATATTAGTGGAGGGCACTGTATATACTCTTCTAGGGATCATAGAGATTTTATCCTTCATATGCTGAAATTCCAAGTTTTTAGTGAGCATGAAAACCTGTGATCTAAAATTCCATGTGATTGGATACTTGTCAGATAAGAAATACATTTGCTTGTTTTTTGGATATATAGAAAAACACATGTTTGATCATGTCAGGTGACACAACCAAATGAAATCTTTGGAGAACTGTAAAACAGTGTGAAGTATTTAAGTAAAATATTTGACGGGCCTAGAAAAGTAATTTCTTTAATATTCTGTATATACTGTATATGTTATGTTTTATGTACATTATGGGCTATATTTTCAAAATACAGGAATTACTTTGTATAGTGATATATAAATTGATGTCCATGGGATTCTGCTATATCAGACACTCTATGGTCAGAAATTCTCTTCAGAATCAAGGACATAAACACTAACACCTTTTTAAAAATAGTTAATCAATAGTGCAGCAGCTAATTGCCTTGATTCCTCAGAGTAGAAATGGAGATGCTGAAATGGTGTTGACTGATTTGTTTTTATCATGCATTTTGCAAGAACAAGGACCATGATTCTTATTCCTAGACCCTAAAGAGTTAACATGATCGCTAATATAATAAATAATAATAATAATAATAATAATAATAATAATAATAATAATAATAATAATAGTAATAATAATAATAATAAGAAGGAGAAGTTTTATTCATATAGCACCTTTCCACAAGCTCAAAGAAACTTTACACTTCATATACATTTAGCAGGACAAAGTACATTAATATACAAAAGTTTTTGTTTAGTCTCAATTCCAAAACAGAAAATAAGACATCACTCAGTACTAGTCAAATAATGTGCTGAGAAAAGAAGATTAATTGATTATTCATCATACATGTTGTTAGCTAGTAAACTGAATGGTGTTGTTAGGGTTTCCCCTCGCGCTGTTCGCCAAGGCGGGCGAGCAGCGCACTTCCGCATTCACGACTCTTGTTTTGTTTACTTCGCCTCGTGCATCTATGTTTTGGTTCATGTCATGTCTCCGCCCCTGTATGTTTATTGGTTCTGTTTACTTCGGCACATGCATCTATGTTTTGGTTCATGTCATGTCTCCGCCCCTGTATGTTTATTGGTTTTGTTTACTTCGGCACATGCATCTATGTTTTGGGCCATGTCATGTCTCCGCCCCTGTATGTTTATTGGTTCTGTTCTTATGTGTCATTATGAGTTTCAGGTGCTTTACATTAAGCCTCATTTCATTCATGTATTTAAAGCCCTTTGTTTCTTCGCGTCTTCGCGAAGTATTAGACTAGCTGAGTTATGTGTGTTTCTTTGTCTTCTACCAAGCCTTGTTTACGTGGACTATCTACTCTGGTTTTTGGATCTTTGCTATGCCTTTTGGATTACGGATTACTGCCTCGCCCTTGTTATCACTGTTTTTCACATTTTGATTATTGTCTTACCCTGGATATTACTGTTTGCTCCTCCCAAGAATTTTGCCTGTGTTTTGACCTTGCTTAAGCCTTGCGTTTTTTCCCCCGTTCCTAATTATTTGTCCTGTTCCTAATTTTTTGATCTGTTCCTAATAAAGTGACTTTTCCCCTGCGCTTGCATCCAGTGCCTCCTTCTGTGTTATAACAGGTGTCAGGTAATGCTGCCATGAACTTGCATGATGTTAAACTCTCACCAGTAGATGTGTGAAATATAACAGCAGGTTAATGTTTGATAATTTCCATAATGTAATACATATCATTGGTGCGGCTTCTGAAAGACAGTGGTAGCTATTATCCACCAGGACGCTCACCTTACACTTATCAACTGAACTGACACTCTGATCTCCTGTTCTCCTTAAAAAATATGTATATATAGATTTTTGGTTGCAGTGAAATACCATGTCAGATAATGTCAGACAATAACCTGGTTGCATAAGTGTGCACACTCTTATCTAATAGGGCATGTGACTGAGCTCAGAATTAACCAATAACATTCAAACTTATGTTTAAAAGTAATTATCACACACCTGTCATCAATGAAGTGATTCTAATTAACCCCTAATAAAGATCAGCTGTTTCTGTAGGAGTTCCTTGTCATCTTCTTGGTTTCATCAGACTGCTGAAGCCATGGTCCACAAAGAGCTTACAAAGTATGTACGGGATGTCATTGTCAAAAAGTATCGATCGGTAGAGGGATACGGAAGAATTCACAAAGTGCTTTAACAAAGTGTAAGTTAAGGCGTATTCACACTTGTGCAACCAGGTTATTGTTAACATTTTACTTTTTCTTTTCCCGACCAAAAACCTCTCTATTTACTTTTCACTTTTCAATTGATAATTAGCAACCAACTGATTTTGTTGGTTGCTAATTATCAATTATCAAGTATCAAATTAAAGGTGGATAAAGACATGAGTTTTTCTTTCTTATTTTATTCTATTTATTTATTTATTTTTTACATCACAACAACTTGCAATTTTAACTGGGGTGTGTACACTTATATCCATTGTATCTATTCATTAAAAAATGTGGTATATGCCTAGGCCACCAAAGTCATTACCTGATATCAAGAACCATTATTTTAGTATTTTTGAAGTAACATCACAAAAACAATTATGACCTGTTTGTGTTGGAGAAAAAGATCCTTTCCATGGTTTCATTTTTATGTATTTATTTATTTATTTATTTATTTATTTTACATCACAAAAGCTTTTTAATTTCACAAGGGGGGTGCAGACTTTTTATATCCAGTGTAATTTTTTTTTTATGATGCACTGACAGTTTGTGGTTTGCAAATGTGCCATTACATACAAACTGACAGAAGACCACTCATGAATCATAAAGAAAGCATCACCAGAGATAGAAGGAAGAAGAAGTGGAGAAATGCCTCAGGGTTAGACACGAATGGATGTCTTACTAATTGCATTGTCTGGCTAGAAAGAAAGTGCACATCATTAGTGTCCTTAAGTGTAATCGTCCTCAGCAGGGATCACGATGCACTCACTCGCTCTCTCTCTCTCTCTCTCTCTCTTTCTCTCTCTCATAAACACACAGAGAGAAAGAGAGAGAATGGCCAGTGACTACATCAGTTGTTCTTGCTTCTTGCTGCATCCTGCTTTTTTTTCCACCTCTATCAACCTCCTGTTGACTTTACTTCCCTCTCTGTCGTAATTTCCTGGGGTACACTCATCGTACACTCATCTATGCTGACAACACTCTCTCTCTCTTTGCTCTTTTTTTACACCCTGCCCAAGCATGAAATGGATTCCTATTGCATTTGTGCTCACCCGGTTATGCTGCAGCAGCATGTTATTGGTCAGCTGTGTAATGGACTGGTCTGATTTGTTGACATCCCTCTAGTAAGTAGTCAGTAATGAATGTGAGGCAATGTTTTGATCTCCAGAGATTCCAGGCTAACCTGTGATTGTACAATGAATAGGTCACCAGAAGCCACAAAGAACTGGAACTGTGAGGGCAGAACTGAAATTGTACACAGCCCACATCATGGACTTGCCCAAAACAACAGCATGTCCCAGTTATCTACTATTCTTTTTGGCCAGAAACTCTATTTAAGTCCAGTGCCAATGTCTGGCAATTTCATAAACTAAAATATTTTACCCTAAACTTCATATTTTGGGCCATGTTATTGAATAATATTTGTTGGCTATATTAAATGCAGTATATAAATATGCCATTATGAAATAAATAAATTATACAAATAATAGTATAAAACATCCATGCCTTCTGCTGCAGCTCCCAATAGCAGTCACTGCATTTTACCCCTTGCTAAGCTTCCCACATTCTGCCTTTGTCAGTACCAAACAGTCCAGCATGCTTAATGGAGTTCTTGGTGGTAAGCACTTTTAGTTCATCAGGCATTATTATTCAGATGCTATTCAAAATGCTATTCTACAGGCTGGAAGCCAATTATTGTGGGTGGATTCCAGATGGTTAAATTAAGACAAAACTTGCAGAGATGGCAAATTAACATGATTATTCATGATAATCAACGTCCATATATTCACAGTATATTTAGCTGGTATAAGATTTTTATTTCTAACATGTCTACTTTTCATTTGTATGTTATAATAATGGACTAATTATCTCTTGATTTTGTGCTGCATAATATTACAATTGACAGCATATTTGACTTATAAAATGTGTTGCATTACAACTGAAAAAGTCATGGCAAGAGCTCTGCTCAAGAAACATCTGGTAACCTTAGAGATGTTAACTGCTCACACACAAGTAATTTCAATAATCTGAAAACAAGCTAGCACCCATGTAGTGCAACTAGATAACAGATTTTATAACTATGGATATGCTTTAAAAACATTACCCTGTCACAGAATAACACACAGTCCCAACCTGCTTATTACCAGTGCTTAACTAGACTTACAGCTCTAATGTTAGTAAATCCACTACTGTGTATAGTCACATAAATATCATGTCATATCACTTTAACATTCAGGTATTTAAAGTTATGTAACAGCAGTTCCACATTCAAAACATCACTAAGTGCTGTATAGATGATTATGGCTTAGAGTAGACTATGCCATTGTGTACCATCTAACAGCGATGCTACTTTTAATGGTCTCATTTCTGAATGTCAGCCTCCCTTTGAAATGTTCTAATTGCTGAGCTGCATCGTTTGTCTAATTTGCCTGCTCTTCACCAAGGAAACAGGTTTTCGTAGCACAGCAAGACTGCCTCATCTTTCATTAGGAAGCGTTCTTAATTCTTTCACTTAACAGCTGTGAAGCCAGGCTTGGTTACATCAGTCTGATCAGATCCATCTATGTCTGTAAAGCAGAAAATTATTATTACAGATAATTCCTCCTGATTTCATGCCTCGCATCTGGGTCAGGATTAAACCAGGAGTCTCTCAGATGTGAACAAAGCAAGCCACCATCTTGTCGCTCTCAAGAAAATCTTTATCTCGGCTTAAAGAGCAAGAGAGTGAAAAAGCAAGTGAGAGAGAGTATGTAAAAAACAGAGAGAGAGAGAGAGAGAGAGAGAGAGAGAAATATGACTGCAGTGTGCCTTGAGTCCTTGCTGCCTGTTTTGGGCTCACAGGAGAGAAGGCAAGAGGAAATGATCTTTCTATTCATCCATTTAATAACATCTGTTATTGAAGGTGAAGTATGGTGGCACTTGTCTTAATGCAGGAAATTAGTAATGCTGGAGGGCTGTGTCAGAGGCACTCTTGAGTTAAAGCGCACAGCTCTGTTGGAAACATATCCATTTGACATGAACGTAGCTGTGTTTTGTTGCTAATTTGCAACACAGCTATGTGCTGTCTGACAGCGAGGCGGAAGTGGCTCTACCTGCGCCGTTTAATGAACAAGGCTGGAGAAGAGCTAACTAATGCCTCGCAGAGATGGAGCTACAGCCTGCTAAATGCAGATCCAAGCACACTACACCCTCCAGCTGTGCAAACACACACACACACACACACACACACACACACACACACACACACACACACACACACACACACACACACACACACACACACTATTCTCCCTGTGGCATTTACACACTCAATTTGGAAGGCAAAGTATTAACATCTGAACGGGGGATTGACAGCTCTAGAATGGCTGATAATGTGATTTACATGAGGAGAAAATGTCTGGTAGCTAGGAGATACTGTTCCAGACATACTCACTCCCACACACTTACACATACACATACAGTTCACACACAATACATACACGCTTCCAGCCTTTATACAATATACAACATGGTAAGTTATACATTTAAGTGTCAGAGTTCAGCAGTCGCTCCACTGGACTCTGATATACAGATACAGATAACCTTTATTTTGTCTCCCAGTTGTACAGATACATATACACTGTCTCATTCTCTTTCAATCTGTCTATCCTTCTTAGTCCCTCTCTTCCTGACAGTAAAGCACTCCAACCCTCAGGATGCAAGGTCTTTGTTCTTGTCTCTGGCTGATTGAGGATTTCAGCGATGTGTCTAGTTTAAATCTAGTGTCTGAAGCCCCGGGTGTTTTCTTTCATGGGCTGAACCCGTGTTCACACAGGCAGAGAGCAAAAGTAACCTGCACAGATATTATAGCCTTTTCTGCATTATCTTCTCTAAGGCTGTGTCACAGAAAGTGATAAGGCAAGATGCAGGGGACAGAGAGAGAGAGAGAGAGAGAGAGAGAGAGAGAGAGAGAGAGAGACTAGGGTGCATGTGTGTGTGAAGAAGAGAAAAGAGAAAAAGAGAGAGAAATACTACTGAAGGCCACTCCTGGCAGCAAAAAGGAATCATGAGCAAACTAACAGGAACAGACAGAGAGAGATAAGGAGAGAAAGAATGTAAATGTGTGGGAGCAAATAAGGTAGATAGAAAGCTGTGGAGGTTAAGGGTGTTGGGTGGCTGCACTAATATGGCTATGGAAGGGTTGTGAAAGTAGGGAAATAGCAAAAGCAGAGAATGGTGGTGTTGAAAGTGCAGCTGTGCCACTGGGCCTCGTCCATCTCTTTGTCCCCCCCTTTTTTTCCTCTCTTGGCTTTTCTTCAAGGTCCTTTCCAGAAAGCAAAACTGTGTTCAGTCTGTTATTGATATTCTCAAAAGTGCTCTCTAGTATTAGGATTCTAGTTTTTTTTTTTTTTTTTTTTTTTTTTTTTACAGAGCCTGTAGATCAGTTTAAGTGTGCCGTCTACAAAATGTGCTGTAGAATTCGACAGATGTACTTACTTTGTAGCAGCAATTGACAGTCTGTTGGATTGATGCCTTACTTAGTCATACAATGAAATGCCAGCCTCAAAGACATACTAAGGAGCATGGACTAACATCAGATATCTTTTAAGGCTGATGGTTTGAAACAAGTCATCAAGCCCATTTAGGCCACTTTTCTTAATCTCATTCTTGGATTTAATCGTACAACCTATCTCTATCTAACCACCTATGCTACTAACCACGTATGGCTTGTGGTGTTCGAACATTCAAAAACAAAAATGCTTCCTACAGTACCTCTGGAACAGCTCCTTGTGTAACAGAAAAGTAGTACCACTGACATAATATTTAAAGTTATGATTTGAGCTCAGGTGGCCATGCAATTGCAAAGTGCATAATTTATGATTATATAACATCATAGATTCAAATCTCTGCATTCTAAAAAAAAAAAAAAAAAAAAAGAATTGAATTACATTGTTCTCCATGTGCTAATATTATATCACTAACACTGTTCTTCTGGCAATCCACTACTGAATAAGCCATGTGAGATAAGACTCATGTATAAGACTCATTAATGAAACATGTATGACCAAAATGGCCAGGCTAAAGAATTCCATGTATCTTTATCCAATATGAAGCTAAGTTGCTATCCAGTTTAACCTCTGGATATAGTATATTTGTCTGTATGTGCATGTCAGGAAAACATAGCCTACATTTATATTACCTCATTTTGCTGATGCTTTTTTTCCGAAGCGACTTTTGAGACAGGATACAACTGAGCAGTTGAGGGTTAAGGGTTTTGCTCAAGTTTCCAACAGTAGTCTAATGCCTTAACCATGGAGCTACCACTGCCCTACCACTGGCCACCATTCCCATGTTAACTTCAGTATTACAGATTAGTATAATAGTGAATATGTACATGCTCAGTCAAAATAGTGTCATTCTTCATCAAAGGTAGACTTTTTACTCCCAGTAAGCCACAATGTGCTCTGTAGGTTTTTATGATGTACTGTGTAACAGAAAGTCTAAAGAATGTGATTACTGCATATCTGACATAATCATTTACATTAACAGCCACCCTTATCCAGAGTGACTTACATTTATTTATCTGAGCAGCTGAGGGTTAAGGGCCTTGCTCAAGGGCCCAACAGTGGCAACTTGGCAATGCTGGGATTTGAACTCACGACCTTCCAATCAGTAGCCCAATATCTTAACCACTGAGCTACCACTGCCACTCATCAGCGACATAGTGTAACTTTAAAGAAGTTCATTAAAGATTATTTTAAACTTAGTCTCTATCTAAAGCATTTGTAGTATTAGTACTGTAGAATTTCAAAATGGAAATGGAAATGGAATTTGCCTCACACCTCCAGGGTCGAGGGTTCGATTCCCACCGTGCGGAGTTTGCATGCTCTCACTGCACTTTGGAGGTTCCCTCTGGGTACTCTGTTTTCCTCCCTCAGTCCAAAGACATGCATTGTAGGCTGATTGGCATGTTCAAAAGTGTCCATAATGTGTGAATGTGTGTGTGATTGTGTCCTGCGATGGGCTGGCACCTAGTTCAGGGTGTCCCCCGCCCATGCCCCATCCTCCCTGGGATAGACTCCAGGTTCCCCGCGACACAGGAAGGATAAGCGGTATAGAAAATGGATGGATGGAAAAGTGTTTGTAACATAAGCTCAAAATTTGTACAATTTTATGTATTTTTTTTTGTATCATGTTTTCTGCTTGATGGAAATTTGAATTACATTTTACTGTATTAGCCCTCAGGATAAAAATCCATAAAAACAGCTTTGGTAAGACTTCCTCAATGTAATGGGTGTAGGTTCAAATTTACATCACAAGACAGAATTTAACAACTGCCCTTAGACTTCCATTAGACTGTCAGTAATCAGTGTTTCAGTTTTAGAAATAAGTCAAGATTCACATCCTACATACACTATATGGCCAAAAGTATGGACACCTGACCATCACACCCATATATTGGCTTTTTCCAAACTATCGCCACAAAGCTGGAAGCACATGTCTTTATATGCTGTAGCATTAAAATTTCCCTTCACTGGAATTAAGAGGGCCAAATCTGTTCCAGCATGACAATGCGCCTGTGCACAAAGCGAGATCCATGAAGACATGATTTGCCAAGGTTGGAGTGGAAGAACTCAAGTCCTGACATCAACCCCACTAAACACCTTTGGGATTAACTGGAATGCTGACTGCACCCCAGACCTCCTCACCCAACATCACCCTGACCTCACTAATGCTCTTGTGGCTGAATGATCACAAATCTAGCCACAAATCTAGTGGAAAGCCTTCCCAGAAGAGTGAAGGTTTTTATAACAGCAAAGGGGGAATAAATCTGGAACAGGATGTTCAAAAAGCACATACTGTATATAGTAATTGTTATGGTCAGGTGTCCACATAGTCCTCTGGAAAATACTGAAACTACTGAGAATACTGTAACTAAGCATGTTTTCAGCTCTGTTTTCAATATAGAGAAATAGGTCAAATATGTATATGTATTTAATGTTAATTAATGTTTATATTTAATTTTGTCTTTTTTTAGAAAGCATTCCAGAAGGGTCATCTATTTGAGACTAGATCCTGTGGGAAGCAGCAGAAAAGTTAGACAAGTAGAGTATCTCTAGTTGAGACCAATTAATGTAGAAATGTCAGAGGCAGAATTCACACACTATGCTGACAGTGCTGCCATTTCTAGTTCTTAGGGATGTAACCCTAATACATAACGAATACATTCAGACTGAATAGCTAATGTGTTCTAAACAGATACAAATAGGCCTATTGATTTGTTTTAGAAAGCTTGCACAAGCGAGAGCTTTTTACTTTCATGTGCTGCAGGCTCGAGCCAAGTTCATTAACATGATTCGAATAGGAGATGCACTATTCTGTACAAACTGGCGCAAAATACACAAAAGAAATAGGCTTTAATTTATAGAGCTGCCGCTCCATATAGCCCACTCAGATAATGTTCTATGCACAGGGTTGCATATCTCTGCTGGGGGTCTCAAAATAAAATAATTTAATTATTTTTTTTAAAGTATTAACTTATAGTTTCCTAGTGCATGTTTGTTATTAAATGAATGTTCTCTATCATTATTAAATGAAACTCTTCCTGGAAAATCTAACAAGCGTTATATTGAAAAGTGTCCATTTAGACTAGCAGCAGCACTGCATTGCAGCTTTGTGGTAGATTCTTCTAGTGAATTTATTCTTATATTGATCTTTCTGGAATGTAATAAATCCAGAATTAAAGTCAATCTGTTCAACTATAATTAGGTTGCTATTGTTTCCAGGTGTTCACTATAGTAAACAACAGTTCCCTGATTTGGTCAAGACATCACTGTTTGAAAGACAGTTGTCTAGATTAATCAGTCACATTAGATGCACAAGCATGCACAAAGCTTGACAGAAAGGTCCACAGGGATTCTGGTTGAGACTGATGAACTCGAGTGAAGTAACTGAGGCTGAGAAACCGTACGAGTTGATGAACTAAATAAAGTTCTGCAAATAGCTATTTGTTGTTATAATTTGTGAATGAAGAATTACTTCTTTTCCCCCTGTTTTATTATAATTTTTTCAGTGTTTCTGGGGCATAGTGATATGGTTCAGAAAAAAATAAGTCCTATTTAGACCATGCCTACTTCCAGTTTAAATCTGAATAAATACACGTAGAGATCTGAATATTTGGACCCCTAAACAGATACACATACAGATAATAGCATTGCATTACACCCCTAGTGTATGTGCATGTATATGTAATCCACAAGGTTGTCTGAGCTCTGAATTTGTAATCCAGCCTTCCTCCAGTCATTGGACAGATTATTAGCCACCGCGGCCCCCCTTTAATCTGTCGTTGCTGGTGCACTATAATTTATCATCACCAAATTCAGCGCATTTATAGATCATAAACAAATATATCTACTTCACCCACCCACCCGCCCACATCACCAGATCCATCATTCTCCTGACACTTTAACTACAGCCATAAATGAGCTGTATAATTACTTTCAAAATTAACGATACATGTTGGATATTTATTATAGACTCAGTGAGGTCTGCTGGACAAACTGTAGATCAGCAACCACTAAACTGGGACTCAGTGTTTGTAGTATTCTTTTTTCACCTCCAAATCAAAATAGAGCTTTGGTTGTAAGGGTGTTGAAATGATACATCTAGCAAAAACTCATCAGGAGAGACTTAGAGGCTGATAAACAATGTGCTTCCCCAGGTCTTCGATGAGTAAACATATTTACATATTTAACATAATGGTAATAACATTAGTGTGTGTGTGTGTGTGTGTGTGTGTGTGTGTGTGTGTGTGTGTGTGTGTGAAAGAAATGAAGAGAGAAAGAGAGCGAGTTTGGTAAAAGCAACGATAATCTCTCTCTCTCTCTCTCTCTCTCTCTCTCTCTCTCTCTCTCTTCATGTGCATGTGTGTGTGTTTTAATGACAGCCTAATAGCAGCCTAATGGCAGTCTAATAACAGCCTAACGAAGTTTAATGAGATACTATTGCAGCCACACTGGTGGAGCCATGCTGGCCATAACTGCATTCCTCAGGGAACAATTAAAGAAATGCAGTGGACAGTTTGTTTTTTGTTTTTTGTTTTAACTGGAATGGAACATGCAGCAGAAGTAATCTTGTTTGGGACCCTATGAGAATGCAATTTGGTCTCGATATTTGACTTGTAAATATACAATAGGTCAAGAGATTAATCTCTATTCAGCCATTACAGGCTGGTTTCTTTTCTGTAAGACCATACAAAGCCCTTTCACCTTTCACTTTGGTAACACACAAGAGACTCTGGATGTACATGCTTGTGCTGTTAATTGAGGGCTTTTCAAGAATCATACAGAAAACAGGCAGAACAAGTGAAAACATAGGAAGACTGAAATGTCTGAGGCGAAAGCATGACCTTAAATAAGTAGCAGGCCAACTTGACGAAAAACAGTACTCAGAACATTGGGAAATATGAACAGACAAACATGGCTAAACAATGTTAATAAACAGTCAGAAACTTTGGCAAAATTTACAACGGAACTGTCATGTCAGCACCAAATTCGGTGCCATACTCCATTTCCCAGAACACTCTGCAGCCTACTATTCTTGCTGATCACCCGACTCTCTGCCTGTTACTGACCTTGACCTTGTTTCACGTTTTGGATTGTTTGCTTCATCTTAATAAACCTCACCTGCAACTTCAACCATGTCTGCCATCTGACAGGGACAGACAGAAACTATATAGTACTGTGCAAAAGTCATGTAAAGAATTTCTGTAAAGCAAAGATGCCTTCACACATAATAAAATGAAACATTGTGTAGTTTTTTAAGGAAATCCAACACTGCTCATCACCCTAAGAACAGTATCCCCAATGTGAAGCATGGTGATGATAGCATCATGTTGAGGGGATGTTTTTCATTAGTGGGGACAAGGAAACTGGTCATGGTTGAGGCAAGATGGATAGAGCCAAACAATCCTAGAAGAAAAATTGGTCCAAAAATTATTTTTTGTTTGTTTGTTTTAGAATTTCAGAATTCTAAAACTTTTAGTTTGTTTCCATTAAAAAAAAAAAAAAAAAAAGTAATATATAATACACATACACATACATACAGGCAGTAACTACAAAAATTCAAAGATTTAACAAAAAAATCGAAGGGAGTTCATACTTAAGCCATTGTATGTCTATATATTTGGGCTGACCAGACATTTACCTTTTTTCCAGACATGTCCTCTTTTTGAGCCCTTAAACAATGGTTCAGGTCATATTTATAATACACCTAACACACTACGCAGCTAGGAGGAATTTGTTTAAAGAAAAGCTTGCCTGACAGTTTGACACAGAGTGCTTGATGGAGCAGAGGTGCACCAGAGTTGACAGATAAGCACAAAAAATTGAATTACAGATTTACACGAGTTAAAATATAAGCCTCAAATGGGTTTGCCTCTCCTACGCCACTCCTTTTTTTAATGCCATTTTGTCCTGTTCCAAATGTTTGCCCTATACAAGTCAGTACCATTTTATATCATTATATACAGTATATAGACAGTTATTCACTATCTTACTATTATGTAATCAGAAAAACAAGCATTCTAATGCCGGTTCTAACGCGTTTCTCACCAGTGTGTGTGCTTTCCCCTTGAGGATTGCATTTAGCCATCAGACACTCCAGCATGGCAATGGTTGACATCTGACCTTGTACATTTACAGAACATAAATAAATGAAAGATGACATCCTAAATGCTTCATATACAGTACTTACAAATGTATGTGCAGCCTGTCAGTATCCTACTGTGTGTGTATAAACAGTCAACAGAGAAAAGACAGATAAGACAGTCTGTGTATTTCCTCCAATGAACTGTGTGTCATGAGCACCTGCCATATAGTGGTCACAACCAGATAGGCCTTCACGCTACCTGGCTCACAGTTATTCATTTAACCACTGCTGCCTCAGACATTTAATCAGTGTTTCATTACCATATTCTGTAGTGCTGTAATAGATAGAAACATAACATACGCTGCCAGTCTTTGTGTCACTGAATTGGGTTTATGAATACGTGCAGTCTGTTTCATTAGCCCATAATGCTAGGCTGCCCTGGTCCCATTAGCACAGCCTGTCATGGAATAATAGAGAAAATATTCCAACCATTAGCATGCTCTTCTCTAACAGTGCCCAAGAATCATTCAGGCAAGAAATATGCAATGTTAGCTAACTAAAACATTTGGTTTGTTCAAACAAACAAAAGCATCTACCCATAGGAAAAAGGGCTTAATTCACCTTAAAATCAAGAAAAAAGATTTAAACCAGTTAGAAATTGACTTATCTTCCTCAACAACAAATGATAAAATGATTTTAAAGCATAAAAGGCAGATCCAATGTTTGTACAGAGTGCTCTCTGACTGATGCATCATTCTATCACTGGAGCTGCATTTAAAATATGTCTTAAGATATGTTGTGCAATGATCATTTCTCATTAATAATTGTCCATGCTCCTAAAGTGGTTTTATGGAAACCTGATGTAAAAGAGGAAGACAACCTGGCGTCTGAGGCCTTTAGAGACACTGAGAATGTCAACAGCATTACGACCTTGTTATCCATCTCAGCCTTAACACAATCATGTGAAGCATTGAGGCAAAACGGAGACAAAAGCTCATTAGGGTACAAACAGAAGTATACAGCCACTCCTCTTTTTCATGTCTGAGGCCACTCAGCCTACAGGATAAATGAGAGGCTGCAGAAGGATTGCTGCATCTGTAAGACATGAAGAAAGTGCTGCTTGTCCTTGTCTACTGTCACAGAAAACCATTGCCAAGCATTGTTTTTCTTTTTTCCCCATCTAAACTTCTCTGGCTCTTTTAAATCCATATCTCTATGCACATGAAAGGAATTTGCAGGAAGTGGAAGGTTATGCTTCCTTTTAATGGCACGAAATGGGCAGAATAAAGATAAAAGGTTGGACTCAAACATTGATTCAGAGGGGGAAACATTGAGGCTGCTTGTGTGCACTGAAAGTGCTGTCTTTGGTGGGTTATAGAAGAGGATTACTCCTTATTATTACAGCTGTTTTCAATTCTAAACAGTATTGTTTCTAAGAGAGATGGAAGAAGGGAAGGTGAGAGGGAGGGGAAAGCATGTGGAAGAGAGTAAAAGAAAGTGAAAGAGTACAATTATGTCTGTGTGCATTTGTGTGGATCTGTATAAAAAACTATGACTCCACTGTACACTCACTGTTCACTTTAATATATGACACATGTACATATGTTCTTTTATGCAGTTATCCAATCAGCCAATCGTGTGGCAGCAGCACAATGCATAAAATCAAAACCAAAACTGGAGAGTTGAAGATTAAAAAAAAAAAAAAAATCACCTGGTCTTTTTCTCATCTTCAGCTGTGCAGTTTCTGTGAATCTGTGCCCATGATTGCCTTAGATTCTTGATCTTGCCTGAAAGGTGTGAAACCCAATGTGGTCTTCTGCTGTTGTAGCCCATCCACCTCAAGGTTTGATGTTTTGTGTATGCTGAGATGCTTTTCTGCTCATCACTGTTGTAGAGAGTGATTATATTAGTTACTATATCCTTCATGGCAGCTCAAATCAATCTGGCCATTTTCCTCTGACCTTAACAAGGCTTTAAGGCTTCTGACCTTAACAAGGCTTTTTTTTTTCCTCTGACCTCCCACCGAACTGTCACTCACTCAGTGTTTTTTGTTTTTCGTACCATTCTGTGTAAACTCTAGAGACTGTTGTGTGTGAAAATCTCTCTTGACCTATATCTGCATGATTTTATGCATCGTGCTGCTGCCACATGATTGGCTGATTGAATAACTGCATAAATAAGCAGGTGTACCTATTAAGGTGGACGGTGAGTGTATATTCTAGTAACATCTAGTTG
Source organism: Cranoglanis bouderius (assembly GCA_023630585.1). Lineage (NCBI taxonomy): Eukaryota > Metazoa > Chordata > Actinopteri > Siluriformes > Cranoglanididae > Cranoglanis > Cranoglanis bouderius. Next base: position 6,334,835 of record CM042547.1, read on the forward strand.
TGTGGATGAAAGAGTGTTTGAGATCTAAAATATGCCTTAGATGTTTTAGGTGTAATTTGGATATTTTGATAGTATTTCTAAACCTATAATAATTTATGATTTCAAAAATACTGCTAAGAACTGTGATTAGTAATATAGGCATTTCTTCATTTCAGGCCTCTGTTTTGTTTTGTTTTTTTCTGGCCCAGAAATGAGCTCTTCCCTTTGACAGAACAGAGCTGTTCAGCTCTGCTGCTCTGTGACTTTTCCCTAAAACGCAACTCATAAGGCTTTTGTAGTTTCAACGGGGGCATGAGATGGGGCCAATCTGGCAAAATAAGAAGCTCGTCAGTATTTTCATAGCGTTTCATTACATCATTACAGTTCACTTTGCAGGCAGCAGAGGGCTCTAAACACTGCAAACCACTTCTCTAAATTCAGTTTAATTAATACAGAGTGCCGTATAAAATGCTAACAACCATTAACAACCGCATTATCAACAAACAAACGCATAACACACTTTGTTAAAAGGTGAGACATGGTTGTACTTATGTTCGGACATGTGTTAGGTATACAATTGAATATTTTGGCACAACTATCAGGCTAACTCATCTACTTGCTTTCAGTCTAGATGCAATGTTAGCATGTTGGGCATGACTCGGAGAAATGCTCAGAGAATTTTCAGAATGTATGAAGTGTTGCACATGCATTATGTTCTGTTGATGATGAGGAATGAGATGCTAGTAAATTACATGTTGAATGACTGGACTGATGCTTGCTACAGGCTGCTTTTGTGGGTATAGTAAAGCATGCAGTGGTTTGAGAGTTTCTTTTTAAAAATGGCAAGGTGGTGCATTAAGGTTTCTCTCTTTTTCTCTTATGCCTTTCCTTTTTCTGCTGTTTTCCTTGTCATATGTTTAGAAGGAGTTCCTTTTCCCATAGCCTCATCAATTATTATATACACCGCACCAGTGGAAATGCAGCAGGCCAAAGGGGTAGGACAACTTCAGGTAATTTTTTCTGAATTTTGGCTCATGTACAGTACCTTTGCTGCATAGCTCATGTACCCTTGCTGCGTACCGGCTTATCTAATAATAAGCAGGCATAAAAGAGTGCCTTGGTCCTATAACCACAATAACACACAAAAGTGTGTGTGTGTGTGTGTGTGTGTGTGTGTGTGTGTGTGTGTGTGTGTGTGTGTGTGTGTGTGTGTGTGTGTGTGTGTGTGTTCCTACCCCTAGGGAGACAATCTCTCCCCTGGAAATGAAAAATATTCGAAATGTGCTTTATTGCCATCATCCCTGCTCCCCTCAGCACTTGAATCTAATGCATTTCCATCGAGCACAGCAATAATTTACCACATACACCCCCTCCTAGCCTGTTTTGTGTTTATTTTCTTTGGCAAGTACAATAACAAGGAAAAAAAAACATTCTTGGAAGAACCATTATAAAGAGGCTTAATCAGTGTTCCCTTTTACCTGCACTGAAGAACATGCATATCAGTACCTTTTACTTCTCGTGTAAGCATGTATATTTTGTGTATATATTTGGGTTCTGTGGACAAGTCAACAAGTCTGAAAAGAGGAAATTTAATTTGGGGAAATGTACTGTAATGATGTGTGTATGGATTGCCTGTATTCATTAGTATCCTACTAGTAATAGATATAAGAATGAAATACTGCTAAGTGTAAGTCACGTTGCATAAAAACTTACGCCAATTAATGTTTGTAAATAAAATAGAGGAACTTTATGTAATCGAGTACAACAGTGGTTCCCACTAGGTGTGAAGAATTCTTTACAGATGGGTCATCTTTGAGTATGTACTTGATTACATAAAGTTCCTTGCTTGTCAGTGATTTAGGCTTAGGTTTATGATGACTGACAAAGCCAAACGCTGCCTGTCTGGCATGAGCAGTTGGCAGGGGTCCTGTGAGGCTAGCGTGTGGTTGAGTAACTCTTTCCCATGGGTGATGTGCACTAATAGCAGATATGAAAACTGCAGGCTTTGCAGCCCAGTGGCACAGTTAAACCTGAGCCCTAATATCCACTGAAGCAAACTGCCCCAAAATAAGAAATATTGACCAGTTGAGTGCTGTGGGATGGGGTGCAGTGTAGGACTCAGACAAACTGTATGAGGGAGAAATATTGAGTTTGTTTCCCCAGATTACCTGTCAGGTTAGTCTGCGGCATTTCTCTCCTCCGCTCTGTGGCATTACATTATGTTCCTAGCAAGCACCCATCAAGCGCCTGACAACCCAATCTTTCCCAAAAGAAAACAAACAATAAAAACCCCTGAGGAAAACTGCTTTTCAGAGACCCCATTCAAAGAGAGCAGTGAACTAAACAACATGACTAAAGCCCTTTACCTGGACTTGGGGCCAGCCATTTGATTTGTCTTTATGGAACTCATTCTCCTTCTCCATACTTGCTTGCCTCCCTTTCCTCCTTTTCTACCTGCTCTTGTAAAAGTTAAAAGGCCAGTAGGTGTGAAAGAAAAGGCACCTTATGCTGTAAATCTTTCCACAAACAGCAATGCTCTGGGTGGATGTCCTTCTGGCTTCGTGAGGTCCAGGAGTAGATATAACCCTTTTAGCTCCATGCAGGACCTCATGATACATAAACAGCATCCTTATTTGTCATCAAATCTCCAAATGATCCCATTGTTTTAAGACCTCCTTGGTTGCTTTAACACTGAGAAATGGAAGATTGCAGCCTGGTCCACAAATCTAGCTCCAGAGGCACTATTCAGAATTAATTCAGAGGCATATAAAAGTTTCTCTATCCCAATTATCAAGTAGATAAACTGTGTAACCAACATTTCCAGCCAAGGCCTAGTTCAGTGTCTTACTTTTCTTTAGGGCTTAAGACCCATTAGATGTGCAGTGGGTAGCATTTCCATCTCACAGCTCCAGGGTCCCCAGTTTGACCCTGAGCTAGGGTTACTGTCTATGTGGAGTTTTATGTGTTCTCCTGGTGTCTGCATTTGTTTTTCTCCAGGTTCTCATTTTTCCTCCCATGGCCCTACGTGTGAATGAGTGTGTGAATGCGTGAATATATGATGCCCTGTAATAAACTGGCATCCATGTGTTCCTGCCTCGTGCCCACTGTTCTACCATGACTCTGACCAGGAACAAGAGGTAAGTGAAAATGAATGAATGAATGAATGAATAAATGAATGAATGAATGAATGAATGAAGGCCTATTAATGAGTTGTACCTCTGGAATTACCATTTTGTTGATGTTGTTGATGGATGTCTGGCCCACATGGTAAAGGCTTTCCTGAACCCTCACCGGTGAAGTAACTACAGTTAGCTAGCAATGTTAAACTGTTGGTAAGGTAGCTAATATTAAATATATTAGTTAAAATGTCACAGAAGGGATGATACTGTAACATAATTTAATTGAATGGATGCTTATGTTATACAATTACATTCTCACAAGTCTATGATGAGCCCATCAACTTTGGGGTTTTCACTTTACTAGATGTTCCAGGTAGAACCCATTCAAAAAACCTAAAACTATAAAACAACCAAAGAACACTTGAGGATCCCTTTTTTTCTCTTACTGTATGCTTCAGAACCCAAAAAGTTTTCAGTCATTTTGGTGTGTTAACTAGCTAATGTTAGGTTAATATCATTTCTTCTTCTTTTTTTTTTTTTTTTGAAAAACCAACCAATCTCCACCCATGTTTGGCCTGGTGCACAGTCGGCATTCCAGTTCATCCCAAAGGTGTTCAGTGGGTTGAGGTCAGGGCTCTGTGCAAAACACTTGAGTTCTCCTACTCCAGTATTGGCAAACTATGTCTTCATGGACCTCCCTTTGTGCACAGGTGCAATGTCATGCTGGAACAGGTTTGAGCCTCTTAGTTCCAGTGAAGGGAAATTATAATGCTACAGCATACAAAGACATCCTATACAAATGTATTTTTTCAATGTTTTGGCAACAGTTTGGGGAAGACCAAAATATGTGTCTGATTGTCAGGTGTTCACAAACCTCTGGCCACGTAGAGTGCCATCATACATCCATCCATCCATCCATTTTCTATACAGCTTATCCTTCCTGGGTCACGGGGAACCTGGAGCCTATCCCAGGGAGCATGGGGCACAGGCAGGGGACACCCTAGACGGGGTGCCAGTCCATCGCAGGGCACAATCACACCCATTCACACACTATGATCACTTTTGAACATGCCAATCAGCCTACAATGCATGTCTTTGGACTGGGGGAGGAAACAGGAGAACCGTAGGAAACCCCCGAAGCACGGGGAGAACATGCAAACTCCGCACACACATGGCCACAGCAGGAATCAAACCCTCAACCCTGGATGTGTGAGGCAAATGTGCTAACCACTAAACTTATTAACTTGAATTATGAAGACTTTAGTCATTCATGGGTTTAGTTTTTGAAGACAAAATTAATGCTGAAAGGATAATAAAAATTTTGACCCCTAACCCTTTTCTACACTAAAACATCCACATAGTACAGCAGCTGTCCTTCATGTAGATCAGAAAGCATGTCAAGTATCTGAGAAATATGAACTCAGGTAGTTAATTCATAACAAGAGATTGATGCACAGTGGGAGCAGCTCTATTCATCATCTCAATAAGACTTAATTGATATGTCAGGTTTAAGGTACACACAAAAGCTCAGCCTTCACAATTATGGGCCTGGCACACTCACACTGACTTGAGGGAATGAAGGAATGGTGTCCTTCAGAGACCAATAGGCTAAGAGGACAACAAGAGTCAACCATTTATACTCACATACATTTTCTATGATTAGAGACAAGCACACATTACAAGAATTTCAAAGACTGAGAATCGCTGATGCTACATGACACTCACACTACATGACTTTAATTTCCTGCAGTCAGTCGACTGGTATAGGGGTGTGCAAACTACACAAGCAATCATATATGATGCTCACACACTACACAAATCCCACTTTCACATGAAAATATAATTTGATTTAGTCTGTCACTATTTTGTTCATAAACAAGAAAAAAGAGAATTGAAGAGAATGTTGAGGAAATATTGGGTGGTAGAGATGCAGGCAGCAATGATTGTCTGCTCTGAAAAGAGAACTGGAGGTGTATTGCAAAATACGTAGCTATTTTTACACTGCACGCCACCAGTCATCATGTCACATTAGTTTTTATTTTTGCTGCTCCTATCAACCATTTGGATATGAAATGACAAATAAGCTCTTATAGAAGCAATATTACTGTGCCCTCCCACACAATTAAATGGAATTACTGGAATTCATTCCAGTAATTTGTTAGCTATTTGATTTCCTCTTGGACTTGATTGGCTGTTTCTCAGTGCTGTTTATGCTCCTAGTTGCAGAGAGTCTCACACTACACAATTCATCACCAAGAATATCAAGCATGCATGAAAATATTGGAACATATGTGATTGCAGACTGAGAAAACCATGTCACTGAACCGTGGACAGTACACAAGCAGTTTCCACAGGCACATGCAGCAAGTAGTCTCAGTGCCCCAAAATAAGTCAGTAAGAGGTAAATATGGGCTAAAATCATGTTGTGTGCACTAGGCCTAATTTCCCTAGATTCTGTGGGGGTTCTCTGGCAGAGTGACCCTGGAGAGGAAGATCTTGAATTACACAGTGCAAAGCTATTCATCAGATGCATCTAGATAAGGTCAGACTCACACAAGATTTGCAGAGATGTGGACCCAGTTTATAACAGATATGAGCAAGCACTGGCTACACACATAGACACACATGTTTTTGGTCCTGTCCATATTTACACCTCTTTTGGACAGAATACTTTCTAACATTGTCAGAAATACAGTATTTGGGAAATTAATTGAACCATATCCTGTGGTGGCTTTGTTCAATGTCACCCCTCACACATCATCAATATCGTCTTCAGAGTTTGACATAATTCCATTTGTCATTCTGTTGGCCAGATGTCTAATTCTGTTAAAATGTAAATCTTTAAGACCATCTTCCCACAATTTTCATGTTCTCAGTCATCTGAAACTTGAGAAAATCAGACTTGCAATTAAAGGTTCAACTAATGGTTTAATAAAATGTGGACTCATTTCTTAATGTAGTGGGAAAACCGCATGAATATACATTACCTATCTTATATTCTATATATTTTTTTGTACAACATGGTGTAAAGAAGTCTCCATACATAGCAGAAATTAACACTTTTTAGCAAAATGTAACTTTATTCACAAAACATCCTTTTCATAATTACCATTTCTTTGTAAACACACACAGAGTCATCTCTCCCACTCATGATGAACTCGTGTTAGCACATCTGGTGTTATGCATGTAATTGCATGTCCATCACAACCTTGTGACAGCTTCCCGATACAGCCATGAGAATGATTTCAATATGTTATTCTTTTGTCAAAGGCATTCTTAAAGGCTATCTGAAATAAAACAAATATAATATGAACTAAGTATGAAAAATCTTGGAAGACATTTTGCTAAAAATTGTTAAATTTCCCTATGTGTGGAAACTTTTGGGACACCCTGTATTTTTTAATCTATACATTACATATGATTCAGCACTGTGTTATTTTATGTATTCTACATTATACTATTTAAAATTCCATATGGCACTAGAATGGTTGGTTAGTGGGCAATAGGATATTTACTATCTGAGGAATGCTGTGAAAAAGTTCAAACAGTGCACAGTAAATGAGGTGTACTGCTATTTACACATTGTCTTATCAGTGTTATTTCTGTGTCGGGTTGTCTGGCCTATATTTTTCCACCATGGAAGAAACTGTTGTGTTGGTGTTTGTGTGTGAATATTTTATTGGGGAAAAACAATAAACAGAGCTTGAGGGGGAAGAGAACAGCAAAAAAGGAGTACAGAGGGCATATGACCACAGAAGAGACCAGAGTAATAATGAGAAATAAGGAAGGCAAAGCTGACAAGGTCTGGTACAATAATCATCTGGAACTCAGTTCACGTCAGTGTCTGAAGCCAATAAAAGCAGGAGCCATCTTGAGAAATCTCCCAGGATCGCACACACCTGGTTCTTCCTCTGTTAGGGGTTGCCATGGCAACGCTTTCTACCAACAATGTGAAAAGTCCGAGTAGTCTGAGAGGCCACAATAAGAAGCAGAGTAAAAAATATGCAGAGAGATGAAAAGAAAAGTTTGGCCTTTGTAATCACAATACAGTCCCCCAATCAAAAAATATGTTGGTTTGATACTGCATTAAATTTAGAGATAGCGAGAGAGAGAGAGAGAGAGAGAGAGAGAGAGAGAGAGAGAGAGAGAGAGAGAGAGAGAGACAGAGAGAGAGAGAGAGAGAGAGACAGAGAGAGACAGAGAGACAGAGAGACAGAGAGAGACAGGCAGACTGAGAGACAGGGAGACAGAGAGAGACAAAGAGACAGACAGGAAGGAAGGAAGGAAGGAAGGAAGGAAGGACTTATTTCTAAGGGACCTGAGGAAAATGCATTACCGTTCCCTTTACTTATTGCCAGAGTTAAGAATTATTACAATTCTGAATAGAATACAAGACTGATATTTATATAAGTTTAAATGTACTGTATGTACAGTACTGTGCAAAAATCTTAGCTATCCTAATTATTTTAATACTAATTTTGCCTTAGATTGTTATTTTATTTTACATTTTGGCTCAAAAAAAGAAAAGAAAAAAGATTTCCAAACATTACTTTATATGTTTGGAAATGTGTTTAATATGTTTACTTTTTCAACCAAAATTAAATGTTATAGACATTTTTGTATGTCACTAAAGAAGGTAACACTTCTCAGACAAAAAATAAAATGAATGCCTGCTGCAAAAACAGAAGCAAGTGTGACAAAGTCTGCAGAAAAAACTGTGTCAGGTTCTCCAAAACGCTATGAAAAACTTACATCAATTTTCTCATAAAACTGCACAAAATGTATCTTAGTCTACCGATGTGTTAAAGACAAAGGGTTGTCATGCCATATACAGTGTTGACTTTGTTTAATTTTGTGCTGTTCATCTACAACTGATATTTAATTGCATTATTTTTGAAGGCATCTTTGATTTACAGCATTTTTTTTTTTTTTTTTTTTTACATGTGTTAAGACTTTTGCCCAATACTGTATGTACTGTATATATTGTATATTAACTCATAGTCTATGCATACTGTATATATTAACTTTTTATATAAAGCCCCACATCTTATGGTCAACTCCATCTTGTACAGTGAAGCGCAGTGGTGGCAGGATCATGATGTGGGGATGTTTTTCAGCAACAGTGACTGGGAGATAGAATCAACGGAAAGATAAACAGATGAAAGTGTAGAGACATTGTTCAGGAAAGCCTGCTTAAGAATGCACATGACCTTAGACATGACAACTACCTGAAACCTACAGCCAAGACAATGCAGGATTGTGTCAGTGTCCTTGAATGGCCCAACCAGAGGCCACATTTGAACATCCAATTGTGAAGAGGCTTAAAAACAGTGGCACAGCAATGCTCCCCATCCAACCTGACCAGAGCTTGAGAATTCCCACAGAGAAGATTGGAACAAGACACCTGGACTTGGGGGACTTCATCCATTATGGCAGCAATTACAACCTTAAGTTTTCTTTTTTCTTGTTTTTTCTTTCTTGTTATTTTAAATTTAAGGCTGTAGTCTCTGCTGTGTTTCAACTAGCATTGAGTAAAAGTCAAAATACTTGTGTAAATGTGATATTTCAGTTTTGTATTTTTTTTTTAATTTACAAAGCTTTGTGTAAAATGTACTGTTTGTTTATTTATTTAATTGTTTGTTTATTTGTTAGAATCCAGTAAGTCACTGCAATATATGTATGTCATTACAGTAAGTGGATGTAGTAATATTTAATTGTAGTATACAAAGTTTCCAAAGACACAGGTCCGACGAATGTCCTTCATCAGCTGTGCAAAGTATGTCCTTCATCAGCTGTGCAAAGTGCTTAAGTCCTCTTTAGAAAATACAAAACATTGTATTTTATTTATTTATTCATTCATTCATTTATTTATTTATTTTGCTGCAGCAGCACATTATAGTTTATTTTGATACAAGTGCATTTGGGGTGTTTTGTATTATGTTGATATAATATGTTGAAGGGCTGATAGGAGGCTCTGCATGGGATCGGAATTTTGTACACATTTAGAGGACAGAATGTCTAATCTCTCAAAAGGTTATTTTCTAAATCATGCATTAATTCACAGATATGACAAACACTTTTCAACTGTTATCAACAGAAGCGGATACAAACACACATGGAGAATGACCACCAAGCCTTGACAGAAAGAGAATATGACAAATGTAGTGGATGTCACAACATAGTGACCACGCGATTGTTCTGATTTGGTAACCTCTGCAGTTCTTAAGTCAAGCCCCGTTACAACTGTGTGTGTGTGTGTGTGTGTGTGTGTGTGTGTGTGTGTGTGTGTGTGTGTGTGTGTGTGTGTGTGTGTGTGTGTGTGTGTCATGCAACAGTTCTGCCGTCAGTCTTTGCAAGTGTTTTCATTGGCTCTCTCTCTCACACACATTCTAGCCCATCTCACATCTAAGGTTCCATTAACAGTCCATTATTTAAAGGTGTATGGCTGTGTTTATCTTCTTTTCTTTTCTATGCAAGTAGAACTCAAACGAATCACACACACACACACACACACACACACACACACACACACACACACACACACACACACACACATACTCATGCTCCTGACAACCCACATTCTATATAAGAGTTTCTATACTAACTTCATCTCATCTTCTAAGTCCAATTTTAGCCCAAGCATGGTGTATTAATAACAATAATAAAATGCATAATGACACACAAATTTTAGCTACATTTTCAATAGGAATAATAATAATAGTATAAACAGTAGTCTTGCTGATAGTTCCCATTTCATCAGAAATAGTTTCAAACTTTGCAACAGTTTTGATACTCTGGTTTGTTCATTTTAACTAGATTCCTCAGAAGGATTTGCTTTCAGCATGTGGTATCTTTAAGAACATACGTTCAACCCAAGGAGTCACTGAATAAAATATGAAGTCCTGTTTTTGCATCTTTTATCTTTAAAATCCTCAGCTGGAAGCTGGAGCTGCTCGACTCTCCCTCCTGACTGTGTTAACACATCACATGGCCATCATCACAACAAATTCTCTGCATGGAATTCTACAAATTAGCTGATGCGGGCACAAATCCTTGCACAAATCTGTAGTTCTTGTTTTACAGGCCACTCATCCTTACTCTACTACATCTATTTAACCTACAACTAATTGTTACAAAATAAATGTGTTGCGATGAACAGGGTTGGCAGACAACTTCAGTAATAACTAATCTCCATTTTCACACCCAAACAGGGACGTTTAGGTCTCAATAAGCAGTAGCAGCCCCAGGCTCTCAGTCTCATAATTACACCAAGCTTGTGTAATGCAGCACTGCTGGGAATGGATCGTGTTTAATTATTATATCAAACACTAATTATCATCCCATTACCTACAATACTGCTATACATTCCCACACAAGGTGAACATAAACTCCTAAAAATGAGCTTTTCTTATTTAGGAAAATGACTTGAGCTGCCTAAATCCATGTTGAGATGGATTAGTCTCACTCCATAAAATGGAAGTTTCCAATAGCCTTGAAATCCTAAAAGCCAATGACAATAATCTCCATTTTGTGACAATGCAACCAAGGAAGAAAGTTTGAAAAGCTTTTATAAAAGGGTAAAAGTAAGTACCTACACTGCTGCCATCCTGCGGCACCCCCTACATTTTTATCCACGCTTCATGAGTTTTGGGAGAGGCCCATTTATTCTGCTCCTCAAATCACTCACTCATCTGGTAACCATGGTTTCAGCTGAGTATCCTGCGTTTAAGGCCAGAGATAGTCCATCACTGTTATGATGGCCTGTCAGAGGGAGAATATGGAAGCGTATGTCTCAAATTGAAATAATAATAATGCCTGTCAATCATCATCAGCCTCCTGATGAGCATCAGTGGTTCCTGAATTTCGGTATCCCACAGTGCTTCTCGGTTACACTTCCTTCAGAATTCTTCCTGAACAAACTCTGTTTGACTACATGAGATCAAATGCAAACATCAAACATTCTCTGATTACCTTGTGTATGTGACCCAATAAGTATCACAATATCAAGTTACTCCACAGGCAGTATACTTCTCAATATCTGAGAGGAGCATAGTGGTGAAACCTGACTTTGCCATCTGTTGTTCATTTTTAAGACTCTGGAATAAAGATTGGTGTATTGCTTTACTTTTTACAATTTATTTAAGGTTTAATTTTTTAAAAACATTTTCTCCTATTGTCTACTGCAGTTTCTAGACAAATCCCTGTGTAGAGGGCCTCTGCCCTGTTATATGACAGCATCATGTATCGCACAGCGTAAAGCCATGACATTTCTCCTTCATTGATAGTAAATGTAAACACCTGCTAGCTCTTATGCTGTCCAGCATCCCTGTAGTCTTTCCCTCCAAAATTGACATGGATTTGAAATCTGACAGTGGTTATTGATTCCTTTAGCAGGTGCAGCATGGGAACAACTCTATATTTCAATATATAGGTATACATATACTGTATATTCACTCAGTATATATTATATAGATTATAATAGATAAATATACAGTACTGTGCAAAAGTTTTAGGCACATGCAAAGAAATGCTGTAGAGCCTTCAAAATAATGAAATTAAATGTTTCTACATTATTCTACATTAAAAAAAAATGTAAAAAGCAGTAAACAGTAGTAAATGAAACAAAGTCAATATTTGGTGTGACAAAAAAATAAAAATAAAAATAAAAATAGTAGTCTCCGGTATAATGTGTGCAGTTTTATAAGGAAATGAGCTGGTAAGTTTTATTGAGCATCTTGCAGAACCAGCCACAGTTCTTCTGGAGACTTTGATTTTCGCACTTGCTTCTTATATTTGCAGCAAAACCCAGCAGCCTTCATTGTGTTTTTTGTCTGAAAAGTGTCTCTTACATAATATGCTGCTTTCTTTAATGACATACAAACATTCTTCTGTAACATTTAATTTTGTGCTAGACTAATGTTTGGGAATCTAAAATGTTTTTTGTACTGACTTGATAATGTAGAAGTCATAAAATAAAAAAAATAGGGTGCCTAAAACATTTGCACAGCACTGTAGTTTATATTTACCTGAATCTAAGACCTTTGTGAACATACACAAAAAAGCTTTGGAGACTTTTCTCTTACTTGTGTGCCTTAAATGCTTGAAATGGGACAGCAGTTGCTCAGACTGAATGAATAAATGATAATCTGCTCAAAATGCAATGCACATTTCCACTGGATCTTAATATGCTGGCTTTGGTAACCGCTGCACTATAAGTCATGTTTAACGTGTCTATTACAGGTACATGTCTGAGACGGAGCTGAGAGCTCTACTGTTTATTCTGAATATGTGTCCTGGTCCAGGCACTTGCCCTGTAGCCGAGCCTCAGGGAGGTAGCGTGTGAGGCAGAGAGCATGTACCTTCCGGTGTTCTCATACATGCATTAAACATCAGCTGCCACTCAAACTTTAACTGCAGGTTCACAGTGTAATTGCTTCCTATTTTAGTGAGACCAATGGCAACTGCATAGCAATGAGACAACATCTGCAGACACACACTTTGACAAATAGACACACATATACATATACACACACACATTGAAATGTTAGTGCACTCATATGAAGGATCTCTCTCTCTCTCTCTCTCTCTCTCTCTCTCTCTCTCTCTCTCTCTCTCTCTCTCTCTCTCATGTACACTCAACTTATAATTAGAATGTGCTTTCATTAAATTTGATTAATGTAATTCATCTGCTACTCTCAGAGCGGGGATATTGCTGTCAGGCATACAGATGGACACATAAGACATAAATGGTTTATTGTAACCAATCAGGACTTAATCTTTTTTCTATGCCAGCAGTTTCTCAACAATATTCTACCAAACTGATCCTCTGGGTTAGTGCGAAAGTAAACACTAAAGCTGATATAATATTTATTATAATATTAATAATCTATCTATAGATGGATTATGATATATTATTATCTATTATTATTATCTATTAAGTTCAATAAAATAAATTTTCCATTTAATATATATATACAGTACTATACATTTTAAAAGTTTTACTTTTTAAAACTCCACTTATTAAAGATGGACATTTTTTTAAATTTGAACAGTTGAACAGTTTTTGGCAAAGTTTTTCTCCATCCTGGCAGCTGTCAATAAAATAGGTGCTCAGAGGAGAAACTGTGGGAACCCCAGAAACAAACAAATGATCAAGACCATGAACATCCCGGCAATCAGGATAAGAGGGTTTCTCATCTCATCTGTCAGTTGTGTTGCCATTCAATTCCAATAGCAACCCCACTAGCAGTGCACTAGCAAACAGGAGTTCATGTTGACATGTTTTCAGGGTTTAACTGTGGAACTGTGGTACACTACATGGTCAAAGGTTTGTACACCTCACCATAACACCCATATGTGTTTTCGGAATATCCCATTCCAAAGTTAGTCCTTTGCCGTTATAATATCCTCCATTCTTCTGGGTAGGTTTTCCACCAGATTTTGGTAGGTGTTCAGTGGGGTTCAGGTGCAGGACACTCGAGTTCTTCCACTCCAACCTTGGCACACCATGTCTTCATGGATCTCACTTTGTGCACAGGGGCATGCTGGAACATGTTTGGGCCTCTTAGTTCCAGTGAAAGGAATTCTTAATGTTACAGCATACAGCGTTATTCTATACAATTGTGTGCTTCCTACTTTGTGACACATATGGGTGTGATGGTCAGATGTCCACATACATTTGGCCATATAGTGTATTTCCAGTTTGTGTTCCTAGACCTTACATGTTCTTGTTTATTTCTTGTATTTCTCATGTCTTGTTTGCCACTTTTCTTGTTATTTCTTATTTGTTATTGTTGTGTTAAGATCTTTATTATATTCTGTTATGCTCTTTTATTGAATTCCTTCGTGTATTCGTCTTCTGTTTTTGAGTATTTCTGTGTTTCTGAATCATTACAACACCTTAAAACCTAAAAAAAAGAAGAAAAAAAAAAAGAAAACTTATCCCTTTACTGCATGGTGTTGCCATATGGCAACAATTAATTTATCTCCAATTCTCTGATAATAATAATAATAATACAAAGCTACTATTTTCCTGTGTAACTGGAAAAGGGGGGGCTTTAACTTTGACATAACAAAAAAACAAAAAAATACCATAACAGATGACCAGGAAGTACTGTCACATGGCATGGTGAAGGTCATCCTTGGAGGGCTCTCAAAATTGTATTAATTTTTCAATATTTAGGCAAAAAAAAATTTAAAAAAAAAATATATATATAAATATAAAAAGGGGAAAAAATTAAGCATTATCTATGATAAGTAAACATTTTTTTTTGTCCCTTAAACAAGTACTCAAATATATATATATATATATATATATATATATATATATATATATATATATATATATATATATATATATATATATATATATATATATATATATTTTTTTTTTTTTTTTTTTTTTGAGTATTCTGGTAAATGGTAAATCTAATTGTTGCGATATGGCATAATTGGGTCAAACAGGCCTGCATAGCAAAAAGGCACTAGGCTTCTCTAATAGTATATTTACATTTTTTCACATTCAAAGTAAGACTGTTGTAATTTCAGTCATTTTGCAATTGCACCTTATTTTCTAAAGTTTATGTTTCAAGAGAAAGAATGAAGAATTCTTGAGAAAGAATTAAAAAGATACTTCACCCAAAACAGTTTTATATATGTAGAGTGCCCTCCACCAATATTGGCACCCTTGGTTATTATGAGCAAAGAAGGCTGTGAAAAATTGTCTTTATTGTTTAACCTTTTGATCTTTTGTTCAGAAAATTCACAAAAATACTCAGCTCTAATGGATATCAAACAATTTCAAACAAAATACAGGTTTATCAAAAAAAAAACTTTGTTAAATATAGGTTTGCAACAATTATTGGCACCCCTATGAATTCATATGAGAAAAATACTGTATATTTGAAGTATATTCCCATTTTCCTTTTTTTTTTTTTTTTTTTTTTTTTTTTTTTTTTTACTACATGTGGGTAACTAGGAAGAGGAAATTGTTAAACCATGACTTCCTGTTTCACAGGGGTATAAATATGAGGTAACACATAGGCCAAATTCCCATAGTCATTCATAACAATGGATACGACCAAAGAAATATAGCTGTGATGTGTGGCAAAAGGTTGCTGAGCTTCACAAAATGGGAAGCGGCCAAAAAATCTCCAAGGTTCACAGCTGGAGAACTGCAGAAGTTAGTTAAAATACATACATTTTTTTGTTACTTAAACTAATTCAAGTAATAAAAATCCATAATATTTTTTTTATGTCAATGCAATAATTCATGCAATAGAGGGTTAAATAACATAACTAATAAGACATAACATTACATAATAGTGCACTCTTGGAAATAAGGTCAAATCTAGAACACTCTGAGGGTCCTTTGTCCTTCTGAGGGAACTCTCAAAGGTTTTATGTAGAACCCTACAGCAGAGTATATCCCTATCGGTAAGATTTCTAAACTACTACCCTCAGTCCTGGGTACAATAGGGACAAACCCAGCCTGGTTTGATTTAACCCAGCAAGGATGGGTTATGATGTTGACCCAGCATGCTTGGTTGATATTTTTTTAAAACTACAAACAGTGCTTTTTCTCTACAAACAACACCTAGTGTGACAATATATTTTGTTGTAGGACATACATTTATTTTGAATAGCTACTGCAAAAATACTCATGTTAAATACTCGTGAATTTTATACAACAAGAATAATTACAAAATTGTATTTATATATTTTATTTCTTCAAGGTGTCTTTTGATTTTGACATTAAGCAATGCATTGTAAGTAGGGTATACATAAATACTACATACTATTTGTTATATATCCAGCAAAAGAGCTACACTATGCATGTATAAAATACTATTTAAATAATCAAATGGTTAAAACACTGCAACACTTACTATGCATGCTTAAAATACAATTTAAACCATATTACAACACTAAACAAATAATAATAACATAAACATAAAGAATGGCAGAAACCATTAAAATTACTATATATTACATGCTAACCAAAGGGCAAAGTAATACATTTGACTTGTAGTGAGTCTCATCCCCATCATCCATCATTAAGCTCCCTGGATGCCAATCCTGTCAGATAATGGTTCCAGCAGTGTCTTGAAACAGTTCCTGTTGAGTTTAGCCATCTCTTCCACTGACTGAGTTCAGCTGGAGTTTGCTTGGTTTTTCACCTGCTGTTCCAAATAATCCCACTGGTTTTCTATGGGATTAAGGTCCATGCATTTTTGTCCAGGGCTTTAGGAAATCTCCACAAACACTGAGTCAGAAGACTGACATGACACTGGCTTCCAGATAGGTGAATCAGAGTGAAACTGCTCAGGAAAACACACACACACACACACACACACACACACACACACACACACACACACACACACACACACACACACACTAATTTCAAAATGATTTGTATGTAATATTTGATAACGTATAACAGGACGCGGAAAATGGGGGAACTTTCAGGATTCCTTTAACTGCATCTGCAAAAATAATTATATATAGACAAACAAATAAAGGAATAGCCTAAACAAACTAAAATTTTGTATTTTGAGTAGTTTATGAGTTTGTATGTCAGAGATAGTATTCCTCTTATCCTGCAGCGATTTGCCAACGATTACAGTTTTTAATTTACTCATGAAAGATACATTGCTTTTTTATTGTTTACAGTTACATTTAATGTCATTTAATGTTATGGATTGTCTGCCAGATTGTCTGTCTTCAAGACAGAGGAGTTTGCACTTTCTGGTTCTTCTGAGAAATGAGAAGAGAAAACAAAGGGGCTGGTGAGGGAACAACTGTACTGTACAGTGCCCTCCACTAATATTGGCACCCTTGGTAAATATGAGCAAAGAAGGCTGTGAAAAATTGTCTTTATTGTTTAACCTTTTGATCATTTGTTAAAAAAATTCACAAAAATACTCAGCTCTCATGGATATCAAACAATTGCACACAACACAGGTTTATCCAAAAAATCTTTGTTAAATATAGGTGTGCAACAATTATTGGCACCCTTTTAGTCAATACTTTGTGCTACCCCCCTTTGCCAAGATAACAGCTCTGAGTCTTCTCCTATAATGCCTGATGAGGTTGGAGAATACATGACAAGGGATCTGAGACCATTCCTCCATACAGAATCTCTCCAGATCCTTCAAATTTCGAGGTCCACACTGGTGGACTGTATACTTCAGTTCACCCCACAGGTTTTCTATGGGTTTTAAGTCAGTGGACTAGGATGGCCATGGCAGGACCTTGATTTTGTGGTCAGTATTTTTGTGTTTATTTTGATGTATGTTTTGGATCATTGTCCTGCTGTAAGATCCAACAATGGCCCATTTTAAGCTTTCTGGCAGAGGCAGTCAGGTTTTCATTTAATGTCTGTTGATATTTGATAGTCCATGATGCCATGTATCCTAACAAAATGTCCAGGTCATCTGGCAGAAAAACAGCCCCAAAACCTTAAAGAGCCACCACCATATTTAACCATATTTAACCATATTTAACCATGGGCATGAGGTACTTTTCCATATCACTGCAGTTCTCACTGGTTTCCCACTGAAATTAAGCAGGGATGAGCCTGGCCAGTACCTGGATGGGAGACCTCCTGGGGAAAACTAAGGTTGCTGCTGGAAGTGGTATTAGGGAGGCCAGCAAGTGGTGCTCTCCCTGTAGTCTGTGTGGGTCCTAATGCCCCATTATAGTGACGGGGACACTATACTGTAAAAAGAGCACCATCTTTTAGATGAGATGTTAAAACCAAGGTCCTGACTCTCTGTGGTCATTAAAAATCCCAGGACACTTCTCTTAAAGAGTAGGGGTATAACCCTGGTGTCCTGGCGAAATTCCTCCATTGGCCCTTATCTATCATGGCCCCCTAATAATCTTCATCCCTGAATTGGCTACATCACTCTCCTCTCCTCTCCACCAATAGCTGGTGTGTGGTGGGCATTCTGGCGCACTATGGATGCTGTCGCATCATCCAGGTGGATGCTACACACTGGTGGTGGTTGAGGAGAATCCCCCCATACTATGTAAAAGTGCTTTGAGTGTCTAGAAAAGTGCTATATAAATGTAACTAATTATTATTATTATTATTATTATTATTATTATTATTATATGCCTACCTCTCTGTGTGCGCCAAAACCACCTCTGGTGTTTTTCTGCAATTCTCCAGCTGTGATCCTTGGAGATTTTTTGGTCACTCGAACCATCCTCTTCACAGTGCGTTGAGACAATATAGACACACGTCCAATTCCAGGTTGATTCATAACATTTCCAGTTGACTGGATGGTGGAAATGGGGATTTCAATGCTTGTGCTATTTTCTTATAGCCACTTCCCATTTTGTGAAGCTCAACAACCTTTTGCCGCACATCACAGCTATATTCCTTGGTCTAACCCATTGTTATGAATGACTAAGGGAATCTGGCCTATGTGTTACCTTATATTTATACCTCTGGTATAAATATGAGATAAAACAGGAAGTCATGGTTGAACAATTTCCTGTTCCTAGTCACACAGGTGTACTAAAAAATAAAATAAAAAAAGTAAAATATCAATATATAGGGATATACTTCAAATGTTTTTCTCATATGGATTCATAGGGGTGCCAATAATTGCTGCACACCTGTATTTAGCAAAGATATAAACAATTGCAAACACAACACAAGTTTATACATACATATATATATATATATATATATATATATATATTTTTTTTTTTTTTTTTTTTTTTGATAAAAAATTGTTTGTGCAATTGTTTGATATCCATGAGAGCAGAGTATTTTTGTGGATTTATTGAACAAAATATCAAAAGGTTAAACAATAAAAAGCTGTCTTTAAATAAAGCCTTCTTTGCTCATATTTACCAAGGGTGCCAATACTAGTGGAGGGCACTGTGTATAACTGCTGTTATAGAAGATTAATCAAAACTTTCTGATTTGCGGACCACAATTTGGTATAATTATTGTAATGAACACATCTTTGTTAAAAGTTAAGAGATTTGACTATCATTGGAGTGTGATTTATGGTTCATGTTTTCACATTTTTGGTTGTTTGTTTGCACTTTACTTAATTAATCATCTGCACTTGCATCCGCCTCCTTCCTCCAATTCATGACAGTGTGTTACATAATGTTATCTATCCCTATGTTTATTGGGGACCAGTTCATGCATAATGTTAATTATACACATATATATCATCTGTAATTACTTTACAGACTTTTTCTCAGTCATGATGCGTTTTGTCTCTTGGTGGTGACTGTGACTGAGAATTTCAGCAGCTTTGTGTTCTATCGAGTAATGTTGCAGCCACAGCAAAAGAGTTTGGGTAATATAAGAAATTTGAAACAGGAGTGAAGGAAACCACATTTGTGTACATTTACTGGATAAAAAACTTCCAGATAGAGATATGTGCCAGGCTGTGCTTTAGATCAAAAGCATTTTTCAGGCGGGTTTAAGAAAAATTTAATCAACTTAAAAAAATAATAATAAAAAAAGACAAAAGTGAGAAATAGATGTCTTTTATGCAAGTGTGTGTGTGTGTGTGTGTGTGTGTGTGTGTGTGTGTGTGTGTGTGTGTGTGTGTGTGTGTTCGCATTTTAGAAAGATGCGTCAGCATGGCAGGCAGGCTGTCAATAAGGCAAATGAGGAGTTGATGCTATTTAATTTCTGTTGTGATAGAAGTCCCCATTATCTGTTCAAAATGCCTTGCCACATTGTTATAAAGATGGCGCAATGAGCCTATTTAATCCATTACAGTAAAAGTGGTCTGTTCTGCTGCTCTCTCCTGAAGTGAATTATTACAGGATTTTCTATCTACATAATCTATCTATCTACACTATATGGCCAAAGGTATGCAGACATCTGACCATCACACCTACAGTATGTGGGCCTTCCCCAAACTGTTGCTACAAAATACCTTTTCCAGTATGACAATGCTCTTGTGCACAAAGCAAGGTCTGTGAAGATTTGATTTGCCAAGATTGGAGTGAAAGAACTCAAATGGCCTGAACAGAGCCCTGACCTCAACCACACTGATCACTTTTGGGCTGCATTCGATGGCTGACTGCACCCCAGGCCTCCTCACCTGACATCAGTGCCTGATCTCATTAATGCTCTTGTGGCTGAATGATCAGATCTCCAGAGTCTTGCTCCAAAATTCAGTGGAAAGCCTTCCCAGAAGAGTGGATGTTATTATAATAGAAAAGGGGTTAAATCTGGAATTGGATGTTCAAAAAGCACATACAATATGAGTGTGATGGTCAGGTGTCCACAAACTGTTGGCCATATACTGTACATAGACCAAATTTAGGTTCTGACAGAACATTTTCAAAACTTTGAACTTCTTCTGAAGCCATTTATATTGTTGACTTGGATTTGTGCTTTGGGTCATTGTTGTGCTAGAAGCTGAAATTTTTCATCTTCAGGTGTCCAACAGAGGCTGCAAGTTTTGCAAAAATAGATTAGTATTTGGTGAAATCCATGGTTCCCACTATCTTGACCAGAGACCCAGTCTCAGTGCTGTCCACACTAATGCAACCAGTTGCTCTTCACTTGAATTTTGTTGGTTTCTGTATAACATTAAAAGTGGAAAAAGATCCGACATGATTTATCTTGGTTTCTTTTTTTCCATCACAAAAACCTGAAAAGTGTGTAGACTTTTTATATCCACTGTATACAGGCATTTTGTATTGTGACAGCATGCTATTAGCAAGCTAATTAATTTGTATTATCAGGACAGTTATGATGCTATAGCTAATGTTTGAGAGCTATGGATAGCTATTGTTAGTTATCTTTAAATAATATTTGCCCACATACTTCTTGGCAAGAGGCAAACTAATGTATGGTCAGTAGCTAAGGTGGGATTTCATTAGATTTGTATAAGAATAAACTTGTGTAATTCTTTCTTGCACTATTATAATTATGTTCCTTAATTTTGTTACTTAATGTAAGTAATTGTGAGCTTGTGTTAATGCATTTATTTATTTAATTTACTAATTTATTAAATAAAGTTGTCCAAGAGTATTTGCATTTTTACCTGAGTAAGGAATTGGAATTGGAATTAAGGAATTATGTCACTGGTAAATGTTTAATACACATGCACTGCACCACATGTTTACTAATATATTGTGAGCAATGTGGATTATATTTAATTTCTAGATTTAGGAACAAATCATTTTATAGTCTTTAACTGAGGTTCCAAACAACAATATTTTATATTATTTGTTGTCCTTTATTGTGTCAATGTGCTTTGTAGTCTCATCACGCTGCAGTCTCCATCAGTCTAGAGCATAGAGTAGACAGACACACAGAACACATAATGCCAACAATAGTTTTACATATGCAGTGCATTTTGCTAGCATTCCAACACATTCTGCAAGACAACATATTCAACCACTGCTGTAAAAGCAGTAGATGAGATATGGACTGAAAGAGAGGTCAGAAAGTATTCATTCCCATCCTATACAGTTTGTAGTGTGTGGTTTTAATTTTAAGTAAAATGTTTAGGGAGAGCAAAAGTGGATAATGAAAGTGCTCATTACTTTGGCCCTGTGTCTTTTGAACAGCATGTCTCCTGTCAGATAGACATGTGAGTGCTTTTGTGGTGTCAGGCAGAATGACATTTTAATTGTCTTCAGCATTAATAATAGAAAACTAATATGTGTTCACAAACATCTGATCAAAGATGTTTCTTCATGAGATGTCTTTTTGTGCCAGTTGAATTCATTCAAAGCCCTGAAACAAGCACTTGAAATTAATATAACCTGACAGGTTTTGCTTTCATTAAATGGATTTTATTACATGTTTGTCATGTGAAGATAATGTTTTATAACATGTATAAAATGTATTATATTATATTGATATTTTCCTCTATTAGGAACAAGTTTTACAATGCAATGTAGTAAATGTTATTAGTTGACATTAGTTTTATTTTGTTATTAGCCTAGCAGTAGTTGTGAATTCTGGGGCATTTTGGTTATTGATTGTTAATTTTGCACTTCTTCGATATACTGTTTAATGTACTGTAAAATGTCTGTTACCATAAAACTTCAATATCATATCTGATCTGAGTCGATAAGACAGCCCTATTTACACCTTGCATTTTGTTAAGCGGAACGCATTAGCATCCACTCTACACATGTTTTGTGTTAATTTAACTGTTAATTTAATTTGTGCTGTCCACTTGAGACAGTGGGGCTAATGTTCTGTACCAAATGTACACAACTAATTGATTCTGAATTTGTTTTTGCTTAAATTAAAAATTTATGAAAATGTCCTCATTTAACTGTAATAACAGTCTGACATATTCCAGACATCCTTTATAAAGTATGTTGCATATGCTGTTTTTGCTGGTGGGATGTGCATTACTTTACTAAAGTGGTCTGTTTATTAACATTTTCTTGACTTTCAATATACATCTTATTGTGCGGGTTGTTACATATTGACATGATGTATAGTATTATTCAGTAGTTACTACACTTACTGTCAGCTGTCAGTCATTCTGTGGGCTGCATGGCAACACAATGCTCTATCCAGCTGTGGATAATAACATTATTATTATTATTATCATTATTATTATTATTATTATTATTATTATTATTATTATTATTATTATTATTTTAAACTATTTTTGTTAACGGAGCAAAAATAAACAAAATATTTGGCCATATTGTGTCTGAAATGTCAGTAACTCAATATTAATCAGTACATGCTGATATTCAGTACAACAGCACTCTTGCTCGTGTGATATTACTTAATACCCCAGAATATACAGTTGCAATCAAAATTATTCAACCCCCATTGCAAATCAGGTTTATTGTCAAAATTTACAGACCTTCAGCTGTTTGCAGTGAACGAATTAAACAAAAACAAAAGAAATAGTTCAACACAACAAATGCTTCAAGTGGTTTCCCCAAATTCAACTGAAAATGCAACTTATAATGACTTCTCCAGTCTCAAAATTATTCAACCCTCTGAATAGAATCTCTCACAACAGCACAAATATGCAAAACAGGTGTTGTCTTGAGTACACCTGATGCAACTAATCAAGGGCTTCATTGAAATACCTTCATGAAATACCTGAACTGGCTAGGGGTTTGTTGAGTGTCACATTTGACTGCATGTTAGAAATATGGCTAGGTCAAAAGAATGGTCCAAAAAATTAAAAGAAGAGATCATCGCCCTTCACAAACAAGGAACAGGATACAAAAAAATAGCGAAGGCACTGAATGTTTCTAGAGACACTGTTGGAAGCAAAGTTCGCAAGTTCAAAGTTAAGGGAACAGTTGTTACACTACCTGGACGGGGCAGAAAAAGGAAGCTATCAATGTCTGCAACCAGATTTATGAGAAGGCAGGTTGTGAAAAACCCTCGAGTGACTGCAAAAGACCTGCAGCAAGACCTGTGGCAACAGTTTCAGTGAGCACAGTATGGCCCGTACTAAACGCAGAAGGTTTCCACGCCAGAACTCCAAGATGTTCACCACTACTGACCCAAAAGCACAAGAAAAATCAGCTCCAATATGCTCAAAATCATATAAATAAGCCACAGAAGTTTTGGCATTCTGTTCTGTGGAACTTTTTGACAAAATGGATCAGCGGTATGTCTGGAGGAAGAAGAAAGAAGCATATGCTGAAAAGAACACTCTGTCCACAGTCAAGCATGGTGGTGGCTCGGTGATGCTCTGGGGCTGCTTTGCATCCTCTGCCACTGGAAACCTGCAGCATGTGGAAGGCAAGATGGATTCATTGAAGTATCAGGAAATCCTAAAAGAAAATGTCATACCGTCTGTGAGGAAGCTGAAGCTTGGGCATCATTGGACCTTCCAACAGGACAATGATCCCAAGCATACTTCAAATTCCACCAAGGCTTGGTTGCAGAAGAAGTCCTGGAAGATTCTACAGTGGCCATCAGTCACCTGACTTGAACCCCATAGAAAATCTCTGGTGGGATTTGAAGAAGGCGGTTGCAGTACGAAAAACCAAGAATGTTACTGAACTGGAGGCCATTGCTCATGAGGAATGGACTAAGATTCCTCAGGAACACTGCCAGAAGCTGGTGTCTGGCTGTGCCTTTCATTTGCAGCAGGTCATAACAGCAAAAGGGTGCTCTACTAAGTACTAAAGATGCTTGCCATGAAAGGGTTGAATAATTTTGAGACTGGAGAAGTCATTATAAGTTGCATTTTCACTTGAATTTGGGGAAACCACTTGAAGCATTTTCAGTTGAATTTGGGGAAACCACTTGAAGCATTCTTTGTGTTGAGCTATTTCAATTGCTTTTCTTTGATTTGTTCATTGCAAACAGCTGAAAGTCAGCTGAAAGCTGAACGATTGTTCTGGACTATACTGTAGAGCCATGTGATAGCATAACACCTCCTTGGAACTGAATTTAAGTAAGAGGCTTGAAGATATATAAGAGGCACTCACACAAGGTTTCATTTCTGCTTTCGTTCACTGTGACTCCTGCCATTCACAGCTATTGCTCAGTCATGCCCCCACTGCCACATACAACCACTACCACATACCCCCACCGCTTGATTCGGGCTGGGGAGCCATCCAACCTGCATCCAACCCCCATTTATGTTTTAAGCATATAGCATATGGTTTTATCCAAAGCTACTTATAAATGAAATATCCTTACATGGATATGCTACTTTTTTCCCTCTTTCAGCTGCTTCCGTTTTGGGGTCACCCCAATGTTGATTCTGAAACAAGTTTTCCGGGCTTGGGACTGGCACTGGGAGTGCACTGGCTTGTGCAACCCTCCAGTGGCTGGGGTTGGTTCCCTGATGAACCCTGGCCATGGTGATGAGAGCGCTGCATGCTAGCCAGTAGTCCACCAAGGAACCAGGAATCAAACCCCAGCCATGGCGATGAGAGCACCAGGTGACCGGGCCCCAGGCGAGAGAGGAAATCTACGACAACCATTCACACTGCCATTCTATGGAACATCTCAAAATTAAAAAGGCTATCGAGGCAGGTACCAATGGCGTATGATCCAAACAAGCCCGTCCCAGTAGATAATACGTCCCCAAGGTTCTGTAGCCACTAATCTCTTGATAAATGCCAAAGCTGGTGTGACCATATCATTATAAGACAAATTCATCATGAGTTTACATCAACAAGTATTATTTAACATGTTTTAACTGTTACTATCAACAAGCATTTTTAACGGTCATTAAACTTTATTCATAAGTAGAATCTAGAATACTCAGTTACTCGCTCATGCAGGCAAGAAAGAGAATGAGTGAGAGAGAAAATTATTCATCCGACAATTTTTCAGGCTTATGTAGACACATTAGTTGGGAATGGGTGAGTTCACCACAGAAATGTGGAATTCAGAGTGGGTTAATTAAAAAGTCAGGCATTAATCTTAATTTATGAGCTATCTGAAGACGGAGGGAGTGCGCGAGAAAAGATGAGCAGACTTTTGATCTCCCTATTAGAAGTTAAAAGTAAGCCCTGTCAGACGATTTCACATGAATTCATTTGCACTGGTGCCTGAGCCTTTGCTTCTGGGGGTTATCATTGGGGATGTGATAACCCCTTTCTCTCTTGCTCAGACTCCTTACAAACACACACACATTTCTGACTGCCTGAAAGCTGCTCTCGTGATAAAAGTACAGCAGTGTTTGGGGAGGTGGCAGAGGGAGAGAGGGGAGTGCTGGGAGCTTTGATCAGCACAAAGAGAGAGTGACAGTCACTCGCAGGCGGCACTGTGGGGAAAAAAAAGGCAACAGTATGCGTGTTAACGCTGACACCGCAGTGATCTACCAAGCACAGTCTGACTCCTTAACCATACTAAACACTCTCACCAAGCAAGCCAAGCTGCAAACCACACATACACACAAGACAGGGCAGTATCTACCCTACTCGGCTGCACCCTTTCTGACTCATCTCTTCATTTTGAGGCCTCATTTTCAACAAACTCCACAGTGAAATTATTTGGCTCCTTCATCACTTGACACTCACAAAAGAGTTTCTTCTGCAACCAGTAAACAGTCAAAAAAAAAAAAAAAAAAAAAAGTAAGGTTTTGCTCTTACATATTGGAGTGGAAGTACAAATCAAAATAGATCCAACATTGGGAAAGTGAAGGGAAATCCAGACACAACAGTGTTATGCTTTCCCCGTTAGGCATGAAGCCAGTCCTCTACAAAACCTCCACAATTATCGCATAGGACTCCACAAATATCGCATAGGACTCGAAAGCTGCTTTTCGACAGTGGCAGTGCAACTTTCATTTTTATTTTGAAGGGCAAACTCCATTTTGTTTTTCATTATGAAGTGTCTCTTGTGGATGTCACATGTGGTTATCATTTGGTGAAATGGTAAAAGGGATATACTTTTACAGAAAGCCAGGCCCACCTTTGCTATTAACTCTCTTTTCTCTTTGTCACACTAGTTCTCTGCGCAATAAAATTAAGAAAATCAGACATATGGTTGAAGGCATAGATCCCAGAATTGATATGAAAGGTGCATTTGATACCAAATGCACTGTTTAATTTTTAACTGTATACTGAGATGTTACTTAGGAAGAATTAGAATTAGATTTTGACTGGCATATGAATAGATAAAATGGTCAAGTGTTGAATATCACATCAAAATGCAAAAGGATATACATAATATGCATCATGATATTTAGATTTGCAACAACCTACTGTAACGTCTGAATGTATCAAACTGGTTTCTGAATAAGCCTGGGTTTAGCAATGAAATTTCTCTGTCTCCTTGAGCTGTAAATCTCTATCTGTTTAATGACCACTCTGGCCCCAGTTTGACCAGATACCTTTGGAATGCTAACGACCAACCTTCCCCCCTTCGTACACACACACATACACACACACACACACACACACACACACACACACACACACACACACACACACACACACACACACAAGCTACCTGCACGTGCACGCACACACTCACACACACAAGCTTACCTTACACACACAATGGAAAAATCTCTCTCGAATGTAACGTGTAATTATATGTAATTATTCGATGCCTAAATAGTGTGATGTTATCTTGTTTACATATATTGTGTTTTTATGTGACATAACCTTAATGATTTTAGATAGTCTTAACTTAGGATATTATTTTAAATGTCTGTAACCATGTTTTACTTGTAATATTCGTTACAAGTCCATCGAATTTGGTATGTGGTTAATCGTCTTGCGATACCCTGATTGATTATGCATATCATATTGCAATGGGATACATTTTTTCATGCTTTCTCTTAATTTCCTATATTATACGGTATAAACCGACTCCTCCCTGGACATGCAAATTAGGGTCTGAGACCAGACAAAGACAGGTCATCCCGCCAACAAATCCAACTTCCTGATTGGCCCATAGCCCAAAGAGGTGTGTGTGTGTTGGTGTTGTCTTTAAAACAACACCACGCTTTTAAAACTCTCTTCAGTCTTCTCTTCAGTCTCTCTACTTCACTTCTATGCTCCTTCCGGTTTCTATCCCCCGGGGCCACGTGCTCCGGAAAGAGGAAGCCAGAATCTCTTTCTCCCAGACAAATGATGCAACCGCCTCACGGCCCATGCCTTTTCAAACGGCACGACGAAACAGCGAACTCTACACGAGAGTATAGATAATGGACCTATATCTGCGTTTAAGATTGTACCCCTGTTTACAGGAGATTTAAGTTCGTTGCTGGTTTTGAAAAAGGCTAATTAGTTGTGTTTTTGTCTGCCATTCCTTTTTATTTCATTACTCTCTCTCTATACCTTTTCTTTCCTTGTATATAGATGTACATATGTATGTTTTGCTTAGAGTTAGTCGTGTGTATCCATAGTTACATCTAGTTATTAAAATCTATTATCCCACGCTTGATTTTCTCTGTTTTTGGTCACGTGATAGAGTCCCTTCTTCACAGCATAAGATCTCGATTACCCGCTCTAAATTTTAATAACAAACTTCGTTGGTTAATCCTTCCTGGCCAGAAGGATAAACTCCCTTAGAGTTCATAATTCCAAACTAGACTACAGCTAATCCTAAAAGCTGATCTAGACCACATACATAGTCATAATTAATTATAATCCATTGTAGTTCATTATCTATATGTATATGTGCACATACATGAATTCCCTTTCATGGCTGATGTATATTTATAACTGGTCACAACACGCGTTGATTAGATATATAGATATATTTCATGCCAGTCGAGCTAATTCCTTATATAAATTGGAGAATACATTTAAACATGTTAAACATCTTTTAATTTGTTACATAAATTGTAACTGGTGGAGAATATTTTTAAACGTTGCAGATTCATCCGAGTTACTACACATTCTGGTAGATAACGCGGGCACGCTTTAAAACTCGTCTCCTTTAAAAAGGTGCTTCGAATCCAAGCGTGCGCATCTGTTTCGTTTCATGTTTAAAGTTGATCCATTACATTATTCTGGTGGAAAAGAATAATGCTAGTAATGATTGATTCGTTACTCTACCATCTGGGAAATTCATTCACTGATACATTTATTTAATGTTTACAAAAATAATAGTTAAAACTGAAAAGGTGGAGGGCAACATGGTGGTTGCTGCTTCCAGTTCCAGGGTCCCTGGTTCGATCTTGAGCTCAGGTGTGAGGCTTCACATGTTCTCCTCGTGTCTGTAAGGGTGGTTTCCTCTAGGATCTCTGGTTTCCTCACACTTCACAAAAACTTGCAGTAAGTGGATTGGCTACATTAAATTGCCCCTAGATGTGAATGTGCGTCCCATTCAGAGTCTATTCCTGCCTTATGCCTAGTCTTCCCAGGATACGCTCTGGCTCCACCACAACCTTGATCAGAATAAAGCACTTACTGAAGATGAATAAGGAAGAAAAAAATGAAATTCAATAATATTTTACAATTTTAAAGACTAAGTACAATATTTTGACAGTAGATATTCTTTCAATTAGAGTAATTGTTATTTGTAAACGTTTGAAAGTGATAACACACCTGTGATATCTGTGATAGAAAAGCATATTATGACACAAAATCATCCAGCTTTACAAAGCAAAGTGTGAAATCTTACCTCAGAATAGGCTGAAGGAAACTTTCCTGAAGTAATACAGATGTGCATGTATTTTTAAATATTGATTGTGACCATCACTTTCATATCATAAAATCATGTAAGCAAATGTGTACACCTTCATCTGTTTTTCACTCTATACAAGCACCAAAGCATACTATTCTACTTATTTTTCTATTTTGATCAGAATGTGTCCTTATATTCTAATGTTAAAGATATACTCCAGCATTTTTTTATATGCTGTATCATTGTATACATGTATCATTACCACAGACAAGACTTTTGACACATTTCCCAGTATAATCAACAGGAGCAGTGTTTAACACCTAAATACCTCCTTGTGAGTGTGCGCATGCATGCTGAGATCTTCCAACAAAGTCATGTAGTCATGCAATAAATACCAATGTCATACAGTGGTTTCATACCATTGAACTTTCTAGCTGAGCCATGGCAAAGACCCTTAGTAGTTATTCTGGTTTATATGTATGATTTGCTACACAGGCTCACCCTCATTGGGACAACAGATCTGCTTGGAAAGAAAGCCACCAGGATTTTCCTACAATTTAGTGAAAGCAGCAGTGGAAACCAACGTCTGTCCAGATATCTTGGGGCAACAAGCAGGACTCTATAGTCTAGTTGCTGAATCCTGTACAGCACAGGAAGAATCAGCGATAAAGGAGAAAAGAAGGAGAATATAACAAGTGCCAAGACCTGTCATGGGCCAAGACATCTTGTTCAAGTGGCCTGTCCAGCTTTTCCAGGGATGATCACAATTAGCAATGTGTTGATATGGTGGTGGTAAAGAGGTCCACTTGCACCTTGACAAATCTCTCCAAGACTGGGCTACCACATGTGGGTGCAGATGGCACTCCTCTGTATGTATGTGCCATTTCAACAGTATTTCCACAGCATCATTGTACAGCCTCAGTAGATGGTTCTCAGTGAGGCCAGTAGTGCAAGAGAATGCAAAAGCAATTTTACCTTGTGCTGTTCTGATGGCTGATATGGCTGACCATCACAAAATTGTCTGAGTGAACTAGCTCATGATGACATCTGACAACCATAAAGAAGAGCTTCAGGGCAAGATTAATTACAGTTGGTTAATGTGTTCTGTCCTTACACCTGGGGGACACAAGCCCCAGTAAACCTCTGCTGAGATGGTGGTGAGAAATGTGGATGTATTCTGGATGGCCTGCTCCTTGGGAGGCTCTAAAGGGAACTTGTTAAATCCTCTAAGATACAGAATTGGATGACAACTATTGTGCTTTTTCTGAACATGAAAGTAAGTTGGATAGAACCTCTTGTTTTGAACTGTGGAGTCTACCTTTTAAATGCATTTCAGGTTAGCATAGAGTCACCCCAAATCTTGGGTCAGGTGTCCCACCAGAGGGAGTGAGGTGTAAATCACTTTCCTAACAGCGTCAGTGGTCATAATCTGCAGACTGGAGGGACTGCAAAAATGATACCAACAAAATAGTTAATATACTGCCAGTGCATAAAATATTGTCCTCACCAGGGAGCCATCAGTACGTCTGCACTTAGAACTTGCAGCGCACATCTGGGCTTAGTTCCACCTGTGTCATAACACAATTATCAACAGCGAGCCAAACCAGACCTGCTCAGCAGGTTAGCTGGGGCCTGCTTGAATGCCCCTGAAAGCTGTATATACATTAAAGTCCTTCAACTGTGGCATAACAAATGTTGTGGGTTGCATTGCACCATTTAACCTTACTCGAGCTGCCACCATCATTGGCGTGGCTGCCACAGCTAGCTCAGTGCTGGCAGGGGCAGAACTGGCCCTGTCCCCAGACAATGGCTAGAAAATGGTGGAAGAACCTCCCAGAAGTGGCTTTAAAAGTAGCATCCTCACACTCCACTGATAAGGGACAAAAAAGATGAGTGGCCATTTAGCCTTAAGTAGGTTAGCAGGTTTTCATGCCAACCAAGCAGGAGCTACACCTGTTTCCACTTGTTTAAACAGTTCATCTTGGTCTCCAATCAAGTGTGCTAACTATTTGGCTAGAATACATGCCTGCAGCCACACTGACCCTTTGTGAATAAGATTGAGCACCACTGATCTAGAGAGTAATTCTAGGCTTTTTGTTGTGCTTGTCGGTTATTGCTGGGTCTAGATGTTTGCAACTAACAAGATGTTTAGACCAAGCCGCTTGGCATCTCTGTTGTGCACATCCTTCTGTACAAACTCTGCCTGTGCCATGAAGTTTTCTATTCACTCTAAGGTGAGTGGTTCTTGCACTCTGTTAAAAAATGTATTGGCCAATGTCTTACAAAGGTTTGGTAGTTAATATGGTTATAACTAAAGGTTAAATCACTATAAATATATTTGGCAAACGATTTAAGGCAGAAATTGAAATTATTCTTGGTGAACTGTCTGTGCAGTAATGGGAGAATAATGAGCTGTATGCTAACAATGAGTGGCAGTTCACTGGCTACATAGAAGCAACTGCCATTATCCTCAAAATGAACTAGATCCAGAGCATTGAAGACACCAAAAGGAATGATTTCTCCGGCCATGTGTTTTTACTTACAGGTCTACTTTACTTAATAATTCATGTGGAAGGTTTAGCCAGGAATAATAGCTCTAGCCTAACACAAGCTATCTATATCAAAGGCCGTATGGGAATGGAAGAGATGTAAAGAAAAAAGAGGGGGAAATAAGAGAGAGAAGGGCTGAAAGGGAGAGAGACATAGAGGGAGGTTTGAGTTTTTCTCTTTGATGGAAGAGAAGTGTCAGAGATTTAGGCCATTTTAAGCACCTCTACTCAATACAAAGTGCAGTATGCCTTTGAGGTCAAAAGGCATCAGAAGAGACTCGCTTCAATCCACACAATACATAAATAAGTGAAATGGCAGACCAGTGGACGAGATGTGTGTTCAAGCCTCAGGCGACTTCAAAGCCAAGGTGAGAGAAGGGGGAAAAAAAGAGTGAGAGAGCAAAAGAGAACAGTAAGAGGACCACAGCCTTTGCAGAGCACACATGACCCGGTTAGTGTTTGCTTGTTTTGTTCACTTATTCACACACATACATACACCTGCACTAAAATAAGTGCGCACATTTACATAGTAACTGTCTCAACGTCTGTCTATATGCTGATAAAATGACAGCTCAGAGCTATTGGGCACTTTCACACACACACACACACACACACACACAGAATTGTCAATAATCAAGACTGTACCATTTATAGTTAGAGGTACAATTACTTCCTTCCACACATAGTGTACAGATTTAAACCAAAGTAGAAGCAGAGATTTATAAACCACTAATATTAAATTACAGTTAACATTGATGTAGATCATTCAGATTGAATTTTTTGTTTCTCTCTCCGTGCCCCCCCGCCCCCCCCCCCCTTTTTTTTGTTACCCCTGTTTGCAGAGGGAAAGTGTGTTTTCCATTTGTAGAACTGGATTTGTTTGTGGATTTGAAATTATTTGCAGATCAGAGGGGTGAACCAGAAACCTATTCCACGTCATTGAATGTGGAGAAGATGAAGCAAACTGGAAAATTGTTACAGACCAATATAAAAAAAAAATCCAGACATGTCCACACACACACACACATACACACACAAACACACACACACACACACACACATTAATATGTAATGCTTTCTCACTCTGAAGAGTTTGACATTTTGTTATGTCTTTATTTAACAGCAAAAACTGCATGAATTATAAAACAGCTCTTAGTACATTTTATACTTTTTAAATTCAAAATCTGCTCATTTACCCGTTTTTTGTCTAATCTAAATTTGGAGTTTGACATGCTTTCGCTTTTTTGCCAAATCTTTTCTGCACCCTTCCCTTCTGTGAATATGCACTGATTTGTGAAAAGTGTTCGTTTGCGCCGGTGCCATGGGTAGGGAAGTCAGATACCCAGCAGCTTCTCTTTAATTACAGTAAAAGTCAAGGAGCCAAGGTTGTAGCACCCTACACATGGAATTCAACTTTAATCTGTCTACTCATGCCTAGCTTTGTAAGTCTAGTTCTGTGAGTTTTCTTGGTGGAAATGTAAGGGCAGATAGCAAAATAACCTGCACATAATTTAAAGGGTCATGCAGTGAAATAATCTAAAAAGAAAAAAAAGTTAAGAAAACAAATTAAGTATAAGTATAGTTTTAGGGCCATGTTCAGAGTTGAGTTATGCATACATAGTAAGAATTTGATACTGAAATTGCCTATATTAGTATTCAGATCTCTTTTTATTTTTACTGTAGCTATATCTGTAGCTAGATTATTAATTCATGCTCAGTGGTTTACAGATTAATATATTAATTGATCTTGACTTTAGAATATGGGACACAAATTGACTTATAGAAAACTTCTTAGCAATTTTTAGTCCCTAATTAGTAACATCTATAATTCAACTTTATGGAGAATTCAGATAAAAATATATCAACTGAGGTTATTATTTCATGCTCAATAGTTTGTTTAAAGATGTTGTAATAGAGTGTTTAATATACATAATCACAACTAATATTGCAATTATTAATCATTTTCACAGATTCAACAGATTCAAGTTACAGTATATAGCAATACAGGTCTTTATTTCTTTATATAAAGACTAATACAAAGTGGTTCCTTTAGCTAGAAAACTTTCCTTGCATAAATATTGACATATATTTTGAAATTAATTTTCCAACTCTGAATATGTCTTGTATAATTGAATACTTTTTTTTAACGTGATGAACTCCAACTCCCAGCATGCCATTGTTACAGCCCCATCCTCGGCAGCATGCTCCCAGCATTTCAGTTTGCATGAGTATTTACACCTGCAGCTTATTCCCAGCTCATTAAACTCATCAAGGTCTCTTTTAAAGTTTTCTCTGCCACTACCATGTTCATGTTCTTGCCTATCACAAGGTGTTTGCCTGTTTTTTCCCCACTAGTTTTGTATGTTTACTCTATTTTGCTGTCTACCAATGGTAGTTTGTGTTCAGTCACTTCCATTTTCAGCTACCTTAGTTGCGATAGTCTTCTTGTTTTTATTTCAGTGTTTTTGTGTTTAATCAATGTTTTATTGCATAAAATGTGTTTATGTTGTGTCTGATTCCCCTCTTATGTTGAATGTGTACTGGTGCAATACTCCCAACTGTTTTACTACTGGCAACTATCTAGATTAATCTGGGCAGCGTAGACTAAATGTGTTTCTGTGAGTTGCTTTCATTAACATACCAGAGAGGTCTCTAAAATCCATAAATGTCCAAAACTTTGCACTTTAACTTATTAATTTTTTTTTTTAATCATAAAAGGCACACATGCCGCACACATTCTGTGATCTCTAAATACAACACAGGTACTAGAACTTCAAGATCTCATCATATCACCCAAGCACTGAATGGTCTCGCAACACGAATTTTTGGCCTACTTTTTTTCAGTTCAGTTCAACAGTGCTTTTTTGGCATGAATGTTTGAAATTACATTGTTGCCAAAGCAAATAGTGTGGGTAGATTAAATTTAAAGTTACACAAATAATACATTTATTTGCATTTAAATATTACAAACATAAACACAAAACATAAGCAAACCACTTAACAACAGGAAAAAAAACAAACTGAGAGGTAAGTATCTGAACATATAATGCTTATTCAGGGTGTGTGCAGAATATTCAGTGTCCCACTGTTCCTCAGGCTATCACATTCACGCACACCCACTTTGCAGTGAAGGCTGCAGTGTGTCCTTTTCCTAAGATTTTCTCATCTTCTGTTAGTTCACAGAAATTTGGTAATTGGTGAGTGATTGTCTGTGAAAGTCTTTGTGTTGATATTTATCACAGTAGAGGAGGAAGTGCAGCTCTGTCTCGACCTCATCGCTCATACACTGAGAACAGTCTCTGTTCTCTGGGCAGCCAGGTTCTCATGTCAGCCCTTCTCCACGGCAAGACTTTGCTCACGCAGCCTGTACTTACTGCTTTGATAAATGTTCAGACTCTTTATTAGTACCTAGAATAATGAAGACTACAGCAGGAGCAGAGCTTCTGCTTATAAAGCCCTGTAGTTAGGAACAGCATTCCAATTCAAATAGTTCCACTCTTGGGTAAAGATGCAGATCTGGGGGATTCATGGGCTTAAGAGTTTTGGTAAACTGGGATGTTTTGATGTCACCCCCCCCCCCCCACTCTCACATGTTCACCTAGGTTTGTTGACAGTGCAGTGGCAGGCCACTATGTCCCAGTGTGCCCTCAAGCCTGTATTAACATTAGAGCTCTCCCTTTTAGTCACATTATCATAGCTAGTCCTGCTGGAGTCCCTGCTTGAATTCTGATCACAACTGATATCCTTTTGAAGCACTAGAGGACAAAAACATAACAATAACCTGTTCTCACTCTTGCTAGTTCCCCAACCCCCTCTCCTGGCATGTGTTTGGTAAGTCAGAGGAAACTGGAGAACGTGGAGGAAACCCATGCTAACATGGGGAGAACATGAAAAACTCCACAAAGACAGTATCCTGAGCCCAACCCAGAACCAACCCAGGGACCCTGGAGCTGTGAAGTGTAAAAATGCCACCCGCTAGCTCAATAAATATTTTCAAATCCAGTTTAAAAACGTACATCTTTAATTTGTCCTACTCTTAAGCTTGAAATTTATTTTATGTTTTTCATAATATTAAATTAAATCATTAGTGATCTATGTCAGCTCTTTAACAACCTTTACCAACCTTTACCACAAACATCTTGTTTTGACCTTCTAATCTTTTGTATGTAAAGTAGTTTAAAATTCTGAACTCATGATGACTTTGCAAAGGTGGGCATTTTTAAAATCTCATTTGCTTTAATTGGCTACAGTAATGATATCTTATTCAAATATGCCAATAAAAAATAATTACTGTTACATTACAGGATCCAATATTGCTTTTTATATTACCTGCTGCAGATGTCTTATTTTATCTCCTCCCAAACTCTCAGTACCTTCACACAATTAGCCAAATTTATTCTTTATTTTCACCTGTCAAATAAACATATCAAGTAATAAAAAATAATATGAAAATTATAATTAAAAAAACAAAGCAACAACAATGCAAATAATAAGTAAAAGATGGGTGGGTAAAATAAAGCATTGTGTATACTGATTAAAAACTCTTGTAGTGCATCCTTAAAAATTAAACTCTAAAAAGCCAGAAACTCATTTTAGCAAGGTAATTGCAGAAATTATAACAAGAATTTGAGCAAAAACAATTTTAAATGATATACTATGTATACATGATGAGTTATAAGGTTCTGCATTGTGTTGTGTATAAAACCCTAAGGCTTATCCCCTCCAAGGCAACAAACTGTATGTTGCCATCAATAGGGTACAAGTGGTCACCAAAGGATTTGTAGGTTTTTCTGCCAGTCTGAATACAAAAACAAAAAAAGACAGAAAGGAGAAAGATCAACTGACCGCTTTCAATAAAATACTGACTGATGCAACACTGTATCTTGTAGAAGAATGGAGTTGCTGAGAGAAATTTCATAACCTGCAACATACCAGAGGTCTAGGTGTGTTAATCGTATCTAATGCATGAATAAAATACTCAGTGCTGAGTAGTGATCTTTGATCTACCATTGGAGTTGAGTGGGATTGTTTTGTTTTGTTTTTTAAAAACTGTCTTAATAACCAGTATTTCATTTAGTACAAGAAATCAAATGGCAATTCAGATAATAAAAATATGCATTCTGAAATAACAGTGGGCATTGCTCTTCATATCACTGATGCTGTCCACATTTTTTGAATGATTGAACAATATTGAGCCATTTTCTCATGCAACTTACTGGCTGGCTGTAATGAATTTACACTGCATGTCTAGTTAGCATTAATATAATCCAAATACACTATAGGGCCAAAAGTGGTGCTTGAAAGTTTGTGAACCCTTTAGAATTTTCTATATATCTGCATGACTATGACCAAAAACATCATCAGATTTTCACACAAGTCCTAAAATAGTCAAAGAGAACCCAATTAAAAAAATGAGACAAAAATATTATACTTGGCCATTTATTTATTCAGGAAAATTATCCTCTGTGAGTGACAAAAGTATGTGAAGATCTAGGATTCACAGTTAATTTGAAGGTGAAATTAGAGTCAGGTGTTTTCAATCAGTGGGATGACAATCAGGTGTGAGTGAGCGTCCTGTTTTATTTATTTTTTTTTTAAAAAAGGGCTCTATAAAAGTCTGATCTTCACAACACGTTTGTGGAAGTGTATCATGGTATGAACAAAGGAGATGCAAGAAGAAAACCACTGCTCTCCACAAAGAACATTGCTGCCTGTCTGCACTTTGCTAAAGATCATGTGGACAAGCCAGAATCTATTGGATAAATGTTTTGTGAATGGATGAGACAAAAATAGAACTTTTTGGATTAAATGAGAAGCGTTATGTTTGAAGAAAGGAAAACACTGCAATCCAGCATGAGAACCTTATCCCATCTCTGAAACATGGTGGTGGTAATATCATTAATTTAATAGAAATGTTGTGGAAGGACATGAAGCAAACAGTTCATGTGAGAAAACCCACCAAAATCCCAGAGTTTAAGCTGTTTTGAGGAATGGGCTAAAATTCCTTCAAGCCGACGTGCAGGACTGATCAACAGTTACCAGAAACGTTTAGTTGCAGTTACTGCTGCACAAGGGGGTGACACCAGATAATGAAAGTGAATGTTCCCATACTTTTGCCACTCACAGATATGTAATATTGGATCATTTTCCTCAATAAATAAATGACCAAGTATAATATTTTTGTCTCATTTGTTTAATTGGGTTCTCTTTATCTACTTTTAGGACTTGTCTGAAAATCTGATCATGTTTTAGGTCATATTTATGCAGAAATATAGAAAACACTTTCAAGCACCACTGTATGTGTGCACGTGACCATCACACCCATATGTGCCCATTCCAAACCCATGGGAATAAACACAGAGTTGGTTCCCCTTTGCTGTTATAACAGCACTCCACTCTTCTGGGAAGGCTTTCCACTAGATTTTGGAGCGTGGCTGTGGGGATTTGCATTCAGCCACAAACCATCCATGGGTCATGTACTGAATGAGAAGGCCTGGTCTGCAGTTGGCAAAACATCTGTTTTGCTGCAAATACTTTTTAGCAGGAAAAGATAAAAACAATGAGGTTTTTATGTCAACAACAGTACAAGCTTTGTGCAGACAATAGAGACACTCTGAATAAAATAAAGTGTGGACAAAGTTAAATTGGTAGCTCTCTAGTGTTACGTTACTGGGGTGAAGAGTTAGATAGGATGCACTCGCAGGGGAAAGTGGTCATTTTATTAGGAACAAAACACCGGGCACATTCAAAAGTGACGGGACATCAACATAATAAATAAAGAGGAAAGCATATCACTTTTCCAAAAAGGGGTTAGCCACTGAAGAGAACACTTATAGGACAAAATTCCAGAAAGTCATGAAACATTCATTCAAAGGCTTACAGGGCAAAAAACCCGAACATCATTAAACAGGAATCGCAAGGTTTACAGGGCAAAATACCAGAACATCATTAAACAGGAATCGCAAGGTTTACAGGGCAAAAAACCCGAACATCATTAAACAGGAATCGCAAGGTTTACAGGGCAAAAAACCCGAACATCATTAAACAGGAATCGCAAGGTTTACAGGGCAAAATCCAGAGAGACAGGAAACATTACTCCAAAGGCTTACAGGGCAAAAATCCCGGAAGTAGCGAGGAACCCGGGAGCGCCGGGTAAACAAAAATTTCAAAACTAGCGC
Source organism: Cranoglanis bouderius (assembly GCA_023630585.1). NCBI lineage: Eukaryota > Metazoa > Chordata > Actinopteri > Siluriformes > Cranoglanididae > Cranoglanis > Cranoglanis bouderius. Next base: position 6,373,701 of record CM042547.1, read on the forward strand.
AAGGACCAGGGAACACCTGGTAAACAAAACCCTAGGAAAAAACTACGAAGCTTGAGCTTCCTCGCTACCGATCATTATCATCAGGAACATATCGTTAAGTTTACCTATAACGAGTCCCTTTCAGTTATTCTAACTTATCACCACTATTCAATATCAATATACTTCAATTCACTTCATTCTAGTTCAATACTCCGCAAAGACGTGGACAAAATTAGGGGTTTTAGTACCAAAGGAAATTAAGCGCAAACGAGAAGAAACACACGACACCTGGAAATAATGATTAGACAATAACAGTTGGACCAATGAGGAAGCGGGGGAAGAGACATGACGTAAAAAAAACAAAGGAGCACATGGCAATGTAAACAAAACCAGAGTCTTTGTAATAGGATTGTCCAGCGGAGAGTTCCTTTTAATAATAGCGCTAGAAAGCGCGTAGACATGCTGCTCCATAGCGGGGCAGCGATTCATGCTGTTCCTTCCCGGAGCAGCGATTCATGCTGCTCCTTCCCGGAGCAGCGATTGGCGAGAGCTCTAACAGAGCCCCCCCCCTAAGGCACGGCTCGCGAAACGCCGCAAGTTTTGTCTGTTCTGGCGGACCCGGGCCCGTGGGCAGGATTGGCACATCTGCCCCCCTGGAACCGAGGCTGGTGCAATTTAATGTCCCGCAGCCAGAGCCGACTGTGTCGTGTTGTGGACTTGGACGCGGACCTGGACGAGGACCTGAACGAGGACCAGGACCAGGACCAGGACGAGGACCAGAACCGATGCTTGGCCTGGACCTCAGAGCTGCGCGTGATCTGATGCTTGGCCTGGGTCTCCGAGCTGCGCGTGACCTGGTATTTGGCCTGGAACTTGGAGTTGCGCGTGACCTGGAGCTTGGCCTGGAACTCGGAGTTGCGCGTGACCTGGAGCTTGGCTTGGAACTCGGAGTTGCGCGTGACCTGGAGCTTGGCCTGGAACTCGGAGTTGCGCGTGACCTGGAGCTTGGCCTGGATCTCCAAGCTGCGAGTGACCTGGCGCTCTGTCTGGAACCCGGACTGGAACCTGATTCAGCTCCTGGATTAGAGACAGTGGAGGAGACAGTGGAGGAGTGAGTTGGGTTGGAGACTGAGGAGGAGACAGGGCTGGAGACTGAGGAGGAGACAGGGCTGGAGACTGAGGAGGAGACAGGGCTGGAGACTGAGGAGTGAGCTGGGTTATAAGCGGAGCTGGGAGTGAAATCACCCTCTGCACTGAGAAGGAGGGCTAACACCCATCCCGAAATTAAACCTATGTAGCCATCATAAAAATCAGAAACTGAACTTGGAAAATTATTGGAAATTGGGCTTGGACTTGTAACTGGACTAGGAACTAAATGAGTAACTCGACTGGGACTGAGAGCTGGACTGGGAGATGGACGGGGAACAGGATTGGGAGCAGGACTGAGAACTGGATTGGGAGCAGGACTGAGAACTGGATTGGGAGCAGGACTGGGAACTGGATTGAGAACCGGAGTGAGAGCAGGACTGGGAACTGGATTGAGAACCGGAGTGGGAGCAGGACTGAGAACCGGACTGAGAACAGGATTAGGAGCAGGACTGAGAACTGGATTGGGAGCAGGACTGGGAACTGGATTGGGAACCGGAGTGGGAGCAGGACTGAGAATAGGACAGAAATCTGGACATGGACTTGAACATGAACTTGGATTAGGGTAGGAACCTGGACATGGACTTGAACATGAACTTGGATTAGGGCAGGAACCTGGACATGGACTTGGGCATGGACTAGGAGTGGAGGTTTCTTCTAGAACCTCTGAGACGAGCAGGCCAGGAGAGGAGGTTTCCTCTTTATTCGCTGGCTGCTGCTTGGGGCTGGAGGTCGCCTTGTTAACCTCCCTGAGCAGCTCCGCTGTGGAGACCTTCTGCTGGGCCTCCGGCTGGAGCTCGGGGTTGGAGGTTGCCATGTTAACCTCCAGTTGCAGCTCCCTTGAGGAGACTTCCTGCTGGGTCTCCCGCTGGAGCTCTGAGGGTGCCCGCCCGTGGAGCCGCTTATGCACCCGCCAGCTGCCCTTGAAACAGTTTTGGGAGCAGAAGTAGCTGCTCCTTACTCCCTGGTTCCTGCAGGTGGGGCACTGCAGGATGGCTGGTCGGGTGCATCCCTCGGTGGAACACTCCTGGTTTTGGGGATGTGAGAAGCAGGCCGCCATGTTAGCCCGCTTACTCCCATAATGTTCCAGGAAAGAGTGGCTAGGTCGGTCGCCCAGACGGTCCTTCCCCAAAAAGGTCCTGAGGTCGGGTTGGAAGTCTGGGCTTCCGAACACCTGGACCAGTAGATCCACAAAGCCCGAAACTGTTTTGAACTTCGTGGATCCACTGGCAAGGTGAAGCTCCGCCCATTGGCGAGCACAGCCGACCAAACGAGAGAGGAGGAACCCCACCCACTGTTCCTCGTCGGGCTTGGGGTCCTCCAAACTCAGGAAATAAATTTGTGCCTGCAAGAAGAAGCATTGTGGCCAGGTGGAAAAACCGTCATACTCATCAGGGGGATAAACAAAGGTCCATTGGGGGAAAAAAATTGAATCATAAGCAGGCATATAAAATGTGGCGTGGCGTGGCATGGCGTGGTGTGCCCTCACTTTTTAGCCACTGAAGAGAACACTTATAGGACAAAATTCCAGAAAGTCATGAAACATTCATTCAAAGGCTTACAGGGCAAAAAACCCGAACATCATTAAACAGGAATCGCAAGGTTTACAGGGCAAAAAACCCGAACATCATTAAACAGGAATCGCAAGGTTTACAGGGCAAAAAACCCGAACATCATTAAACAGGAATCGCAAGGTTTACAGGGCAAAAAACCCGAACATCATTAAACAGGAATCGCAAGGTTTACAGGGCAAAATCCAGAGAGACAGGAAACATTACTCCAAAGGCTTACAGGGCAAAAATCCCGGAAGTAGCGAGGAACCCGGGAGCGCCGGGTAAACAAAAATTTCAAAACTAGCGCAAGGACCAGGGAACACCTGGTAAACAAAACCCTACGAAAAAACTACGAAGCTTGAGCTTCCTCGCTACCGATTATTATCATCAGGAACATATCGTTAAGTTTACCTATAACGAGTCCCTTTCAGTTATTCTAACTCATCACCACTATTCAATATCAATATACTTCAATTCACTTCATTTCAATTCAATCTACTTCAATTCACTTCATTCTAGTTCAATACTCCGCAAAGATGTGGACAAAATTAGGGGTTTTAGTACCAAAGGAAATTAAGCGCAAACGAGAAGAAACACACGACACCTGGAAATAATGATTAGACAATAACAGTTGAACCAATGAGGAAGCGGGGGAAGAGACATGACGTAAACAAAAACAAAGGAGCACATGGCAACGTAAACAAAACCAGAGTCTTTGTAATAGGATTGTCCAGCGGAGAGTTCCTTTTAATAATAGCGCTAGAAAGTGCGTAGACATGCTGCTCCATAGCGGGGCAGCGATTCATGCTGTTCCTTCCCGGAGCAGCGATTCATGCTGCTCCTTCCCGGAGCAGCGATTGGCGAGAGCTCTAACATCTAGTTTGTCATTGCACGAAACTGATACAAAAATATATTCCCAGGATGTGAAAATGAAATGAATAAACCAGAATGGAAAGTGAAGCACAAATTTAGTTGGACATTATGAGGAAAATAAAAGTTCTTTGATTATTAGAGTCTGACAAAATGAGTTGTACAGTCATAAAAGCAATTAAACTAAATAAATTTAGTATATTTGCTATCCTAAAATGTAAATTGAGCTTTGGAAACTTTGAAACAGATGGTCAGGGAAGCCACTTATAGTTTTAAGCCTTTGTTTGAGTGTCTACACACTCCTTGATGTTCTCCTTTCTAGCCTCCTGGGATGACAAGTTGTTTTACAAAATCTCTATATATGGCTTCAGCTGTCAAAATAAGTCTCTTGGGTTATCAGTAGCATGCCATTACAGTCAAAAATATGCAGTTCAAAATACCAAAGCTTTGCTTAACAGGGTTCAGCAGCCAATCTGGATCCTGCTTCGTTAATGAGTATGCTTCTGTGTGTGCAACCAATTAGCTTTGTTGAGGAATTTTACAGTGGACTCACAGAATATGACACATCTCTAAGTTCATAACACAAGGGTTTGTCTATTTTACACAGCACCACAGAAACCTTACATACATATCAGAAGTACAGGAAATAACACTTTCTACAACCCCAATTCCGAAAAAGATGGGACAGTATTGGAAGATGCAAAAAAAAAAAAGAGTCATTTGAAGATTCACTTCACCCTGTACTATATTGAAAGGACATTATTAACACATTATTTGATGTTTTACTTTGTGAATTTAATTTATTTTTGAAAATATACACTCCTTTGAAATCTGATAACTGCAACACACTAAAAAAGTTGGGACAGTCGACTGTTTACCACTGCGTAACATCACCTTTTCTTTTAATAACACTTATTAAGTGTTTGGGCACTGAAGACATTTTCCCCCATTCATCCATTATGCATTTCTTCAGCTGTGCAACTGTATGGGGCCTTTGTTGCCTTATACTGCGTTCATAATGCGCCACACAATCTCAACCGGAGACGGGTCAGGACTGCAGGCAGGCCATGCTAGCACCCGCACTCTCTGCCTTTGCAACCATGCGCTTGTAATACGGGCAGAATGTGGTTTGGCGTTGTCCTGCTCTGGATGGCAGCATATGTTGCTCCAAAATGTGTACATATCTTTCTGCATTAATGATGCCTTCACAGATGTGCAAGTTACCCATGCCATGGGCACTGACACACCCCCATACCATGACAGCCGCTGGCTTTTGGTCCTGACGCTGATAACAGCTTGGATGGTCCTTTTCCTTTTTGGCCCGGAGAACATGACAGCTGTTTTGTTCAAAAATTATTTGAAATGTTGCCTCATCTGACCACAAAACACGATTCCACTGTGCTACTGTCCATCTCAGATGAGACCGAGCCCAGAGAAGTTGGTGGCGCTTCTGGACAGTGTTGATGTATGGCTTCTGCTTTGCATAGTAAAGCCTTAAAATCCTACCAATTTGTCTTTGGGGAATGTTGTTCTCAAAGTGTTGGATTATTCGCTGATGCATCTGTTGGCAGATTGGCGAACCTCGACCCATCCTTGCTCTAGAAGGACTAGGCCTTTTTTGGAGGCTCCTTATATACTATGATTGCACGATTGCATCACCTGTTTCACATCACCTTCTTATTTCAACTTGTCACTTTTTTGGAACGTGTTGCATGCATCAATTTCAAAATAAACATTTATCTTCAAAAGAACTATGTAGTTGATTAGGTAAAACATCAAGTACCTTGTCTTTATACGTTTCTTGTTTAAATACAATTCAAAGTACATTTACAAATCACTCCTCTTATTAGCATTTTCCATGCTGTCCCAACTTTTTCGGAATTGGGGTTGTATGAAGCCTATATTTATAAACCTTTATTACTGAATCAATTCAGTAACCATTTAATGGTACTTTTGGCCATAAAGTAGGCATAACCAGTCATGAAGATGTCATGTCACATTCTCTCATAAGTTGGCATGACAGCTTACATACAGTGGTAAATGGCATGATAGTTGCCATAATGTTTAATGCCATGGCAGCTTATGGCCCATGCTAATTTTAGCATTTGCTCTAATACATGGAACGCATTTTATGAAAACTGTAGTAACATAATATTTTATTCCATAGCAACAAAAATACATATTTCTGATAGAGGCTAGTAGATTGGCTAGTGTGTTACCACTGTGCTTTTTAATTCTCAACTCTGATTGGCCAGAAGTTGTTTAAGTAATTTCTTCTATAATATACACATACTAATATTAGTATTATTTAACAAAGAAAAACCTACAGAATAATCATTGTGTGGTGAAGTTTTCTGTGAGGAGACATTAATTTAATATTAATGGAAGGAGTCTCCAGTGCCATCAATTTGTAGCAGTCAGAGGTAAAACTGTTCCTTCAAGTTTTCTGCCACAGGAAAGTCTACACAAGGAAGGACATTGTACTTTATAGTTTCACAGTAACATGACAAACTACCTTTTTGTCTTATTAAAAAGAGAAGGGAAAAAAGGAATGATGAATGGAATGACAGTTTATAGCTTGTATATGTAATGTAAATGATAACAGGAAGTAACTTGTTTTGTGGACATTACACATTGTATGTAACTACACACACATAGAAATTATGGTGTGTCCTTCTTTAATAAGTCAAAGTTGTAATTGTTGTCAAATTGCTGTGTTATAAGAGCAATAAAACTCTTTGAGATGTATTGGTCAGGCCACATCACACTACCCTGTCATTGCTGCTAAACAGAAATAAAAATTTTAAAAAAGAATTAATTACAAAGAAGTATTATTTTTTTATTAAAAGTGACAAGAACAGAGCAAGTCAACCCCCATCATGATGCTGCCACATATTTAGCAATGAAATGTTATAATAGTACTCATAGTTTTTTTTTTGTTTTTTTTTTATGAGGAAATTATGTCAAGTAACATTTAATATCAAAGCAGATATAACACTAATTCTGTCATGCATTATATTTTTATTATAACATCTATCATAAAACACGTAATAAATCATATGTTAAACAGTGTGACTCTTGGATCACTGAGTCTGACAAACCACACCAATTTCTTGTATTTCTAGACAACTGACTGACCTTCTCTCCTCACATTGCTTATGTTTCTGCTTTACAACATCAGGAGGATCTGGCCATTTCTCTCCACAGAGGCCACTCAGGTGAGGCCATAAATTCTCCCACACCACCTTATTTCTGCATTTCCTCCACCGGCATCCTGTAGCTGCCTGCATCAGATTTAAAACACTGATGCCTGCCTACAGAGTCAGAAATGGACCAGTCCCTACCTACCTGAAGGCACTTATCACACCCTGCTCTGCTCCAAACTCCTTTTGAGCCACTAGAACACTTGACCCATGGTCTCTCAGGATACAAGGAAGATGTATCATGACTCTTCTCTGTACTGGCACCCAGGTGGTGGAACCTCCCTTAGCAGTCTAGACAACTAAAAGCCAACTTCCTCATTAAGCACACAAAGAACTTCTGTAAGTTGCTCTGGTAAGGGCATCTGCTGAATGCTATAAATGTAAATGTAAGATTATATTTACATGTCATTATATTGTGATTTAGATATTTGATGCAGTAATTGACAATACAGTGTATTAAAGTGTAATGTAGAAATACAGATACATTTTACAAACTTTATTTAATTTAACAAAGAAGTTCACTAAGGACACAAGTAAAAAAAAAAAAAAAAAAAAAGTCCAAAAATTACAATAATATTTTTGTAGCACCTGTCTGCAAGACACAATGTCATGTCAACACTGGAATCAGCATTAAACTACAACTCCTAGAGTACAGCACGACCTACAAACATGGCCGCCAAGGACTACAAGTCACAGCCACTCTGGCTGATTCTCAATTCTAAGAACGCAAAGAACAAACTTGCGTTCTCATGAAGACCAGTCTTGCCAGGCTACCTTGAAAGAACAAACTCGGAAGGACAGGAGGACACAGAACGCATCTTTGCAAGAATTGAACGAAATTACAGAAATGAGGAAGGTGATTGAAATACATCAGTCTGGGAAAGGTTACAAAGCTATTTCAAAGGCTCTGGGACTCCAAAGAACCACAGTGAGGGCCATTATCTCCAAATGGAAAAACTTGGCACAGTAGTGAATCCCAGAAGTGGTCGAACTTCCAAAATTCCTCCAAGAGCATAGCAACTACTCATCCAGGAAGTCACAAAAGAGCCAAGGACAACATCAAAGGACCTACAGGCCTTTCTTGCATCAATCAAGTTTACTGTTCATGATTCCACTATCAGAAAGACACTGGGCAAAAATGGCATCCATGGAAGAGTGGCGAGGTGAAAACCACTGCTAACCCAGAAGAACATTAAGGCTCATCTGAATTTTTCCAAAACACACCTTGATGATCCTCAAACCTTTTGGGAGAATGTTCTATGGACTGATGAGTCGAAAGTGGAACTGTTTGGAAGACAGGGGTCCCGTTACATCTGCCATAAACAAAACACTGAATTCCACAAAAAGAACATCATACCTACAGTCAAGCATGGTGTTGGAAGTGTGATGGTGTGGGGATGCTTTGTTGCTTCAGGGCTTGGGCAACTTGCAGTTATTGAGGGATATGAATTCTGCTCTCTACCAGAAAATCCTAAAGGAGAATGTCCGGTCTTCAGTCTGTAAGTTGAAACTCAGGTGCAACTGGATTATTCAGCAAGACAATGATCCAAAGCATCCAAAGTCCTAGTCCCAGAAGAATGTGAAAGACTGATCTCCAGTTATCAGAAGCATTTGGTTGTTATTGCTGCTAAAAGTGGCACAAACAGATTTTAAGTTTAAGGAGGCAGTTAGTTTTTTCCCATTGGTGATCGTTGTTCGATAACTTTTTTTGCTTCAATAAAAATAAATAAATAAATAAAAACTGTATTGTGTTTACTCAGGTTGCATTTGTTTTGTGTTGTATTTCATTTGAAGATCTAAAACTACTTAGTATGAGATGTACACAAAAACAGAAGAAATCAGGAAGGGGCAAATACTTTTTCACAGCACTGTACAAAGATAAAATATTGAAGTGTTATGTGCACACATTCTTGTTCACTTTTTGGCAACCTGCATATACAAAATGAAAGAGACATTTTATGATGAATAGTGACACTTTTGATGAAGTGTGACACTTGTGTTATGACATGATCACAGTTAATTTCAGTGTTTTATTGAAGTTTTGAGACATCACAGCGGAGTTTATAAAACTGCTTGCAAAGCATTATGACCATATTTCAAAGCATTAGAAGCACAATGATTTATGAACATGGGCTTTATAGAAAATATTATCACACTGGACTGTTTCCAGAACTTGGGAGAACATTCCACAAATACCTAAACTCATACATACCTAAACGTTATGTGCTTTGAAACTTTCACATTATCTATAACAAGCAGTGTTCTGAAATGTTGTGTTTTACACAGTTCTACTAATGCAGCAGGTGTAACAAAAGAATGCTAGTCTAAACTATACAGTAGACTTGTCATGGGAATTCATATTCATTATAAATTGGTTCCCCACTTCAGTGTAAAATTCAATTAGGATGTGTTCCAGAGATTTGCCAATGTAATTTCTTTCCTTCTCTCATATTCGTTGTTTTTTGTTTTTCTTTTTGTTTTTTTTGTCAAAAAATAAAAGGTTCAACTATCATAGCATCCTGTGAAATACTCGCTAGAAGGCCTCATTCGAACACTTCAGTGCCAGTAAACACAGAGGGACAGAGCAAGTGCAGGCTGATTGCTCCAGTCCCAATGTCAAAATGCCTCCTTAGTCTTAATGAGAATCTCTGCAGCCCTCTGGGAAACAGTGCACCTGCAAGTCAGGCACTCGCAACTCACTCACACTGAGCCACACACACACATGTACCATACACTCACAAGACATCCAGTATATTAGACTCAGACGCACACCTTGGTAAGATCTTGTACCCATCATTCTCCCTCATGGTGTCCTGCATACACTGCATACATCCCCTTTTTCTAGGTTCCACTGCTAGTTCAGAGAATCTTTCAAAGAGCTGGCTCACATTCCATCAGTTTGCGGAACTATTATGTAGTCAGATATGGAGGCTTTTTAAGAATGCACAGCATTGATTCAATTCAATTATATTTTATTTATATAGTGCTTTTAACAATGGGCATTGTCACAAAACAGCTTTACAAGAATCAGGATGTTGATTTCAGAGGCAATAGTGGCAAGGAAAACTCATGAGGAAGAAACCTTGAGAGGAACCAGGCCCAAAAGGGAATCCGTCCATTTTCTAGGTGACACCAGATTCTCACCAGATAAATCATTACTCTATCTCAATTTGTCACATCCAGTTCCACCACCACAGCTCCAGGAGCCACCTCTCTCCATCTGCCTATCGATATCACCTGTCTCTTATTTTCTGTGCATTTACTTTGTGTATATATACCAGTGCATTTGTGACTATTTGGTTTGCAACTCCGTGCAGTCATTTTTCTGTTTTCTTGCTTTCAACCTTGTAACGAATCAATCATTACTAGCATTATTCTTTTCCACCAGAATAATGTAATGGATCAACTTTAAACGTGAAAAACTAAACAGAAGCACATGCATGGATTCGAAGCACCTTTTTAAAGGAGATGAGTTTTAAAGCGTGCCCGCATTATCTACCAGAATGTGTAGTAACTCGGATGAATCTGCAACGTTTAAAAATATTCTCCACCAGTTACAATTTATGTAACGAATTAAAAGATGTTTAACACGTTTAAATGTATTCTCCAATTTATATAAGGAATTAGCTCGAATGGCGTGAAATATATCTATATATCTAATCAACGTGTGTTGTGACCAGTTATAAATATACATCAGCCATGAAAGGGAATTCGTGTATGTGCACATATACATATAGATAATTAACTACAACGGATTATAATTAATTATGACTATGTGTGTGATCTAGATCAGCTTTTAGGATTAGCTGTAGTCTAGTTTGGAATTATGAACTCTAAAGAGGGAGTTTATCCTTCTGGCCAGGAAGGAAATCTCCGTTTCCAGAGCGTGTAGCCAAAGAATTTTGTTATTAAAATTAGAGCGGGTAACCAAGATGTTATGCAGCGTAGAAGTGACTATATTATATGACCAAAACAGAGACAAATCAAGCGTGGTGATAATAGATTTTAATAACTAGATGTAACTATGGATACACACGACTAACTCTAAGCAAAACATACATATGTACATCTATATACAAGGAAAGAAAAGGGATAGAGAGAAAGTAATGACATAAAAGGGAATGGCAGACAAAAACACAACTAATTAGCCTTTTTCAAAACCAGCAACGAACTTAAATCTCCTGTAAACAGGGGTACAATCTTAAACGCAGATATAGCTCCATTAACTATACTTGCATGGCTTTGTTTGAAAGTTCGCATGAGGTCGTGTAGAGTTCGCTGGTTCGTCGTGCCGTTTGGAAAGGCGTGGGCCGTGAGGCAGTTGCATCCTTTGTCCGGGAGAGAGAGATCCTGGCTTCCTCTTCCCAGGGCACGTGGCCCCGGGGGAGAGAAACCGGAAAGAGTGTAGAAGTGAAGTTGAAGAGTGTGAGTAAAGAGAGTGACGGAAGAAGAGAGAGAGTTTCAAAGCGTGGTGTTGTTTTAAAGACAACACCAACACACACACCTCTTTGGGCTATGGGCCAATCAGGAAGTTGGATTTGTTGGCGGGATGAACTCTCTTTGTCTGGTCTCAGACCCAAATTTGCATGTCCAGGGAGGAGCCGGTTTAAACCATATTACATGTGAAATTAAGAAAAAGCATGAAATAAAGTATCCCATTGCAATATGATATGCATAATCAATCAGGGTATCGCAAGACGATTAACCACATACCAAATTCGATGGACTTGTAAAGAATATTACAAGTAAAACATGGTTACAGACATTTAAAATAATATCCTAAGTTAAAACTATCTAAAATCATTATAGTTATGTTACATAAACACACAATATATGCAAACACGAAAACATCACACTATTTGGACATCGAATAATTACATATAATTATATGTTACATTCAAAAGAAATTCTTACATTGTGTGTGTGCTCGGGTGTGTGCTTTGTGTGTGTGTGTTTGTGTGTGTGTGTGTGTGTGTGTGTGTGTGTGTGTGAAGAGGGGGGGTTGTGTCGCATTCCGATGGCATCTGGTGAAGAGGTTAGATAAGGATTCACAGCTCAAGGAGACAGAGAAACTTCTTTGCAAAATCCAGGCTGATTCAGAAATCAGTTTGATACATTCAGACGTTACAACCTTAAGTCTTTTTTTTTTTTTTTTTAAAGCATCAGGGTCTTTATGATTACAGCAGAAGTTTTAAGATGCAAGTCTACAGTATTCAAGTGAAATTATACACTGAAGAATGGCTTGGGCCTAAACGGTTTTTGGTAAGTGCACTCTTTAGGATATGAATGTGGGACCATCCACAGCAAACTACAGGTTATCCACGCCAAGTCCCAACCTCACAAATTACTTGTTGGTGGAAAAGGGTTAACGCTATATAAATCTCCCTCAGGTACAGTTGGGGGAAAAAGTATTTGATCCCCTGTTGATTTTGTTCATTTGCTCACTGACAAAGAAATGATCAGTCTATAATTTTAATGGTAGGTGTATTTTAACAGTGAGAGACAGAATAACAACAAAAAAAATCCAGAAAAACGCATTTCAAAAAAGTTATAAATTGATTTGCATTTTAATGAGGGAAATAAGTATTTGATCCCCTATCAATCAGCAAGATTTCTGGCTACCAGGTGTCTTTTACACACATAATGAGCTGAGATTAGGAGCACTCTCTTAAAGGGAGTGCTCCTAATCTCAGTTTGTTACCTGTAAAAAGACACCTGTCCACAGAAGCAATCAATCAATCAGATTCCAAACTCTCCACCATGGCCAAGACCAAAGAGCTGTCCAAGGATGTCAGGGACAAGATTGTAGACCTACACAAGGCTGGAATGGGCTACAACACCATCGCCAAGCAGCTTGGTGAGAAGGTGACAACAGTTGGTGCGATTATTCACAAATGGAAGAAACTGTCAGTCTCCCTCGGTCTGGGGCTCCATGCAAGATCTCACCTCGTGGAGTTTCAATGATCATGAGAACAGTGCGGAATCAGCCCAGAACTACACGGGAGGATCTTGTTAATGATCTCAAGGCAGCTGGGACCGTAGTCACCAAGAAAACAATTGGTAACACACTACGCCGTGAAGGGCTGAAATCCTGCAGTGCCCACAAGGTCCCCCTGCTCAAGAAAGCACATGTATAGGCCCATCTGAAGTTTGTCTGAATGATTCAGAGGAGAACTGGGTGAAAGTGTTGTGGTCAGATCTCTATGGCATCAACTCAACTCGCTATGTTTGGAGGAGGAGGAATGCTGCCTATGACCCCAAGTCATAACACCATCCCCACCGTCAAACATGGAGGTGGGAACATTATGTTTGAGGGTGTTTTTCTGCTAAGGGGACAGGACAACTGCACCGCATCAAATGGACGATGGACGGGGCCAGGTACCGTCACATCTTGGGTGAGAACCTCCTTCCCTCAGTCAGGACATTGAAAATGACCTTAATGACTTGGGGAGGATCTGCAAAGAGGAGTGGGACAAATTCCCTCCTGAGATGTGTGCAAACCTGGTGGCCAACTACAAGAAATGTCTGACCTCTGTGATTGCCAACAAGGGTTTTGCCACCAAGTACTAAGTCGAAGGGGTCAAATACTTATTTCCCTCATTAAAATGCAAATCAATTTATAACTTTTTTGAAATGCAATTTTCTGGATTTTTTTGTTGTTATTCTGTCTCTCACTGTTAAAATACACCTACCATTAAAATCATAGACTGATCATTTCTTTGTCAGTGGGCAAACGTACAAAATCAGTAGGGGATCAAATACTTTTTTCCCCCACTGTATGTTGCTCACTCCACAAGACAAGAATCCCACCAACTTCCATTGTGCCTTCACACACATTCACTGGTTTCATAGTGTCAACCTCAGAACAGTTGTGAAATTTCAAACCTGGGTTTGTTTAAGGGGGACCAATTTCCTATTACAGGATGCCTATTGTTAGGTAGTAAGTGGGGCATTCTTCATTTCTGAAGGTGCTCATTAATCACATCTGAATGAAAGAAATGAGAAACACAAGGACAAAGGGCACTGATGAAATTCCATTACAGGCATCAGCTTGCAGATTTAGTCATGAAATATGAAGCAGGACAAAACATGGCTTATGGTGTGTGGGGGAGGAAAGCAATTGTGTGTGACGTGAATCTTTACCCAACATGTCAGTGTCACCTGTGAGAGAGCATTTTCTAATATCTAATACAGAGCTTCAAATGCTTAACACAACAAGTAGTTCTGCAGCATTTATTGTATTTAAATCGAACCCTGGTGCATTTTCCCTCTTTCCCCTTTCACACTCAGGTGCAGACCAAAACAACAAATAGACCAAGACCATCTGAGTGAGGTGGTCACAGTCCTGTTTCAAGTGAACTCTAGTGCAGTTCGATTCTAGTGAGAAAACAAAAAAACAACAACAAAAAACATGACTTTTTATTTTGTGGCAAACAAACCAGAAGTATAAATTTCACTCTGATTCAGACTCGGCAAGCATGCTACTTTGTGTGAAAGCACCCTAAATCCTGAACATTGCTAGGAAAGCCATTCCAAGTTTATGAGCCATATAGAAAAAGGATGTAGCACTTAAACAGTGTTATTTCTGCTATGAACTCTTTGGGTAAGTATAAGCAGGTCAGTAAGGAAAGCATTAGGGAAGCTTCTTAAAATCCTCTCATGACATTTAGATGTTATTTCAGTCACAGTATGCTTTCATCTAAAACACAGTGTCTTAGTGCTCTCCCATCTGTTTTTATGTTTCCAGAGAGATGCTAGAACAGGAAATATAGCTAAAACTGGGACCGTGACTGTCACTTAATAACTAGTGAATGATTATAATCCCCTAATGTTACTACAACATCACGCCCAATACTTTCACTGCTTATCTTTCTGTATGAATTTGAAATGTCAACTACTGCACTCAAGAAGCTATATTTGACACACAATAAAAACCCATTGTGCACTAACTAATTGGCTTTTGAATTGGTTTTCTCTAATGTCAAGCAGTGTATTAAAGAATTAAACTCAGACACCATTTGCATAGTGTAATATGAAGCTGCCCTCATGCAGGGGGGACATGGGGAGAAAGCATATGTGCTCATTTAAATTTCTACTGAGACATGTGTTTTGTGAAGGATGTGTTTTCAGCAGACGAGACAGAGGAAATGCTCAGGTGTAAATGTGATGTTTTAACCTCTGTTTTTTCATGAATGAGGAGGAAATCCATTGCACTTAATCTTGAGGAGAGGTGACAGCATGGCAGACCAGGAGGATATTAAAATAATATGAGATTCACACCCTCATGGCTATGCAAAAGAGTGTCACACACATACTGGTACATACTGTACATGTGTCATGTAAAGGAGACGACCGCAAATGCAAGTGCAGACTTTTATTGTAAATAGTGCAAAATAATTGACTGACACAGTGAGTAAACCCAAAACAGCAAAACATAAAGACTATGATCAAAACTATGGTAGGCAGAGCAATATTCAGACACAACAAGAACTCAAATAGAGGTGCTAATTAATGTGAAACAGGAAACAGGTGTGCATGAACAAATAGGACATGTGACATGGTCATGTGACATGCAGTGGCTGATGGGTACTGTAGTTTGGCACCTCTGACAACATGCATATTGATGGCTATGTGGACTACTTCATGTGATCCAGTCTCTGTATGAGCACAGTGAGAGTGGCACACACATTATTGGCTTGAAGTCAAAACTATGTTTGACTTCATTGGTCAGGGTATGTCTTGTCTTCACTCCTGATTATGAACTTCATGGACAGGATATTACGATGCAAACAATTCTGGAGACATGTCCAGTATAGGGGGCTAGCAGTAATTTCCCTTGTATTTGAAGATAATTTGTCTTTCTCACAGCATTTAGAGTGGACCTATGATTTAAAAATTTGCTGTTGAGTGTGAAACAGCTGGGATGAAAATCAGCAGCACCTCCACCACCTCAGGGCTGACCACCTCAGTTTGCTGCCACCGTGAGCCTCACCAGGAAAAGCAGAAGGAAAATGAATAAATTACTTAATGAAAAAAGAAATCTGAGGACATATACAGTATATGCATACAGTGGGGGAAAAAAGTATTTGATCCCCTGCTGATTTTGTACGTTTGCCCACTGACAAAGAAATTATCAGTCTATGATTTTAATGGTAGGTGTATTTTAACACTGAGCGACAGAATAACAAAACAAAAAAAAAATCCAGAAAAACGCATTTCAAAAAAGATATAAATTGATTTGCATTTTAATGAGTGAAATAAGTATTTGACCCTTTTGACTTAGTACTTGGTGGCAAAACCCTTGTTGACAATAACAGAGGTCAGATGTTTCTTGTAGTTGGCCACCAGGTTTGCACACATCTCAGGAGGGATTTTGTCCCATTCGTCTTTGCAGATCCTCTCCAAGTCATTGAGGTCATTTTCAATGCCCTGGATGAGGGAAGGAGGTTCTCACCCAAGATTTACATGGCCCCGTCCATCGTACCTTTGATGCGGTGCAGTTGTCCTGTCCCCTTAGCAGAAAAACACCCCCAAAGCATAATGTTCCCACTTCCATGTTTGACGGTGGGGATGATGTTATGACTTGGGGTCATAGGCAGCATTCCTCCTCCTCCAAACATGGTGAGTTGAGTTGATGCCAAAGAGATCTGACCACACCTGACCACAACACTTTCACTCAGTTCTCCTCTGAATCATTCAGGCAAACTTCAGACGGGCCTGTACATGTGCTTTCTTGAGCAGGGGGACCTTGTGGGCGCTGCAGGATTTCAGTCCTTCACGGCGTAGTGTGTTACCAATTGTTTTCTTGGTGACTATGGTCCCAGCTGCCTTGAGATCATTAACAAGATCCTCCCGTGTAGTTCTGGGCTGATTCCTCACCGTTCTCATGATCATTGAAACTCCACGAGGTGAGATCTTGCATGGAGCCCCAGACCGAGGGAGACTGACAGTTATTTTGTGTTTCTTCCATTTGCGAATAATCGCACCAACTGTTGTCACCTTCTCACCAAGCTGCTTGGTGATGGTCTTGTAGCCCATTCCAGCCTTGTGTAGGTCTACAATCTTGTTCCTGACATCCTTGGACAGCTCTTTGGTCTTGGCCATGGTGGAGAGTTTGGAATCTGATTGATTGATTGCTTCTGTGGACAGGTGTCTTTTTACAGGTAACAAACTGAGATTAGGAGCACTCCCTTTAAGAGAGTGCTCCTAATCTCAGCTCATTACGTGTGTAAAAGGCACCTGGTAGCCAGAAATCTTGCTGATTGATAGGGGATCAAATACTTATTTCCCTCATTAAAATGCAAATCAATTTATAACTTTTTTGAAATGTTTTTCTGGATTTTTTTGTTGTTATTCTGTCTCTCACTGTTAAAATACACCTACCATTAAAATTATAGACTGATCATTTCTTTGTCAGTGGGCAAACGTACAAAATCAGCAAGGGATCAAATGCTTTTTTCCCCCACTGTATATTGACCTGTATCAACATACACACTCACTCACACAAGCACTACTGTTTGGGAATGAAGGAGGCTGGGAGATGGAAATTGGCCCAGGAAAAGGAAACAAGAAAAGAAATGAAGCAACATATACGCAGCATACAAAGATAGTGCCACTCTACTGACACATCAAGAAAAAGACTTACATTATCATTCCATCTCTCTCCCTTTTCACAATATCATTGTTTATGTCCATTTTTCTTTTTTTTTTTTCTTTTTTTCAATATTTCAGACTCATTTTGTGTTCTGGGATTTGCTGCAGATTCAGCAGCTTGCAGCCTTCCATGGATCAATGCATTAGCCACTCTAGGGCCCACTGTTCATATAAGCACATAATGGTCATCCCATGTGCTCATGAAATATTTACAAGGGTGTATAATATAGATTTAAGAGGCTTGATGACACCTTTCTTTTATACTGGCTATCTAAACATACAGATTCAGTGTTTATGGAATGATGTGTTATGCAATAATGCAACCTGTATAACCAAACATTTTCATAATTAGTTTTATATATATATAAGGCCACTGTCAAAGAAACCTGGGCTTCCATACTACCTCAGCAGTGCCACAAACTGATCACCTCTATGCCACGCCAAATTGAGGCAGTAATTAAAGCAAAAGGAGCCCCTACCAAGTATTGAGTACATGTACAGTAAATGAACATACTTTCCAGAAGGCCAACAATTCACTAAAATGTTTTTTTTTTTTAATTGGTCTTATGAAGTATTCTAATTTGTTGAGATAGTGAATTGGTGGGTTTTTGCTAAATGTGAGCCAAAATCATCACAATTAAAAGAACCAAAGACTTAAACTACTTCAGTCTGTGGCATTGAATTTATTTAATACACGAGTTTCACAATTTGAGTTGAATTACTGAAATAAATGAACTTTTCCACGACATTCTAATTTATTGAGATGCACCTGTATATATATATATATATATATATATATATATATATATATAGAGTGTGTGTGTGTGTGTGTACAGTACTGTGCAAAACTTTTAGGCACCCTATTTTTTTAGTACAAACTTTGTTATGGATTTTTTACTTTATGACTTCTACATTATCAAGTAAGTAAAAAAAAAAAAAAAAAAAAACATTTTAGATTCCCAAACATTAGTTTTCTAGCACAAAATTAAATGTTACGGAAAAATGTTTGTATGTCATTAAAGAAAGCAGCATATTATGTAAGAGACACTTTTCAGACAAAAAACACAATGAAGGCTGCTGGGTTTTGCTGCAAAAATAAGAAGCGAGTGCGAAAGTCTCCAGAAGAACTGTGTCTGGTTCTGCAAGATGCTCAATAAAACTTACCAGCTCATTTCCTTATAAAACTGCACTAATTGTACTGGAGACTACTATTTTTATTTTTATTTTTTTGTCACACCAAATATTAACTTTGTTTCATTTACTACTGTTTACTGCTCTTTACGTTTTTTTTTTTTTTTTTTTTTTTTTTTTTTTTTTTTTTTTTTTTACTGTATTACGGTACTCTACAGCATTTCTTTGCATGTGCCTAAAACTTTTGCACAGTACTGTATATATATATATATATATATTTTCAGATAGCATTTAAGAATGCTGTTGCAAGGTTGTGCCACTGTAAGGTATGAATCCCTATCATGCTACCCATCCATTGCCAGGAGTCCTAGAGAGAGAAAACAGCTGTGCTGTCTGGGTGCCTAAAGGGCTGGCATTACTCTCCCCCTGTTAATCAGTTACACGAACTAATTGTGTGCATCTGTGAGCTCATGTATTCATATTGTACCCTAAAGGGTTCAGTTTATCCATCTGTGGGAATCCTTAAAGTTTTTTAAGTAGATCTATAGCCAAGAATTTCTGTTAAAGAAATAGTTCGAAGTAGAACCCCTTTATCAAGCTAGAACCATTAACCATTCAAAGAACCATTAAAGAAGACTTTTCCCTAAGAGCTCTTATATTACATTATGAGCATTCTCCATAACACTCAAGAGTACTTACCACTTTTATCATGGTGAAGGAAATAATCTCTAATTAGGCAATAAATGCTAGTGTATATTACTAACAGTTGATCATATTATGTACTTTTTTTTCTGAGGAAATTTTAAGTAGAAACCAAATTAAATCAAACTAGCTGTCTAGCTAACATTGAACACTTAATAATAATTTTCAGAAGTTTGAAACAGGACCATCTGAGGAGCATTTGAAAGCAGAATTAGGCCTCAGAATTTCCTGAAGAGGTTGTAATAAGTCAAGATTAATGTCAGTCACAGTGAATGAGCTGGAGGGGCTGAGCACTCAGGGACAAACGGACTAGGGGGAAGTGAAATATGACCGTAACTACAGCAGAGAGCCCAGGGCTGGGACTTAACATAAGCACTGTGTATCACCCTTCATTCACCTAGAGATTACCCTGAAGTGGGGTTTAACTAATACACCTGTCATGCCACTTAAAACACACACACACACACACACACACACACACACACACACACACACCTGTTCATGTGCTACAGTGAGTAGCTCCCTTGACATTAAGATTGTGCAGCTGTCACCAACAACTTATGTCACTATGATATACACATTGTGGAAATCTGCCCAAGCCTTTCTATATGTACACACAGTGTAGTCATTTCAGTATTGAGGTCAGAAATTGGGGTTGAAAACTTTATTTTAAAAAATACTAGAACCTATACATTTTTTTAAACGATATTCTGAGAAATCAAACGCATACTATTTTCACTGCTGCTTGTTACACTTAACGAAGCTACAGGCCTAATTTAGAAATTTCAGGTTGGTCAGTGTTTGACGTCTGTTCTAATTAATTACATCTTAAATCAAAAGGCAGGCACTGACACTGACACAAGATCTGAAACTTCCTACAAGGAACCTGATTAAAGCTTCTCCTTCTGTGTGTGTGTGTGAGTGCGAGATTTCATCAAACCTTTGAGGTGAACACGCAGACATGCACATAAAGATTGGGGAGAAGTCAAGATTCTCTGTCAGAATGAACCTGCCCTTTAACAGCTGACTTCAACAGACATGCACATGCACTCACACACACACACACACACACACACACACACACACACACACACACACACACACACATACTGACAGTAGTACAGAGGGAAATGGCCGGTTTAGGTTTCAGAGCTTATCCTCTGGGCTCTTTGATTGGCATCAAGAGATGAAACAGGCCCTTTCTAACAAGCAGCTCCTCTTCTTTTTCTGCCCTCCCCAGCCTCCTGTCTCTTCGTCTCCTCTTCCTCCTCCTCTTGTCCTCCCCCTACGTCTCTCTGTTTTTCTCTGTCACAAACGCAACCGCATATATTCACAATGTCACATACATATACCCAAAAAATAAAGCCCAGACAAGCAACAGCACAAGGATGGCTGTCATTTATGAGATGGCATCAGGGTGCGTAGGAGTAGGGAAGAGAGATGAGAGAGGCTAATGATGCCCTGGGTTGGTAACACTGAATCATCAACCCATTCTGTCTCCCTGCAATGACCACAGAGAGAAAGAGAGAGATATGTGAAGCGAGATTTTTCTTTTTTTTTTAATGTTATAAAGTCCTCTCAAAGTATAAGAAATTTTTTTGTTGTTGTTTTTTTCTCTCTTTAAGTTTAAGTGTTTATTAGAGAAATTCTGCTGGTCTCTTGCCCATCATCTCCGGAAGTGCTGACATATTTAGAGTGTTTTCAGTTTTCCCATGAACGCTGAAACGTCTTGTGTAAATTGCCACGTCCCTCCCCTCAGACAAACTGTCCTCTCCTCGGCAGAAGCCGTCTCGTCTGCAGCAAGTGCAGGTGTGGCACTCAGATGCACTAGATTGATTTTCATGCAAAGAGAGATATTGCTTGATGTGCTCTGACAGGACTTCCTCAAGACATTCACACACACACACACACACACACACACACACACACACACACACACACACACACACACACACACACACACACATTGGCACACAGAGTGAAAGCCTTTTGACAGAACTTGTCAATCTTTTAGCGGCGAACCCGGTGCAGCAATGCTGTCACTTCCATCACTCTGTTGTCATCCTTCTCTTCCGTGCAGCATGTAAAGATGGCATGGCTAAAGCCCCTAAGTTCCTCTTCTTCTTAAAGTCTTACAGCTGGGATTCACCTTTGTCAGAGTTGCCCATTGCATACAGGATATGTTTCTGGACATATGTCTGTTATGTGATGTTACCAAAGGGCATCTATAAAGATTATAAGCATTTTGTGGTGTATGAAGTGTGTCCATACATGCAGTTAGTAAAAATTACTGACATGATAGATTCAGATACAGGACTAAATTTGCAGAGGTACTTTAATAATAAAATAACCCACCACATTCTATGCTAAAATAATCCTGTCCAAATAGGGCTTAAGACTCCTCATGAACATGTGAATGATTACAGAGTTGAACAGCTCACATTCAAGCATATTTTAGTTCAAGATATATGAATGATAGCTGTTTTTGCCATGTTTTTGCAGTTAAGTTAAATTATTGAATAGTTTTATAAGTAAATAACAATCAGCTGGGCATTGTAAACAATTTTTCATCTACATTATTTAATGTTCTTAGGTTATGACTGCTCATATAAAAGGCCAGGATCCCATCTAACTACTAGGATGACTTTTGGATGGTTGAACTAATCTAGGGTAATCTAGGGTTACACTAGACTTTGTGGAGCTAGACTGTTCATACTGGTCATAACTTGTAATTAAATTAAACAAACTGCCTGTAATTACCACTTCACAAATACATCTTACAGATACATGCTGGGATGCATCCTAAGTGAGGTTCCTGGGGTTTGCGGGTGTTTCGGGTCTTTCAACATCAGACACCCTTGCCCAGGTTACCTGGCTTAGTCCCCCGCTTGCGCCCCAGTAGCAGTAGACCATGGGCCTGCCTTCTTAATAGATTTTATGGCCCTCCTTTTTTCCAACCCCATTACGCCCAACTTGTGACTATAGCGGGAAAAGTATTAAAATGGATGAATTATGATAAAATGACTGCTATGGCCTTATAGGATAAAAAAACATAAGAGCTTTATTTCCTCGAAGCAATTATACCTCTAAATTTTTAAAAGGTCAAAAGGACAGTCTCAGTAATTCAACTGTTGAACCATTAAAATAAAAAGATTGAGCTTCATTCTAAATTAGCTTGCAAAGGGCCAAACACTCACAAAGCCAACACAACCCAACCTGATAACAGAAGAGTGGAAACCAGCGATTGACCAGACAGAAACTAGTCATGGAAAGCTTGCAGAGGAGGAAGAGACCTTTCAAAGGAAAGAGGAACTTTCTTTGTATTGCGGAAAAAGAACCACTTATGCTCAATGCAGAATACAGCGCCAAAACCACTCATCTGCCCAGGTAAGCATTCAACCAACCACTAGGACAGTGGCAGCCAAGAAGTAGGAAGTTGCTGAGAAATTGAAAATCCCTCTTTGCCCACTGAAAAGTCCACTTAACATTCATGTCCTGAATGGAAACCTTAGGGAAAAGAAAGCATAACACTAAGCACAATTCCACAAGCCATGCACACAGAGCTTTTATACAGCGAATCCATCTCTTTTCTCATCACAAAATCCCTTCATAATCCCATAATGCAAGATATCACTTGACTTGCTGCTCCCTAGTATAGAGCTAGAAATGTCACAGCACCTATTGCTCCTTGTCCTGCAGAACCAAACAAATAGAATTCCCAAAATACAAAGCTCCCGGCTCCTTACTGAAGTTACAAAACAAAAGCATCTGAGTTAACCCCACACCACTCATGGGACCTTCTGACAGGCACTTCACCCCCACAAAGTCAAGTTCTTGTAATGTCTTATGAACTGGTCAATGCACCCTCAATATTGGTTTCTAAATAATTTTTTAAAATAATAATTTACATAAATTACATAAAGATTGTGCAACTGGTTAGCTTGTGCAACTGGTTGTCTCACGACTCCACAAAAGCTCTTTTTGAAAGTAGAAAAATGTGAATTCCACAACCACACAGCATAAGAATGAAACAGTCACTTCCTGGCCTCAACCATGAACCATCAATTTCTATAGAAGATTCATTTGAGGACTCTGTGACTGCTCCTCTCACATCTCTGCAAGTCTAGAACCCTAAGATGGGATGACTCAGTATCAAATGCCTTTTAAACACTGAAAGAATGTTTAACCAGTGTCCCCATCCTCCGACATCCAGATCCATCTCTGCCTTTCTTGCTCATATCATGGAAATCACCCAAAAATGCATCCATATGTCTTTTATACCTCAAAATTGCACTTCACAGTAAGAAACTATGATCAAGAGATCAAGATATGTTGGCCATAAAAGCAGCTGAAGAGAAATGGAGGCACTGACTGGATGGTTCCTAATCCTGTCCGGCCAATGCAATATAGAATATCCGAAATCGGCTACACTACTAAACCCTCAGCCAGGATGTTGGCTCTATTCTTCATCTGATTTAAGACATGGTTTTTGTCAAGAATTCATGACAATAACCTTGAACCAACCTGACCAAATCCTCCCACCTATTCAAGGGCAAATTATGGGGGACATCGCCAGAGTCTTTTCTGTACCTTTTTGTACAAATTGACTATTATGGTGTACTACATTTATGGGCTATTACAAAAAAGCCAGAGGCCACAGTGGCTAATTTCAGATTCTAAAACTATAAACCTCAGACTGACTGAGTTTATCAACAATGATTAACTGTTGATGTATCAGAACGGTAAGTTCAGATATAGTCTTGCATTTACTGATACCTTTTTTCAACTAACTAGTTGACTTTTAGTAAACAAGCTTATTTTTGTCACAGGTAGACATGAGTGGGATTTCAGTATCTAAGACTTTATTTGCACTGCCATTTTCTTAATGATTCCTTTCACAGTAGCCTGTCAAACTTGTCAAAATATTTATGTTTATGAGTACAGGGTACTTCAGGAAAATGCATTTATAACTTTCTTAATGGGTATACACAGCTAGATTCCACATAATTATCTCACATAGAACATAAAAGTAGTAAGCAAGGCTTTTCCATGCCAACTCTATTATACCAATTTCCCTTCTTTCCTTAGTATATAATAGCTGTCTCCTGTTTTTCTTTCTAACAAGTGATACTATGTAGAATGTTTATTCTCAAACTGGTAACAGGTGGTTTGTAATTACTGCGATAAAGGATTATTGTTCTAAATTGCTCTAATTGTTATTCATTTAATTACACTCAGAGTGTAAGAATGTGATTTGAGCACATATAATTTGATGTGATAATTGTGGGTCTAGCCTTCAGAATAAGTTATAATCTTTTAATGCTGTTAAAAATGTGCTCACTATTTAAGACATTTTTTAATCTTGAAGGAGCAATTTTCTCCACTTCAATGTAATTCCTCCGGCTACTGTATGCAACATATTATATATAATATTGTTTTAGTCTGTTTTGCATTTGGCATTAGCCATGCTTCACAAAAGGTGCTAATAGGAGGCAGCAAGTGTGTATATCAACTGTTCAGAAACTCAAACTCCCAAACAATATGCGCAGGTAAGTTACATATAGAATGACATCCTCATTCCCATTATCGTATTTCTTATATTGCACCTCACAGCTGCATGTGATTGGTATCTTAACCACAGAAAGAGAAAGAGAATGAATAAAGATGGTACCATAACCATTCATCTTGTGTTTTTACTCTTCGTGCACAAATGTGTGTGAGAAGAGGGAGACTGGCAGAAGAACATATCTATCACCACTCCCTCATGCCTACTTTCCTCTGCCAACACTCCAAAATCTTAATGAGGAAAGAAAAAAAGAAAGAAAATGTGTGCACAACAGGGCAACATTCAAGCATTAGATGCATGGAGGGAGGGGAAGTGATAAAAGAGACAGAAATGAGTGAGAAAAACAGTGAGAGGTGGAGAGTCACAGAGATCCCCTACTGAGATGTTTTTTTAAGGATAATGAAAGTGACCAATTACACAGAAATTACAGTACATGGTAAAGTTGTCTGTCCAGTTGCCTGTCTGTTTGTCTGTCTGCACCCAGACACTCACTCACTGTCTAACTCATGCACACATGCTGGAAGAACATGATTTTGATAGAAGATCTAACATGAAGGCCATTAATCAACTTTCTGAATATCCTCATGCATAACGCAACAACTCAGAGGTGATTCCTATTCCAATTTATGCATTATTGTACTTAGAGCCAAATCCTAATATAATTTCATTTCTAAAGTGAACCTTGTTCTATGACTGCATTAATATTTACACTGAAATCAGTGGATATTTGAATCAGTAATACTGTATCTCAAACTCACAGAGAGTCTTCGTATTAAAATGCGTTTACTGTGCAAACACAGCACATGGAAACCAGATTATTCAAAAGACAGCACATTTATCTGAATAAATCAGGCTGCTGTTTCCTTCTTTGCGTTTGACCACAGCTGCACTATTTCAAACTAATGTCTGTTTGTTGTTAAAACCCCTTCCCATAACAGCTGCAAGAGCATATTACTAGTTAATTTCACTGACATAAGCTGTAAGGTCAGTGTTCATATCTATAAATCATGTTGTATCTTGTGGTGATAAACACATACTTGTTAGTAGATCATCTCTAGCCTTTTGCACATAAAATCAGAGGAAATAGCCTGTTATTTTAGTTGTTTCTTTTGAGGCTTTTTTATTTTTAATCCTCTGCTGGCATGTCTCTTGTCAGATCGATCAAAACATAGAGAATGGGATTTTTTTGTTGTTTTGTCTGAAAGTCAAATATTCACTCACTGACCATTTTGTGTTATTATTAAAATCGCAGGTTTAATAAAATTGTTTTAAAAAATGAATATGCATTTAAAAAAATTATTTTCTCAAATATTTTCTAAGGACGGAAAGGCTACATTTTAATATATGCAAGGTGCTGTATAAAAGAGATTACTATTACCACTATGAGTAATTTGAAGTGTGAAGCAACTTACTGATTTTAAAGTACCGTATGCCTCACACCATGTGTTCAAGGAAAGTCGAAATTGCTTATGACCTTGCATCCTAACAGTGGCTCAGTGAGGGTGTTATGCTAATAAATTTAAATGATATAATTGATTGTTTCAACTGAAGTAAATTCTGCTTCTTGTATCTTTAAATCCAGACATTAAATGCCAAGACAGTGGAGGAGAGAGGAAATAAATGCGTAAAGTCAAAGTTCAGTTGCAATCTTACTGTCAGAAAGGTGTTGCATTATACCTCACTAAATTAGATTCAAGATCTTGGATAAAGGTGAGGTGAAGTAATGCCTCTGAATAAAACATTTCCCTTTTGCAAGCTTTTGCAGCACAAGAAATTGTCTGAAAGAGCCCAAATTCAGTTGTGAAGTGGTGAGATGCAGAGAGAAAGTGAGGAATAATGCGTTATGGATTGAAGCTGTCACTCCTGTTTCTGAGGAGGTGAATCCATTTGCATTGCAGTAGATGAACGAATTGCAGAATTTTGACCAAAAGCACCATGTGTTGCATCTTAATACAGGCAGCTGACATATATGAGCTCCAGATCGAGAATGCCAACATCATGAAAGGTCACAATAGAACTTTCCAAAGCCTTTCTCTGTGTAACAGCCTAAAGTGAACAGTGGTCTTAAAACTGCAAGTTAGCTTGAAGATCATATTACAAAGACTGGATAATTTTACTGGAGTCATTTTAGGACTAGTAAGCAAACATTGCACATATGAACTAATAATAATAATAATAATAATTAGTTACATTTATATAGCGCTTTACATAGTATGGGGGTGAAATCTCCTCAACCACCACCAGTGTGTAGCATCCACCTGGATGATGCGACGGCTGCCATAGTGCGCCAGAACGCCCACCACACACCAGCTATTGGTGGAGAGGAGAGATATAGCCAATTCAGGCATGGAGATTATTAGGGGGCCATGATAGACAAGGGCCAATGGAGCAATTTCGCCAGGACACTGGGGTGATACCCCTACTATTGTTTGAAACTTGT
Source organism: Cranoglanis bouderius (assembly GCA_023630585.1). Taxonomy (NCBI): domain Eukaryota; kingdom Metazoa; phylum Chordata; class Actinopteri; order Siluriformes; family Cranoglanididae; genus Cranoglanis; species Cranoglanis bouderius. The sequence continues at coordinate 6,400,944 of CM042547.1, forward strand.
AGAGAGCATAATAAAATCACTGATTATGCTATCACTAATGTTGCCAGTATAAAAAAGAAAGAAAGAAAAAGTTTTAATTTTAAGTTTTAAGTTTTTTTTCCAGTATTAATCCTGAAGTGAATGGTATTATGGTATATGTCATGGTGACCATGCAAATGACTCAGTAAACCTAAATAAATGTTTGACCAACCTGAAAAAAAAAAACCCTCAGGTGTACATTGTTGTAACTTCAGTGCCTGAATTGAACCTACCAGTCAATTTACTGGTAAGAGCAGCCATTTGGGAGCTATACTTGGGTGAGCCTCATGATAGCCTTGACCTGTCACTGGAATGTAATACGATGGGACGTGCTGCATTGTTTGGTTTGCTGTGTGTGTGTGATGTGCTGTGATTCTGCTTCCTTTGATCATTAAAGCAAACCATGCCACCTCCCCTACTGCTATGAATTATAATGCACTTTGATCCTGACAAATATTTCAACTTTTCTCTGCTTGGTAGGCGATATATTACATTCCCTAACAAGGCTGGAATGATGTGAAACAGTGAATAATTTAGTTTTAAAAGCAGCGAGGTCCAGAAGATTTGTCTATATAATTACTTTCCTTCAACTCTCTACCCCCTCACTCGCCACTCTCTTCATGATGTGATATTAAATACTTGGTAGACGCTTAATATTTGGTATCGGGTTATTGGGATGAAATTTGAGCACTGCCTCTTATGTTTCCAAGAACACTTTGTTCTTAAATGTGCTACCAGTGTGTTTGAGCTGTTCCTGGCTAATTCATTTAAAACAGAGGAGCATAGATAGTTGGAGAATGTCTAGAACGCCTTTCTACAGAAGAGAGAGGAATGAGTTGCAGCTTATGACCTGATCTGTGAATCTGAGTGTGCTGTGACCTTCACACTACGCTACTGAGATTAGTAGATCAATATCACAAGTGTAAGTGTAAGTGCATACACACATACCAATAGTCCTCTCATTACCACTTCCATGGCCTCGGCCTGCACATTACACCACTTTGCAAATGTGGGTCAGACTAATTGTAAGTCTAAATTTATATTATATAACTGGCACGCACCCAAGAGTTTGACCCGAGCAATCATGTAGCAATATGCAGTCATGTCCACTTAAGCCTCATTAAGTAAACTTGTCAAAGTTATCATCTTTTGTCAGCGCTCAGAAGGAATTAGCTAAAGCTTGGAGCACTTCATCTGTGTGTCAGTGTTGATCTCTAAGATAGTGCCTGATATGACAGTTGAAGAAAATTAAAGACATTAGCACAGCTCTGCAGAGAGAAGCCACAAGTCTGAATAATGCATTACGTTGAGATGGCTCCTGTGTTTAAGTGATAAACAATCCCAGACAAATGCTCTCTAATGTAGCATTAGGGGAATTATTGCCTCTGCATTTGTCTAGCTGTCAGTATCAAAAGCAGACTGTGCATGAAGAAGATGTGATCTGTTAAAGCCGAGATGAAGCTAATACCCTCTAGCATGAGAGACTCTAACGGATTCTCCAGTGGATGGATTGCCTCAAGGCTTACAGTTATTTACTGAAACGTTCCATCATGGGGTGACAAGTGAAACTGTAAATATGTATCCAAACACATCAATAAAAAGTTGCAATGATGATGCAGTAGCACGGTTTTGATGGAAAATGAGCTGGGTTTGCTGTAGGGAGTCAGCGAACCCATTTTCCAATTTTGAGAAAATATCAAGCCCTGAATATTAAGCAATACGGACACCTTTATAATAAATGAGATACCTCTATGACTGTTACAGACATTATGTGCATGCTTTAAAAAATGTGTCCTCTGTCCACATGTGTGCAGGGTCTGCACATGGTTAGTCAAGATCACACAGCATCCTCTTTCCTCTTGTACATCTTCTTGAACATAATTAGCTCTGTACCATAAGTGATTTCCCTTAATTTGCAACAGGTAACATGAAGATCCTCATCAGCATAAGAACTCATCAGCATAAGAAAAAGGTTGATTATTTTCCTATAACAGTATGTCCCAAAGTGTTTTCTTCCTCTTATACCACATCAGTTTGGTATGATTACAGTATGTTATTAATTTCATTAGTTTAGGGTTATGTTTAATATTGTGGAATGACCACAAAACAAGTACATTTCTGTTATCACTTACAACAGCTATAAAATATGTTTCTTCACTTTCTTTTGACAACAAAAATACATCTTGTCATATTGCCAAGAAACACTAAAGCCTTCTTGAAAACTTTCCTGTGTTGGAAAACTGAAAGTTACAGCTTTACCTCTGACTGTTAAAGTGCAGACACTGGAGACTACTTCCAAAAAGAAACGTCTACTCTAAAAGAACTTCACCATATAAATAATTAAACACAGTCTTTAAGCCTTTTTATGTGCAGTGTCTGCCATACAGTACAATCCCAGTTAAAGAGTTGTTACTATAGAAACAATAAAATATTAGAAAAAAAGTATTAATATGAACCTGACTGCTGGAACTGTTATAGAAAATTAATTAGTGCCTTCTGACAATCAAATTCAAGAATTAAAAAGGCTGGGGTATAAGTATTATTAATCTACTGTTTGGATTAGCAAAAATCCTTGGAAAAAGAAACAAGCACCTGGCAACCTGGCAAGCACCTGTTTATACTGCTCCATTATTGGAAAATTGTCGGAAGGCAGAGAAAATTACAAGCAGAACTGGCTGTCATGAACAGCATATACAGCGTTTACCTAAACCAAGTGTTTAGGCTCATATGCCAGTTTCAGGCTAAATGTATCCTAATTGCACCTGAAACCAGTGTAAACTACTGTATATAGGGCTGACTTTATTGTTGATTTAGCACTAACCCCTCAAGATGCCCTATGCAGTTGATTTGACTATATCTGCAGGGCAAATGTATGCAAGCACACACAAACCCATGCAGAATTTTGGACTTTGCAGGGTCAGCAGCATCTTTGTCCAGCTTGAAGACAGTAGAGATAAATCACCACTGCCAGATTAAAACCAATAAAACGGAGAGCGGAGAGCGAGTGGAGGGGTGGGGGTAGGAAGGGACATAGATAACAAATAGGAAAGATACTAGGAAACAAATGGAGGCCTGCGATTTCGTTTCACAATATACAGACTAATGATTTGTTTTGTAAAGGATGATAGTGCTTGAAGGTTTTAGCAAAGTTTGGCCCCCAAAAGAAGACTGGATCAACACAGCTGCACATACAAACCAAGAATACTTTATCTTCCCTGACACACAGCACATTAGGTGTTTTATAACCAAAAAATAATGATATATGTCATAATATCATGATAATAGTTTTCATCATCTTTAATAATAATTGCTACCCTGTGAAACTAACAAGGTGAATATGGGCTACAACTATATTTTTATTTTTATTTATTTATTTTTTTTGGATCAGTTTTTTTTTTTTTTTTTGTTTCAAGCTCCAAAATAAAGATTTCAAACAGCTACACTTGAAAACTGGCCAGGACAAAATGGAACATATCAAACAGTGCTAAATTACAGAATTCATAAGAACATACACTTGACCTGCATCTGTATACACTATGCATAGCACGCACATGACACAAAAGATACATTACAGGGGTTTTCTAATTGGTTTTGCTTTGGGAGTCTAATGGGCATCATTAAAATGTTTGGAAAATCTCTGAGTTCTGGGAAGGCACATACCACTTCTAATTAATAACCTTGCAAGCTGTTGCCAAGGTCCATCTCCATGGCAACAGGACCAGGAAGTGACATGATGCAGCTCTTTGGAATGCCATTCCTGAAATATTGGATGTCAAGTAGATCTTTGGTTCTAGTCAAAAGCCTCCAGCTGTTTTATTAGCGCAAGGGCAATGGGTGTTTTAGCACGGTCAAGCTGAACATTTCAGCAATGTGCCTATCACCTAGCAACTAGTCCAGTAGTTAACGGCCTGCACCGATGTCAATCACTTCCCTCAGTAAAATGGAAGGAAACGTGATTACAACAGCAAATGAATGCACGCCTGGCAAATAGCCCATCAGATGAGCCGCGGTTCTCGATATGTTAACTGTTGCAAATGAGGGGAAATCACCTAGGGCGCAGAGCTAATGATGTTCAAGAAGGAGGATGACTGGCTGGGAGAGGGGAGAGGCAGAAAAACTTTTCCTCTATTTTGAAGTTGTAGCTAATATGTAGAGTAATGGAGAGTGTGTGTGTATATATATGTATATATATATATATATATATGTGTGTGTGTGTGTGTGTGTGTGTGTGTGTGTGTGTGTTTGCATGTAAGAGGCAATGGTAATCAGTGTAAGAGGATAGGATCAGAATAAGCATTGATCCAAACTAATGCATCTTAACGCAAGGTTGTCCTTCTGTATTGGCAGTAAGGAAGCAAAACACACACAATTAAATATATCTATACACTATGTGGGCAAAGATTTTGTGGACACCTTACCATCACAGCCATATGTGAGCCTTCTCCAAACTGTTGGCAGTAGAGTATTGTCTATCATGTCTTTGTATGCTGTACCATAAAGCTTTTCATTCTCTGGACCTAAGGGACTCAAACATTTTTCCAGCATGACAATGCCCCTGTGCATAAAGCGAGGGCCATAAACACATGGCTTGCCAAGGTTTGGAGCGGAAGAACTCGAATGGCCTGTACAGAACCCTGACCTCAACCCCACTTATCACCTTTAGGATGAAGGGGGACGCTGACTGCACCCCAGGCCTCCTCACCTGACATCAGTGCCTTAAATATATGTGGAGGTCACTCATCTACACAGAACCTTGTCAAATCCTTAAACTATAAACTTCAGAAATCCAGCAGATCAATCCTGCTATTTTTTTATGACTGATATACAGTGGGGGAAAAAAGTATTTGATCCCCTGCTGATTTTGTATGTTTACCCACTGACAAAGAAATGATCAGTCTATAATTTTAATGGTACGTGTATTTTAACAGTGAGAGACAGAATAACAACAAAAAAATCCAGAAAAATGCATTTCAAAAAAGTTATAAATTGATTTGCATTTTAATGAGGGAAATAAGTATTTGACCCCATTTGACTTAGTACTTGGTGGCACAACCCATGTTGGCAATCACAGAGGTTAGACGTGTCTTATAGTTGGCCACCAGGTTTGCACACATCTCAGGAGTGATTTTGTCCCACTCCTCTTTGCAGATCTTCTCCAAGTCATTAAGGTCATTTTCAATGCCCTGGCTGAGGGAAGGAGGTTCTCACCCAAGATTTGATGGTACATGGCCCCGTCCATCGTCCCTTTGATACGGTGCAGTTGTCCTGTCCCCTTAGCAGAAAAACACCCCCAAAGCATAATGTTCCCACCTCCATGTTTGATGGTGGAGATGGTGTTATGACTTGGGGTCATAGGCAGCATTCCTCCTCTTCCAAATACGGTGAGTTGAGTCGATGCCAAAGACATCTGCCCACACCTGACCACAACACTTTCACCCAGTTCTCCTCTGAATCATTCAGGCAAACTTCAGACAGGCCTGTACATGTGCTTTTTTGAGCAGGGGGACCTTGCGGGCACTGCAGGATTTCAGTCCTTCACGGCGCAGTGTGTTACCAATTGTTTTCTTGGTGACTATGGTCACAGCTGCCTTGAGATCATTAACAAGATCCTCCCATGTAGTTCTGGGCTGATTCCTCACTGTTCTCATGATCATTGAAACTCCACGAGGTGAGATCTTGAATGGAGCCCCAGACCGAGGGAGACTGACAGTTTCTTCCATTTGTGAATAATCGCACCAACTCTTGTCACCTTCTCACCAAGCTGCTTGGCGATGGTCTTGTAGCCCATTCCAGCCTTGTGTAGGTCTACAATCTTGTCCCTGACATCCTTGGGCAGCTCTTTGGTCTTGGCCATGGTGGAGAGTTTGGAATCTGATTGATTGATTGCTTCTGTGAACAGGTGACTTTTTACAGGTAACAAACTGAGATTAGGAGCACTCCCTTTAAGAGAATGCTCCTAATCTCAGCTCATTACCTGTGTAAAAGACACCTGGGAGCCAGAAATCTTGCTGATTGATAGAGGATCAAATACTTATTTCCCTCATTAAAATGCAAATCAATTTATAACTTTTTTGAAATGCGTTTTTCTGGATTTTTTTGTTGTTATTGTGTCTCTCACTGTTAAAATACACCTACCATTAAAATCATAGACTGATCATTTCTTTGTCAGTGGGCAAACGTACAAAATCAGCAGGGGATCAAATACTTTTTCCCCCCACTGTAATTACCATACAGTGATCTGCATTATACTGTAACTATAGTACAATAATATGATGCTTTGCACAGCCAATGAGGAGGGCAAGTCTCACTAATTGAAAGGTGAGCATAGGGTATGAGCCACTGACACAGACACTGTCTGGGACTGTCTGAGACACACACGCACACACACACACACACACACACACACACACACACACACACACACAGATACTTGAAGAGAGAGAAGCAGGTGCACAACAGGACATGACAGGGCAGGTGACACACAGGGACATTTAGCCTGGCACCATGGCAATAAGGGTCAGAGGTGAGGTGAACTGAGAGAGTGCAATACAAGATAAGTGAAAGAGATTTAGTTCCTTGTTGGAATAAAATGTTCTTAAATTATAGGAAAACATGATAATTTGAAAAACTACAAGAGACAAAATAATTCTATTGTTACTGTGGTTTATACTTGTCACCTGTATTGTGGTTTAAATTAGTTATCTGTTTATATTTTGAGAAATAGAGCCAACTAAATTCATTACAAAATAGCACAAGCAGTTGCAGGCAAAACAAATCAGCAGAAATTGTTTGGGAGCTTTTGAGTCATTAAAAAATGTGAAAAAATATAATAAAAAAAATTAAAAAACATTCACTTGTATGAATTATACAAATCTTTCATAAGGTCAGGGTTGCAATACATAGTAGATATTAATTCAAGACTCTGCGTGTGTGTGTGCAAGTGTGTGTGTGTGTGTGTGTGTGTGTGTGTGTGTGTGTGTGTGTGTGTGTGTGTGTGTGTTGGCATGTAGGAGGCAATGGTAAGCAGTATAAGAATAAGTATAGTTCCCCAAGGATTGTATCTTTACTCAGATGATCTGACTTCTTTATGTATAGTACTGTGCGAAAGTTTTAGGCAGGCATCGAAAAAATGCTGTACAGTAAGAATGCTTTCAAAAATAGACATATTAATAGTTTATATTTATCAATTAACAAATTGCAAAGTGAGTGAGCAGAAGAAAAATCTACATCATATCAATATTTGGTGTGACCACCCTTTGCCTTCAAAACAGCATCAATTCTTCTAGGTAAACTTGCACAAATCAGGGATTTTGTAGGCATATAATCAGGTGTATGATTAAACAATTATACCAAACAGGTGCTAATGATCATCAATTCAATATGTAGGTTGAAACATAATCATTAACTGAAACAGAAACAGCTGTGTAGGAGGAATAAAACTGGGTGAGGAACAGCCAAATTCAGCTAACATGGTGAGGTTGCTGAAGACAGTTTACTGTCAAAAGTCATCCACCATGGCAAGACTGAGCACAGCAACAAGAGAGAAGGTAGTTATACTGCATCAGCAAGGTCTCTCCCAGGCAGAAATTTCAAGGCAGACAGGGGTTTCCAGATGTGCTGTCCAAGGTCTTTTGAAGAAGCACAAAGAAACGGGCAACGTTGAGGACCGTAGACGCAGTGGTCGGCTAAGGAAACTTACTGCAGCAGATGAAAGATACACCAGGCTTACTTTCCTTCACAATCGGAAGATGTCCAGCAGTGCCATCACCTCAGATCTGGCAGAAACCAGTGGGACCCTGGTACACCCATCTACTGTTCAGAGAAGTCTGGTTAGAAGTGGCGCTCATGGAAGACTTGTGGCCAAAAAGCCATACCTCCGACGTGGAAACAAGGCCGAGTGAATTAACTATGCACAAAAACACAGTAACTGGGGTGCAGAAAAATGGCAGCAGGTGCTCTGGACTGATGAGTCAAAATTTGACATATTTGTCTGGAAGTGATAGTATGGTCCCCCCAGAGCCCTGATCTCAACATCATTGAGTCTGTCTGGGATTACACGAAGAGAGAGAAGCAACTGAGGCTGCCTAAAGCCACAGAAGAACTGTGGTTAGTTATCCAAGATGTTTGGGCCAACCTACCTGCCAATTTCCTTCAAAAAACTGTGTGCAAGTGTACCTAGAATTGATGAATTGATGCTGTTTTGAAGGCAAATGATGGTCATGCCAAATATTTATTTGATGTAGATTTTTCTTCTGTTCACTTACTTCGCATTTTGTTAATTGATAAATATAAACTATTAACATGTCTATTTTTGAAAGCATTCTTACTTTATGGCATTTTTTCACACCTGCCTAAAACTTTTGCACAGAACTTTATAGACAAGCCATGAGATCATGCCTCTATAGCTGCGTATAAACAATAAACATATAATTTATTAGGAATACATTCCTATAATTAAATACTTTAAAACCTGCTCTAATTACAGATCACATTACACTACTAAATATAACTTGTAAATTATAGAAGTACAAAATAAATTCATAGGTGATAAACAACAAACACATGAATACTGATTATTTGTGGATTATGTATAATAGTCCTCTGTCATTAGAGGTTTAAAATGGTAAGAATGTAAATACAGGACCTAAACTTACAAATAATATAATGTATTATAAAAAATAAATAAATAAATATAGAAAGAAATGGAGATTTGTCTTGGCTCTATCACTTTGACTCTCCTCTGGTCCAGGGTGGATTGAAATGGTGTCCTCGTGAAGCAGCACCATGTCTTGTTCCTCCACCTCTCTCTGCTTCACTCCCTAAAGGTTCTTTGTTGGTTAGCAGCCCAGATATCTGGTATCTGTTTAAAAAACATCAAAGTACATTATTTAGCATGCATGTTCACAAGGCAGTGAGAGTGAGTGATGGAGGGAGACGTGTGCGTGCTGAAATTTCCACCAAACTGCTTTTGAAGAGAGAGGAGTGAATAAATCTTGCAAAGCAGAGAAACTTTTTAAACTTAATCTGGAGTTCTTCTCTGAGATCCAGTGAGAAATGGGTTTCTGCGGTTCACTTCCACTCAGGCTCTTAATAACAGTCTCTCCGCTCGGTAAAGCTCTGGATGCATTAAGCAGATATGACGAGCCAGTCTGCTGTGAGCTTGCCAAATCGCAATGACGTTTCACGAACAAAACAGTGCAGTGATTCTGGCCAATGTCCTTTAATTGGCTTTGTGCTTCTGATAAAGAAAGGAAGAGAAATAAGTGTTTGTTAGTCTGAATTAATTAGATAATCATTACCAATATGATTCAATAATAATTACCTTGTATTTGTATGTGTAGCATGAAACACTTTGCTCAGAAACACTGCCAAATGTTCATGACAAAAACCTATAAAACACAAGGGCATAACATCATATCACACCACACCACCATTTCCTGCATTCTTCGAGGTACCCAGTAGGCCCAGTAGTAAGTGATTACCTAGAAGAATTACTCCTCCAGCTTCAGATACAACACTCCACAAACCCAGAGCTGAAACCACTTCTTATGCTGACCAACTTTAAATATTTAATTATGAAACAAGGTGTCTTTGATTGAGTACACTGATGAATGTTTTATCTTGTAATTTTTAGCTTTATCTATTGGTTTCTGTTTATGTCTTATATTATTTGATAGATTTAAAGAATTCAAATGAAAGGAAATAAACTGAAATGAAGTGAAGTAAAAAAAAAAAAATTTTTTTTAAATGAATAGCACTTTCTAGAGTCTTTGGCTATCTGGTTAGAATCGTATCATTAACATTCACTGCTGCATGGATAACTAGTTCATATTTACAAATAAGCCAGTTATAAACAATTAATAGGGACACATACTGTGCAACAGAAATGCATTTTGGAAATCATCTACTCCATAATCCCTCTTAACCGTTCAAAATCTTTACAATATATTTTACATTGTACATGCTTCTGTACAACACTGTGTCCACTTTTGGTGAAAATGTATTAAATTTTATTCCAATTATTTGCAATAAAACAAGATCTTGGAGGCCACAAAGCATTTAAACTAATCCAGCCTGTTATTAACTTTTCTGTCTGCTGCTCCTCCTCCACTGACAATCTTCATAGAGTGAGCATGGGGCAGCGTGAATCATTCCCCACTGGGCCTCTATTAGTGCTTGTTGCAGTTCCCATTTTATCCACTAGGTGCAATAATAACTCTATGGAAGCTAACACACACATTCACAATCTCACATAAGGTACTGCCCTAATAGGTGTATTAGTGTCTTACTACTATATATTAGTATGATAAGTATGATAGTATTAATACAACATTAGTGTTAGTATTATTAATGACAATGCTATTAGTAATGCTATTTGCATTATTTAGTTTTTTTTTTATTTGATTTGTGAGATTCTTGACCTGTACATGATTTGCTGATATTTATTTATCTATCCATCCATCCATTTCCCATACCGCTTATCCTACACAGGGTTGCGGGGAGCCTGGAGCCAGGAAAATCGGGGCACAAGGCAGGGGACACCCTGGACGAGGTGCCAACCCATCACAGGGCACAATCACACACACATTCACACACTACAGACAAATTGGATATGACAATCAACCTACAATTCTTTCAAATCTTTGGACTGGGGGAGGAAACCGGAGTACCCTGAGGAAACCCCCAAAGCACGGGGAGAAAATGCAAACTCCAGGCACACAGGGCAGAGGTGGGATTCAAACCCCCAGCCCCAGAGGTGCAAGGCAAATGTGCTAACCAGTAAACCACCGTGCCCCCTTATTTATTTATTTATTTATTTGTTTATTTAAAATTATTTCTTTTTGCCTGTATATTACAGAAAAATAACTAATCATTTTGTTATTATTACAAGCACTGACACTGAATTTGATTTCCTACTTAGCCCTCATTGCATTTCTCACAACTACACTTGAGGAAACAGCTCGGGCAGATGGAAAATTGTGTCCAATTTTCAACACAACAAGTAGTCAGAATAGTTTACAAGTTACATAATTGACTACAATTGCCATGAGCACTAGGACAAGAAATGATATTTGGATGAAGATATGTGTGCCACACACACACACACACACACACACACACACACACACACACACACACACACACACACACACAAGCAGTTACTTTTTTATTGGTGCTGCAACAGTGATCTTTTTTGTATTGCAGGATACATTTCTAACGTATAGAGTAGTTGCAGGTTGTTGAACAGACAAATCTAGGGAGTTGCAGTGATCAGTCATTGTAGCTTTCATTTTCTCTGTGTTTCAGATCAGGCTTCTTGTGAACCATGTGATAGAGTTGATATCTATAGGGACGGAGATGAGTCTTCTGCATAACCTCACAGTAACACTGGTACAGTAATTAGGACAAAGGAAAAGAACATGAGAGGAGAAAAGCAGATCTGTTCCTATTTTCTGCTCTTTATAGCCCCAGGTGTAATTACTCTCACAAAGCTCCATAACTGTCCAAGGTCACCTGTGTGTGTGTGTGTGTGTGTGTGTGTGTGTGTGTGTGTGTGTGTGTGTGTGTGTGTGTGTGTGTGTGTGTGTGTGTGTGTTGAAACACTGTTGTTAGGATTGCCTGAAGCTATTACTGAAGTGTGTACTAGTTACAGTAGTCAATCACTGGAGCCTCTCTTTTTCTGCACTTGATGATCCGGGCATCGTGGGCTCCATGTGTCAGAGTGTGAGGAAGGAAATGAGCGGTTCCTCATGTAACCTCAAAGTAACATTGCTAATTAGGAAAAAGAAAAAGGAGCAGTGATTGAAGAGAAAAGAAGACTGATTCCTTTTTACTTCTCTCAAGGTGTAATTAAAGCCCCAGGACTCTATGTCATCTTACTTGCTAGTGCAAAGGCATAATTTACACTGGGGTTGCTCGGGTAACGTTCCCACCACATTTTGAAGGTGAAGTATGTTGAAAATCAATTGTATAATATCTTGCAGCAAAAAAGTGTCCAAAGACTTAATACAAATGTCAATAAGATAAGACAGAAAAGTGTTTTCAGTCATCTCAGGACCTATTCAGCTCAAATGTGCAAGGATATCATGGCAAAGCTAGTGCACATGCAATGTTAGCTTGTCAAAAGTTAGCAAGAATTCACTGAAACACTGCTGATACTTTATTATTTAACAATTGACATAAAGACACAAATGCGAATCATGGGTTGCTTCAATTGATCATTCAATAAAGGTTTCTTTTTTTAAATAAAATTTTTGATTATTTGTTAATATTGTAATAGTTGTAGTTTCATGTCACACTGTATAATTGCTGCCATTTTGAGGACCAAATAGGTGATTCACTGCATCAATGTTACTGAGTCGATGCTTCATTAAGAAGATTCATTTTCATTTATACTGATAATCGACTGCCCTAATATACTTGACTACATGCAATATATCTTCAACAAGCAGCACTTCAATGGATCCTCCTGACCTAAAACATCATCGGATTTTCACACAAGTCCTAAGAGTAGACAAAGAGAACAATTGAACAAATAAGACAAAAATATTATACTTGGTCATTTACTTATTGAGGAAAATGATACAATATTACATATCTGTGAGTGGCAAAAGTATGTGAACCTCTAGTATTATCAGTTAATTTGAAGGTGAAATCGAGTCACGTTTTTTCAATCAATGGGATGACAATCAGGTGTGAGTGAGTACCTTGTTTTATTTAAAGAACAGGGATCTATCAGTGTCTGATCTTCACAAAACTTGTTCATAGAAGTGTATCATGGTACGAACAAAGGAGATTTCTGAGAACCTCAGAAAAAGAGTTGTTGATGATCATCAAGCTTGAAGAGGTTACAAAACCATCTCAATGAGTTTGGACTCTACCAATCCACAGTCAGACAGATTGTGTACAAATGGAGGAAATTCAAGACCATTGTTACCCTCCCCAGGAGTGGTCAACCAACAAAGATCAGTCCAAGGGCAAGAAGTGTAATAGTCCGCAAGGTTACAAAGGAACCCAGGGTAACTTCTAAGTAACTAAAGGCCAGAAGGCTATTAAATGCTGTTGTTTTTTTTATTTGAGACCAAAATAGAACTTTTTGGTTTAAATGAGAAGCATTATGTTTGGAGAAAGGAAAACACTGCATCCCAGCATAAGAACCTTATCCCATCTGTGAAACATGGTGGTGGTAGTATCATGGTTTGGGCCTGTTTTCTGCATCTGAGCCAGGACGGCTTACCAGTGAATTCTAAAGGAAAATGTCAGGACATCTGTCCGTGAACTGAATCTCAAGAGAAAGTGGGTCATGCAGCAAGACAACGACCCTAAGCACACAAGTCGTTCTACCAAAGAATGGTTAAAGAGGAATAAAGTTAATGTTTTGGAATGGCCAAGTCAAAGTCCTGACCTTAATCCAATAGAAATGTTGTAGAAGGACCTGAAGCAAGCAGTTACAAGAAATGTTTAGTTGCAGTTATTGCTGCACACGGGGTCACAACAGATACTGAAAGCAAAGGTTCACATACTTCTGCCACTCACAGAGATGTAATATTGGATCATTTTCCTCAATAAATAAATGACCAAGTATAATATTTTTGTCTCATTTGTTGAATTGTGTTCTCTTGTGTCTATTTTTAGGACTTCTGATGATGTTTTAGTTCATATTTATGCAGACTAGCAACAGTAAACACAAACACTTTTTAGCTGATGTGTGATGTATTCTCATATACGTTACAGTAATACCCTGCTGAAAAATACTATAAATTATTAGGAAAATCTGTGATGGCTTTCATGTCATGACCCTTAATAGGAATTTGTTTAATGCATTACATTTATTAAATTACAGACAGTTTCCATTAGGGATTTAATATTAGGATTTAATGGTATGAAATGGTGTTTACCCATAATGGTTTCATTAGGTAACATTGCAACCACCATTCAAGCCATTAAAGTCTCAGTTTATTATTTTGTTATTTATTTTGTTCTCTGTTTATTTATAAAAGAAAAAAACATTGCAATGAATTGAGTGCATTATTATTCAAATCAAAGCAACAATGAATAGAAAACTAAAGGTAGAAATGGAAATTTTCAGTTTTCTAGGCTGGAGTGCACAAATGCTAGCTGTAGTGAGCATGATGACATGATGAGTTTTCCCAATAGTAAGCTGAAAACTATACAACATTTTTTCATTTATTATAGCTCAGATTTCACAGCAGCCCAGAGTCTATTTCCACTCATATTCATGTTTTTCAGTGGATCAATTGCAAAACAAACAATAGGTAGGTAAGTGTGCTTAGTGTTTTCATTTGGCGGGAGCAGATACAAGTTGTACTGTATTCACTGTCTGATGTGTGTATGACAGTCATGGAGGTTATCACACAGTAGGACTTCTTGCTTTTAACATTTTGCAGAATAACTGTTGCTGTTATCCTATCAGTGACAGATGTCAAAGTAGTAATGGTATATAAAGTTGGCACACTACAGTAACTCTAACTTTAACTAACTCTCTGGCAGAAAAATATGCAGTGACCTTTTTGAACCATGCATGAGATCGTTGTGCCTTCATCGGTGGATGTTCGTGGACGTGCACTTCTCGGTTGGTCTGCAACACTTCCAGTCTTTTTGAATTTGTTAATAAGTTTGGCAACAGTGTCGTGTGTGCTTGGCATGTTTCCTGTTAAAGTCCATCGCAACCTTGCAACAGCTTCATGATCCAGCCATGAGAATGATTTCAATACGTAATTCTTATGATATGTAATATTTATATATCATATAAACTAAAGTATGAAAAATTTTGGAAGACATGTTGCTAAAAAGTGTTAATTTCCCCTATGTATGAAGACTTTTGGGACATTTTGTATATACATTATATTTTATTATAATTACAATGTAAGTGATTGTTATGTGGGGAAAAAAATAACTATGAAGTGCTTCAGGTTTCAGTATTGGGATTGGTATTGGAGAATAAAAAAGTGGTATTGTGTCATCTCTATGAAGAACCATTTAGTCTCAGAGAAAAACAAGGAAATTGAGTTCTGGCTCAATTCCTGAATTCCATATACATACAGTACCTTCATCATATCACTGCATTTATTGTCGGCTGCTCATCTGCCGACAATCCAACAATCAATATGGTCATTGAGCATTCAGTCCACCAGTAATGTAATAAAATGCAGGCAATTTTCCTTTTAAACGATAGAGCAAAACCTTGTCATCCTTGTCTGAAGTTCTTCTGAAAAAGGTTATGCCTCTGTGTGTGTGTGTGTGTGTGTGTGTGTGTGTGTGTGTGTGTGTGTGTGTGTGTGTGTGTGTGTGTGTGCTTGTCTGGCTGCACCCCCTATGGTTTAAACAAGCTCTTCTTCTATCACCCAATCTCCCCCTCCAAAAGCCAAGTCACCTCTATAATGAGTCAAGCCCTGTTACACAAGAGTAATTAGTCTCAACAAGCTCTAAAAGAAAGAGAGAGAATGAAAGAGAGAGAGAGAGAGAGAGAGAGAGAGAGAGAGAGAGAGCAGGAGAGGAGATGGTAAATGTGTGCGATGCTTGAAGAAAACTGGAGAGGCATAACAGACATGTTTTAAAGCTTTTAACACATTCAAACTAAAATTTAAATTGTGGAACTGCCTTTCAAGACCACAAGATTTAAATTCAGGAACACACTGAGATGTAGAGACGTGTGAAAAGGTAAAAATACTGAATGCATTCATTGTTATTTTCATTTAATTTAGTGATGTAAAGCGCAGCTCACTCGCTTTCCACATTGGAGAAAGTGGAGAGAGATGAGAAGGACAGAGCTATAGGACATTCCATACAGAATCATGTGACCTCACTTAGCTTAGCTCAGCATACACACACACACACACACACACACACACACACACACACACACACACACGCACACACACACACACACACACAGCATGTGGTGCCTATCAAAGACCCAGTGCAAAATGCACAGTGGCATGTTAATGAGATAAGTATAAAAGATAAGAGACAGGCTTACTCATAAGTTGCTCCTCCCTCAGGGACAATAGCAATTGGAAGGAAAGAGAGAGAGAGAGAGAGAGAGAGAGAGAGAGAGAGAGAGAGAGAGAGTTGTAGTCAGAATGACCCCATTTAACTTATTAACTAAAAGTGTTTAAGTGTAAACTAGAGACCTACCTCCTAACAGCACATCCTAAATTACACCCACATACACGATGCACAAAATATTCTAGTACCTACCATTACAAAAGTCTAATGTACCAGTTGACAAGTCATCCATCAATGTTGCATTCAGACACATCCCTGTGTTCCTTTCTAAACTCCATCTATCATTATGAATTAAATGAATGAGGATAATCCCCAGGTTATTCCATCTGTTTTAAAACAACGCCTTAATATGATTACGATTTGGATCCAGCCGCATCCCCAGTATTAACAGTGACTAATGATTCCAAATACTTTCCCTATGTGAGCGAGTAACATTTGCATTTTCTTTTAATTCATTTAGCAGATGCTATAATTCGCCGTGACTCATAAGTCTAAAGGCATCTTGGGCACAGCGGAAAATATGGCTGTGGAACGAACACTGCGGTTCACACACAGGAAATATGACCCGAGCAAAAACAAATCATTTGTCTGAGTGTCTGAAGAGAATCTGGAGCTCGGTTGAGAAGATGAGCTGCTGTGCTGCCCAATTTAGGAGGAGCAGGACAGGAGAACTGACCATTTACTCTAAGAGTTCTGTAGCAGTACTGAAGAGCTGCATAACCTCCTAAACTCGAAGAAATGCTGGATGTTTACACACTTTCACTCATCATACTTATAATATAATAATAGCTTAATGGTTTTGAATTGCTTTTCATGGATTTATTGGATAAAAGCTTAAGGTTTAGAAACGCAAATGAGCATAACATCTCCACTGTAAAAAGAAATTCACTGTTTTTCCAAAAAATGTTTACACATTCAAACAATTCAAATAATAACTATCCTTTAAATTACAGATAATTATCAACAATATTAAATGAAATTGTTTATTAATTAAAATAATAATACCTTGTTAAAAGATAGGCTTGCACATGAATATGTATAAAATGTTTTAATCAAAACTTATTATATTTAGCAAAAAAAAAAGTGGTGACATCAGATTTTAGATAGATTTTACATTAGATAATGCTTATCGTGTTGACTTAAGGTATGTTCACACATACAGCCATTTTATCGCTGCAAGTCGGCAGTTGCTGTATGCTGTACTATTAGGCGTTCCTACTACTAGTTGCCATAGCAACATTTATCAGTGGGTGGCGCACCTAGCAGTCCACTTTTGGCAACAAAGCAGTTTTCTTGCCACTAAAATGAAACATTCTTGAGGGAGAGCGTCTGTATATAAAATTCAGCAGTGTATACTGTATATACTGTATACTGTATAAGATAAAGGAGAAACAGAGCGTACTCTTTGCCATTTCGGCCATCTATCTGTGGCGAAAGCATAAGCACCAGACTGTCTGGATCCACTAAACAGTTCGGACTCGCAGCATGGTGGGTCACTCATCATGTGCACTCTACTGTCTTCACTCCCATTGGTAGTCTCTGCACCAAGTCGATCCAAATTTGCATAAAGTTAAACTTCGCCCACATCTAGTTGCTAACGATCACTGTCTCTCACTGAAAATGAATGGTCCCCTTAACTGGGATCTATCACCAGTACCATAATCTGGAATTGAACTTTATGCTCCCGTCTGAACTTTCTCCATCTTGGCTACCTGCCACATTGGAGTTAATTTTCATACATTTATACATGTATTATACAACAGTTAGTTCTGGTCCACTAATTTAATTGGACAAGTAGCGTTCCAAGAGCGCTGATATTTAGTGTAACAGCACTGGGACATTTCACTGTTCACTGTTCAATGTATCACTCCACTTTTCTGTGTTCCCTACATGAAATTCGAATTCTAGCAAAACGTTTATTACACTGAAACCTTTACTACACTTCAGTCTGTGCACTGGCATGGCAAAATGCAACACTCTATGCAGCTGTGCCTTCTATCGGAACTATTTTCATTGAAGGGGTGAAAACTAATGAAATATTTGGCCGTATTGTGTTTGAAATGTCAGTTACTCAATATTAATTTCTTGTTTATAGAACTTTTGCATAAAAGCAATATCACTTGCAATTATGCTGCTGTGCTGAATATCAGCACAGCTGTAATTACTAAATCATGCTGATATTCAGTACAACTGCACTATTGCTGTTGGGGGGAAAAAACAAAACATAGGGATTCAAATCACTCGTCACTAAAGAAATGCAAATCAATACTGTAGAATTTTCGATTCTATGCTCATATATGCATTTTTTTTGGCTTTAGATGAACATTCAAATTAAACAATGACATTTGCATTTGCCACATGGTATACCAGCATCACCATTTCATTAATACAAAAATATGTACAGTATGTTGCATGGGTAACATTTTACTACAGGTGCATCTCAATAAATTAGAATGTCGTGGAAAAGTTCATTTATTTCAGTAATTCAACTCAAATTGTGAAACTCGTGTATTAAATAAATTCAATGCACACAGACTGAAGTAGTTTAAGTCTTTGGTTCTTTTAATTGTGATGATTTTGGCTCACATTTAACAAAAACCCACCAATTCACTATCTCAACAAATTAGAATACTTCATAAGACCAATAAAAAAAAAAAAAAACATTTTTAGTGAATTGTTGGCCTTCTGGAAAGTATGTTCATTTACTGTACATGTACTCAATACTTGGTAGGGGCTCCTTTTGCTTTAATTACTGCCTCAATTCGGCGTGGCATGGAGGTGATGATTTATTTAATACACGAGTTTCACAATTTGAGTTGAATTACTGAAATAAATGAACTTTTCCACGACATTCTAATTTATTGAGATGCACCTGTATATGGTCAACAAATAAGCATATACTAATATTTTTAACTAATACATTCATAATGGAAAAATACATGCAATAATCCTTATAAACATATCAGGAAATAATGAAGTGTATACATTAGCATTCTCTGAGCCATATATGAATAGCCATTAATAATGGCAGTAGTTAGCATCTTTTTAACTCATTATGTTAATTAATGAAATGACTTGCAGTATTAATAAAGAATATTTCAATTATTAATTGTCTTTTTGTACACAGTGTAGGTTAACCAAACTTTTAATAGTGACTTGGGACAATTCACTATTTAACCCTTAGATGGTATTTCATTTGTATGTGTAATATATCTGACATTGTTTTCAAACACATCCTGCAAAATACAAATGATCTTTATTACTACTGCAAATCATAATGTTAATTAACAGCGTGAGTTAACAAGATGTTATTTAAATAATACCTTCATTAATGCCTTTTCATATATGTCTCAGAGGCTGTTAATGTATACTGTAGGTAGTAAATGGAATCTGATTGTTTTGTATTTCCATCACCACTGTCTCTTCAAAATTAAACATTTTACCCTGTATTATCCGAGCCTGCACCACTCGATCGTATAAAAAATGCATTATTATTTATTTCACAATCGACAGCCGTATGAGACCCCAGTACCTGGTCTGTGGATGCGATCTCATTCTGGTAGTGTGGACCTTTACAACCTTAGTGGTGTGTCAGTTTTATCCCAACAATATTATTAAAGATACTTTGCTGTTAGTTATTATAACTGAAATTATTCATTATTGCGATATTCGTAAGTAAAGTAAATGGATCTATTGCCCTGCTCAGTATGGCCATCTTCTAAATCTGGCCTGGAAATAGGTGGTGCTTCATCTCAAGGGCATCTTTAAAGCATTTATTAAGGCAATGTGATTTCTATATGTGACCAGGTGAAGACACCACTCTCTGTCTTGCTCACTCTTCACTCTGTCTGAGCCAGTGATTCATTCAGACACAGCAAGTGGCTCTGTGGACTGTGTGTAACCTTGTGTCTATATGTGTTTCATGCGCATGTGCAGCTGCGTGTTGTGTGTCGTGCGCGCGTGTGTGTGTGCGTGTGTGTGTGTGTTGGCTGGCCGTTAATAATGACCAGATGGTGGGAGCAAGCCAATGACCGGACATACTCTCAGAGCACGTGGGGGACATCTGCTGCGTAGACACACATGCATGACAGTCGTGGTCACTTCTCAAGCAATGTCTGCTTTCTCTCCTTGTCCTTCACTGTCATATTACTGCACAAAATAACCCAACCCACTATCACTACTATTAATTTACCCGGCAAACTATTACATTATGGAATTATATTCATAATGACTGTCCACAAAAAATAACCTGTACTAATTGTTTAGTTCAATGTGTTGTGTTAAATGCTAGAACTGTTAGAATGTTTCTAAAGCATGTGTTTCCTGTTAATATGCTTTAAAGTTGTGTATCTCAAACTAAGGTCCGGGGACAGCGAAGACTAGCCAAGGAGTCTGTGTTTTCAGGCTTCATATTTTTAATGATGTTGCACGGTTGGAGATCATGATCAACAACTATTAGAGTCATTATTAATTTTGTATAGACACAAGCCTTATTGGCCACTTCAGTAGGTTTTAATCCAAACATAAGTCATTTAAAATATATTTTAACACAACATAACTGCTTTGGGTTACCTGGGTGGCAAGCGTAGAAATACAAAACAATAATTTCTCTTTCAAATAAACATGATTTTACACGCTTGTTGTAATGTGCTAAATATTGCTATGAGTAGTTATATTATATTACTTAAATAAATCTGTGCTGTGATCATATGGAGGGTCCATGGATGGATGGTCCAAAATTAAATGTTAGTGTACTAAATATTAGGTCACAATAATTCTCCTTGATGCTGAGAGTTAAACTGAACTGAAGAGTGACATTTCAGCACTGTTATAAATACACCCTTGTCAACTTCTTTTCCCGATCTAGGAGTGTGTAGGCTTTCACCATAAAGTGGGATTCAATCACGACACCCTTGCCACTAGTAACATTACCAACGTAAACATGCTTTAATTGGTAACCTTCGTGTAATCAATATACACTTCAAAGTGTAACTATATTATCATCCACATCACTTCCAGCTTGCATCCACAACAGTGTTAACACTGATAACACTGATATCATGGAAATGTGATTAAAAACAATGGGTATTATTTATCAGTCTTTATCTAAGGTTGTATGTAAATGTTTTCTCAGGCAAAAACAAACAAAAAAAGTTCCTGTCATGTTTACAAAAGCACAGTACTGCTGATTTTCTTCAGTACACTCGTGTGTGTTGATTAAGTGCCAATCAGCTAATGTGTAAACATATTTATTTACACAGTTGATTTATACTTAGTGACACTTGCTATACTATAAAAAAAAAATTGCAAAGCTCACAGAGAGCTGTAAATGACAAAATGACAACTAAACAGTGAAAGGGTGTAAAATTTCACAAATACATGATCACAGGTTACCAACCCTGGTCCTGGAGTACACACACATCCAGGGAAATCCAATCCTGCCTCCGAACCTCTAGCACTGCTCAGTTAGACCCACCACCTTTCAAAGTAACATTTACAACTAAAGATGTACTTGTTCATGATGTACTTAAATTTGCACTTTGTTATTTGGGGAAAAAAACAACAAACAAACAAACAAACAACAACAATAAAAAGACTGGTAGTTTTTAGACTAATAGTTCTCTGAGTCCCAGACCTAGTGAACCAGTATGAGGATGTGTGACTTAGAGCCTTCAGAGCACATCTGTAAGTCACTCTGGTTAAAGGTGTCTGGCAAATGCCATAAATGTAAACGTAAATATGAAATACTAAAATATGAAGAACAGGTTGGTACTCCAGGACCGGGATTTGGAATCTGTGGTGTGAATGCTTCTGCAAACGTTCTACGAAGCAGTTTATTTAATATCCAGTATGATAAATTGTGATTATTTCCAGGCAAATATGCATGATACAGAAAACCATTTAAACGAGCTAAATTAACACATTCCGATATTTTGCTTTAATAATAAGCTGTATATACACAGTGTTGCCTTGGTTGGAGGAATATTTAACGTTTTATAAAGCAGTGTGAAACTGTAGTGATCGTAATGCCATCAAATTATAGTTCCACTTGGAACTAATCTCATGTATAAAGTTACATGAGATTATTGTGGATGGTACGACTCAGAAATCATGAAGATGGCTTTGGACTGCAATTGATACAAACATTTTTGCTATGATGGCTTAGGACTGCAATTGCCATGAAGAGTTTTGCACTCAAATCTCCTTGTGAAAACTGTAATGAATTTTCTGGTTACACAATGACACTTTTTGACCATGTAGTACACAGTTTTAGAAGGGAATTATTAATAATGTCACCTAGATGAGGATGGGTTCCCTTTTGTGTCTGGTTCCTCTCAAGGTTTCTTCCTCATGTCGTCTCAGGGAGTTTTCCCTTGCCAAGCGCTCTACAAATAAAAATTTAATTGAACTTGGTGTCAACATAAACCAGGGGGGTGTTCAGCTTTCTTTTATTTATTTGTCACATATACATTACAATACAGTGAAATTCTTTTCTTATCAAACTCCAGCTTGCTGGGGTCAGAGCGCAGGGTCAGGCATGATACGGAGCCCCTGGAGATAGGAGATAGAGTTGGGCCCTTGAGCAAGGTACTTAACCCTATCTGTCTTACCCGTCATACTGTCTACCTTGTATTCCATCTAGTATGGTATAGTGCGCGGTTTGCTTGGGGCTGCCGCTCAACAAATGAACTTCCGGAGGGGACGAATCCTGGAGGACACCGTGCTGAGAGTGGATCGTGAGTGTCTAGGATTTGCAGCCGCTAGGTGGAGACACTGAGTGAGAGTGGAGCAGGGGAGCAGGCGGAGCGGCAGAGGCAAGAGCACGAGCGCAGAGCACACAGTGACACACACACACACGCACGCACGCACTCAAACGCACAGAGCACCGAGCGGATCAACGCTGTCGTTTCATGCCGCCTACACTGCAGCTGCTGGACCAAACACTATAACCATCTAAAACAGCAAACGAGGGAGAAATTACAGAAAATCGCACCATGTACCATAAGGGAGGTGTGCTGCTGACGCTCGTCGCTGCTTTGCAGGTAAATTAATTGCAATGTCCGCATGCATGTTGTGCGCGCGCTGGTGGATGTGATGTGATCTGATGGTCGGCCGACGATGCTGTAGCAGCCTCTTTGTATCTGTATGTTTTTATCTACTTGTTTTCCGCTACAGTGTGTTGTTTGAAGTCGGAAGCTTTTGAATGTTTTTTGAGTGTTGAGAACGCAGACAGGGCGCTCCTCCTGTGCTCGTGCATTGCTATAGCGGATTTCTCTCATGCAAGAAGAGATGCCCCGGTTATACACTATGGCGCATGCAGTTATGCTAAACATATGAGGCAAAGCTATTATACTCAGGCTACCAGTAATGCAGGTCGGTGTTTTGCAGTTTGAGTGCATGCATAGTTGTAAATTCACCTCGATTGT
Organism: Cranoglanis bouderius; assembly: GCA_023630585.1. Classification (NCBI taxonomy): domain Eukaryota; kingdom Metazoa; phylum Chordata; class Actinopteri; order Siluriformes; family Cranoglanididae; genus Cranoglanis; species Cranoglanis bouderius. The sequence goes on from CM042547.1 coordinate 6,424,418, forward strand.
GCTCTGCAGCTATTGTTAAAACACTCCTGGAGTAATGCCGATGTGCGCTCGTGCTAACGGATTAAACGTCCCGTGCTGAATGTGAAGGGAAGCACCTACGTACGTTTCCTCCTGGACGTGAAAGTTTCGCAGTGAAAGCACTCGGTTACTGTTGTGCTTATTATAAAGAATGACACTATGAAGGTTTCAATAAGCATGTAATGAAGAGCTCGTTGAAGTCGCCGCAGGGCGTTAATGCCGTTCCCTGAATGGGCTCCATGCTGAGAGCCACTCAGTCCTGCAAATGAGATTTCTCGGTTGGGTATTGAATTTGTTATTTAGTTATTTAGTGTCTGAATATTCTGGAGAAACAGTGGTTAAATGCATAATATGAAAGAGTGGTCTACTTTGACATGAGCAGTAAAGCTGTCCATCAGTGATCAGGGTCCAAGCATCCTGTACAGAGATGGGACATGAAAGGAACGCAGCACGAGCACTATCCTAAAGCAACATTTCTGAGTCATTATTTTAAGAATCTTGGTGGAGAAAATATATTTATTATTTAAGATTAAAAAAGGTACATTATTCCGTTAATGTATCTAAAAGAGACACACTTGACGAAATAACACGAATAGCACCCTAAAGCCTTCTTCTGTTTGCTCCTTTGGGAATCCCGTAAAGGTTCTTCCAGGGCTTCCCTTCAGAAAATGTTCCAAGCACAACCGCTTTCAAAAGCTAGAGATGTTGACCGTCCAGCGATCCCACTCAGAACCCCCGTCAAAGTGATCGTAGTCATCTTGTCAGTGGTTCTGTATGTTATTAGTTTTGTTGATATATTATATTGTACTATGTGTGCCTGTCTTCTCGTGTATGTTTAACGGCTCCGTGTGTTTAAATCCTGCTGATAGGGACCTATGGTGGGGGTGTGTTACCCACCATGCAGCCTGGCTCCAGGTTGCGACTCTGGAAGGTCTTGATTAAGGGGAGATGTGATTAAAGGAGTATGCGATGATGCCTCGCTCTACTCTCCTATGTCGCTCCTTTCCTGCTTCCTCTTTTTTGTGAATCTTAGTGTCAGCAGCATCTCGGCCATTCGTATCCATCTGTAAGGATATTTGATATGCACCGACAGCATGGTGCTGTGCAGATGCTGACATGCGTGTTTAAACTCAGCTTTCAATCCAGTGATTCACGGGTGCTAAGTATACGTTGAAGTACAAACATCTCACACACAATCTGACCACCAGGGCGTTTCTATGGAAATCGGTGCAAAGTGTCTTATCAGGCATTGTGTGTGAAAGCGAGTAACAGGTCACTCAAGCCCCCTTTGAGGTAACAAGTAATTAACATGTTTGGTGAATCAGCCGTCTCATTAACAAACAAGGCAGCCGTCTCCTCTCCTCCTCTGATCTCACTCCAAAACAAAGAGGCCAGTTCACAGTGGACATCAGGAACCAAATACTGCCTGTCTTTGATCTTTAAATTCACCTTCCAAGAGCCAAAATAGACGTTTACCCACACTGGGATACAGAGGATATGTCGTTCAGAATCTGAACTAGATCTTGCAGTGTGGCTTTAGTAGTTTATGTTGCTGTGTAAAGTGAAGAGAATTTTCGGCTGTTAGTCCTCGGTTGAGTGTTGCTTTGTGTTGTTTTGTCATGCACTAGGCGTGTGCCGATATGAAATTTTCATATAGTAATTGCCAAACCTTTTATCACAGTTTATAACAATGCCACAATGTTGTATTTAAAAGAAAGATTACACATTTACCACAACCTGGCTGATCAGGCTGCAATTAAACTGACAAAGAGGCTCAGCGGGCATTTATCACACACAAAGGCTGCCCAAAATGCTGTCTACCTAGGCAGCCTAATTCAAGCTGCTTATCAGCAGTAGTGAAAAAATAATTTAAAAAATTGATGATGCGCTATATTGTACCAGATAAATAATGACACATACCAGTTATGTGCAATGCATATAGGACTTAAGAGAGAACTTGCAAAGCTTTGAGTGTGTGCGCACCAAGTGTGCCTCCAGACCTGGCTTGTAAAGCCGGACCATGTGTTGGACAGTCAGCCCCGCTTGGCAACGTCTCGCCCTCATGACCTCATCAGTCTAATTACACCCCACTCCAAAACAACAGATGCTTCAGTGCCATTGGGGGGTAAGGAAAGAGCAGTGGAGGTGGGGGAGGAAGAGAGAGGAAAAGAGAAGAGTGCGCATGGCAAGCCCTCAGGGAATACGACACTCATGAGATACACTGAATAATTTAGCAGACAGAAGAGAAGAAGGTTATTAATGTTTCTTCACCTGGAGCTGCTAAATCAATTGATTGATGCCCAGTGGCACTACACAGTGAAATATACCCAGTATGCCAGGAGGTCATCATGAGCAGAACCGAGTTGCGCTTTGCTGTGACATAGGTCAATTCAAATGCATTTTGTTTTATACTGCGAGACTGACCATCGATCAGTGGAAATCATCAGACTGTTACACTGGGGCTGTCGGAATGTTCAAATATGAATCATAATCATTTCATAATACTTATATATTTTGAAATCTATAATCCACATCAGAATGTCTTAAACCATATGTTATACTTACATACTTACTAATATACTGACATATGCAATTCCCAAATTTATGGCCAAATGACATTTGTTGTTTGTCATAAGGAAAGAGCTCTGAATGAAGGCATGTCAAATATATATATGTGTGTGTGTGTGTATATATATATATATATATATATATATATATATATATATATATATATATATAAAATTATTATTATTATTATTATTATTTAAAACACACTTATTTTTTATGTGATATTACATGTAAGTATTTAACCATGAAAGCAGGCACTTGCGTGAGTTCCTTATTTTCTGTGTCTGAAAATTAAATGGTGTTTCATTGACAGTGGTAGCTCGGTGGTTAAGAAGTTGGGCTACTGATTGGAAGGTCATGAGTTTAAATCCCAGCACCGCCAAGCTGCCACTGTTGGGCACTTGAACAAGGCCCTGAACCCTCAACTGCTCCCCGTGCGCCTCAGCAAAAATGGCTGCGCACTGCTCCGGGTGTGTTCACGGTTTGTAGTGTGTGTGTTCACTACTCACAACTTCTAATGTGTGTACACTAACTTGGATGGGTTAAATGCAGAGGACAAATTCCAAGTATGGGTTACCATACATTGGCCTTCACATGTCACTTTCAATTTTCACTTAAATTAGGCCCATATTTTGATCATTCTGTCTCCGATAGGCTCTCACCATATTGTTCTGTCTAGTGTTCATTAAGTATGTAGTTAATGATTACTAAGCGAAGTTGTTTGGTTGTTTTGGCAGGTGGTTTTGCGGGCTGCTGGGGACATGCCATGCCAGCCAGCCTTCACCCAGCAAGAGTACAGCGTTGTCGTCAATGACATCATTACCGAGGGACAGGCCCTGCTTAAAGGTGAGTGAGGAAGTCCTTTGTAATCTGTGGATTCAATTCTTGCAGCATTTGCTGCTTGATGTTACAGATGTCTGAGGCAACTCAGGATTCTCTCTCTATCTTTCTTTCTGCCTCCGTATAGTCGGCTGATGAGAAAATAGCATGTGTTTGTGTGTCAGAGTCGGGTGGGGGAGGACGCCCAGTTTGTGTGCCTGTGTTTGTGTGTTTACGTGAAGGCAGAGAAGGGGGAGGGCTGTGTTTAATCAGTGGGGTGTTTATTGGCTAGAGTACGTGTGTGTGTTTGTGTGTGTGTGTGTGTGTGTGTGTGTATGTGCGTGTGTGTGTTTGTGTATGAAGTAAGTGTGATGGTTTTCCTTTGGTAGGAATGTGAGTTTATTGTGAGCGTGAGATATTTGCGGTTTAATATCAAATTGCTTGGTTTGCACGCACGGATGAAACATCCACTGATCAATAGCATTGATTACACGGACCCATCCGAGCAGGCCATCAATAGCACAAAGCCTACTCACCCGTACTCATATGGTCATTTAATCACAGTTCAAAGAACCACAGGAGCTGACTTCAGCAGGAGGAAATGCGAATGTGTATATTTTGCACTTAGGAATTACCCATGATGCCTTTTGTTCAGAGCTTGATTTGAAGGAGGATGCTGTTCAAAGGCTAACAAAATGACAAAACCATCCCTATTGTAACATTTCTATCATCCCTTCCATTCATATCTCTCCTCAACTCGTCCATCATTTAATTCACAATGCATAGCAAAACTTTTGACATCTTTTAGGGTAAGATAGGTTTGCTTTTCACAGATCGATTTAATGTTGTTGTTTTTTTTTTTGGCTAGCTAGTTGTGCTAGCTAAGCTAATCCTGACATAAACATAACTTTCCTCAACTCCTCCACTGTTTAATTCACAATCCTCTCTGAAAATATTACATCTACTGTACATGACTGTTAAGGTCAAATTTGCTCACAGTGAACAGTGTGTTATTAACTGAAAGTTAATACTCCCGACCTTCAGAGTTCACATTAGAGATGTACTTTCTTTGGTATAATAGATAAACCTCCATGAACAGGGGATTTCTGTTCCCATTCAACACATATATGTATTTATTACTTTTACATTTATTTCTTGTACTGTAACATTTTGAAATACAAAGACACATTTGCAAGCTGTTACCTTGTCTTTATTTGTGATCTGTGGGAACGCACAGCTCCCACACACACACATACCACACTCACACACACACACACATACACACACACACACACACACACACACACACACACACACACACACACACACACACACACACACACTGACCTAGAGCAATTAAAACAGATGAGACAACCATGGCTTTAGATATCACACAGGGAGTCTACATTTCACATCCTGGGGAGAGTTTCCAGTACTCATTTTACATGTGAGTGTGTGTTTGTGTGTGTGTGTGTGTTTGTGTGTGTGTGTTTGTGTGTGTGTGTGTGTGTGCTTGTGTGTGTCCAGTAAAACTGCCCTTGGTAAGTTATACGCTTAAAAAAAAAGAGCCAGCTGATATCCGTGTTGAAACTCACAGATTTGCTTCCTGTGTTCTTTCAAGTTGAAAGATGGAGCACCATGACATTCACACACACACACACACACATACACACACACACACACACACACACACACACACACACACACACACACACACACACACAGTGACTAAAGGCCTGTCCTGTACTGCAATCTCATTCCTTGTCTCTGGACTCCTCTGCTGGATCTCAGTTAATACCTTTTACTCACAGTATCTTTTTCTAATGCAAGCGTGAAAACCTCATCCTTTTCATTCATCTCTCTCTTTCTTGGCCAGTGTGTGTGCCTCAGGGAGTTTGACCCCTGTATGCGGATTAGTGGGAGTCTCTTGTCTAACATGAGGAGGATGTTTTGTTTCAGTAACACTCATTCATCACCTCCTTTTTAAAGCAAATGACTCAGGGATGAATACTTTCACTGCTCCCCCTTTCTCTCCTTTATTCAGCTGAGGAGTATACAGTTAGAGGTGTCTCACTGACTTCCCTCAGTGATCCACACTGATAAAATGTGCTTATGAAGCAGCACTACTACACTGTGAGATAGGATGCAGACACAAGAACTTCCTGTGAATCTCTGTCTGTATTTTTCCACTTTCACAGCTCACTCAGTAACTTTTTAATAACATTTTAAATACAGTAAGTAGTAGCTGATTCGAAGTTGTGTACAAATTTATTTTTGCACAGTGATTACAAATCACTGATCACAGTTATGTGTTTTTAAATGTAACACTCAATTTTATTAGCAACACCCAAATATCCTGATACATATGTTGTATCTAGAGCTGGGCGATATATCGATGTAATATCGATATCGTGATATTGTGAAAGATTACACTTTCCTGAGATATTGTTGGTATGGTAATGATTTTTAAAAAAATGTTTTTAATCATTAAAATTGAAATGGTACTGAATGGATGCTGGTGATTTGATATAATTTAAAAAAATGTAACCTTCTTTGTCTTTGTAGGCCTTAAAGAAAAGTACTATGAAAGACAATTTAACGTTTTTTTTTATTTTTTGCGGACAGTTTGTTAGCTAAATTATATATAGTGATACGCATATATAGTGATATGGTGATACGCATATATAGTGATATAGTGATACGCAATGTATGTTGTGGAAATGTCCTCAAGTATATTTTTTTCATATCGCCCGGCCCTAGTTGTATAGTGAAAATTGTGTCTTCAAGTATAGGGCTGCCATATTGCACACCTCTACACCACTTTTTTATTATTATTTTATTTTTTTTTTTTTTTACATTTCTCATTTCTAAACCTGTCTTTCAAAGTGATGCAGCCTGAAAATTATGACACTATTTTAACCTCTATGTTTGTCATTTGCTTTGATATTCTTTCTCTTCGTTATTCTTCATCTTTTGAGCAGCAAATACAAATGCCGTATTTGCTTCTGACTTTCCCGTGTTATCTTTTTTGGTTTTTCTGCATCAGAGAAAGATAACACAGAAGGAACTCACTTTGCTTGTTAGATGAGAGAATGTGATCACAAGGAGATGCAGAGTTTGTGAGGTGATTACATTACTGATCAGAACCCACAAACATACACACAGAGTGCTGCTCCAAAGGTGTGTTTGATCATTTCTGATGAAAGGACATGAGAGAACCTTGAGCTTAAAGTTTTGTGTGTTTCAAAATTTACACAAACCTGAGAGAGAGAGAGAGAGATAGAGAGACAGAAGCCCATTTTTGGCCTGGGACATGGGGACTTTCTTGCAGTAAGTTTGTCCTATCAGAGTGCAGCAGTGAGGTCATCAGCATGCGGGTCAGTGCTCCTCTATGGGCTGACTGAAATGGATTGAAAGGAAGAACAGACTGTGTGTGTGTATGTGTGTGTGTGTTTGTGAGAGAGAGAGAGAGAGAGAGAGAGAGAAAAAAAAAGGGGTATTTTGGGAACTTGTGTTTTTAAATGGTAATATGAACTCTTAAGTCCAGCCCCTAATTAACAGGTTTTGACTGAATGAATAAATGGGCAGTTGTCCTTGAATTTCACGCTATAGTGCACAGCTGATTGTGATTTATTTCTTTTTGGTGTAGTTGATTTATTTAGTCAGACTAATATTTGCATGACAAAAACCTTTACTGGGTTAAATGATTAAATTATTATTCTACCACAGCAGGTAAGATCCACTCACGTGAATTTAAAATTAAACTATTAAAATGTAGTAAAATATATATAAGTGGCTTGGAAGTCAATTGATTAGTGTACATTTAAGAACAAAGTGTCAAGTATACGTTGAGAAAATATGCGTCTCATCCCAGTGTATTTTTTATAGCTGATGACATCATTTTATACATAGTGATATGAAGCTATACGGGAACATGCTGAACGTGTAACTATTGGCGAGTGACGAAATGTAAATATATTCCCAAGAAATGGGAATGGGACCAGATTTTCCAAATTTTTAAGTGAATTATCTATGTGAAAGATCTATGTGAAAATTATCTATGTGATTATTAGTGAATCATCTATGTGAAAGTAAATCCCGTTGCTTTGAAATGTATTACGGTAACTTACATAAGATGATGTGCATTTTATTGATGGATCATAAACCAAGGTAACTCGCTAGCTACATAAGCAAGCCAAACATTAGTTAGTTATGTTAGCTGTGTAGCCAAGAATGTGGCTCAGGTATATTGGGGGAAGAATTCACTGTCATATTCAGTCCTAATTTAGAAATGTACTGTATAATTTGTACAAGAATGGAAGACATGATGCTTTTATTTTCAAAAAATAGGAATACAGGTGTCAAACCCAAGACCCATGGGCCAGATACGACCCTCTGTCTTGTTTCATTTGGGCCACACAAACTTGCAAAATTAACAGTGAAATAGCTCATAGTACCTACTTCTCAACAGTTCTATACTACACAAGTAACATCTAGAATTCACACCAGACCTGTAACCAAGCGGCCGCATGCGTTCCTTACACTCCACTGCACAGCGGATGTGGGCTCACATCTCACAAGGTTGAAATGCTGGTTAAAATCAACACCTATCTGCTTCATTTGATGCGAGTCAAACTCGCATCTAAAACACATCGAGCATTGGCCTTTAGTGTGATTCAGTGATATGTTAAAAAAAAAAAAAAAAAAGATGATAGTGAGAAGAGAGATGGGAGAGTAAGGACATGTATGTTTTTAGAAGAGATAATTCTATGTGAGTTCTTAAATATCTTTATTACCATTATACATTTTAGATGTTTTACATTTTGGAAAACAGATTTTGAGCTGCTGGTCAGTGTGTTCAGCAGTGTACTTCTGAGAGTCATCTTGTCCATCAACTCAACTTTTTTCTGCAAATGTGATTTACTTGTATGAATCTGAGTATTAGGATAACCATATATTCCAGATGTTGCTTCATTTCTATCACTCTGTGTGTGTGTGTGTGTGTGTGTGTGTGTGTGTGTGTGTGTGTGTGTGTGTGTGTATGTGTGTGTGCGTGTGCGTATGTGTGTGCGTGATTGGCTGAGTAGAGCTGCTGTGTGTGGCAAAAAGCATGCACATTGTTCATACATCAGATCACTGGTGGCTCTATCTGAACAGCGCAGGCAGACAAGCTCATGCACTCATCCCCTTAATTACTGAATTATTGAATCACAGCAGTCATGAATAATTAAGAGTTTAGTAGAATGTCTATTAAACTAGGATAAAGAAGCTGAAACAACAAAGCGGTAAGCAAGAACCTTTACTCTGGCGTCTTCATGCCACGGCTCAGAAACCAAACAAAAAAAATCATTTTGAGTAGAACCATTATTCGAACGTTTCCAATCATTTGTTCCAGACCCAACATAATATTCCTAAACTGGTTCAAACAAATAAAAAAAACAACTGTTTAATCCCATTCCTTTTTACACAGGCTGTATGTAGAGCTCATACAATAAAATAGTAAGTTTGGAAAGCTTTTAGACCTGGCAGCTGTGCATGCATTCACATGGAATGTGGAATTTTAATGTTTGTGCTGCATCTAGCAATGAAATAGCCGAATATAATTTACCGCAGGTTGTCGATATCAAAATAAGTCCAAATGCAATGTTAAAGGTTTGTCAATAGAGCCAGCAAATTCAAAAATCCCTAAACACTTAAGGATGATTACGGGTTGCGTTTTTGTCTGCAGCAAAGTACCATTCGCTTCCGGTTTTCATTTTTGTTCCACGAACTGGTTCGGAGCTCAGCTTCACACTGCTACATCTCACACGCACCCACAGACACACACACACACACACACACACACACACACACACACACACACACACACACACACACACACACACACAAACACGCACACACACACACACACACACGCAAACATGTGCACACAGACGTAGTGATCGATGCTTCCAGGGTCTTTGTTTTGCTAGATCGATATTAACGTAATGAAGTCCATGTGTCTGAGAGAGAGACAGGAGAGAGAGAGAGAGAGAGAGAGAGAGAGAGAGAGAACCAATGAAATAATTATGAATGAAATATGCAGGAGAATTTGCAGCATTTTAAAAGCATCAACATGAGGATGTATTGGCCGGTACATCAGGATGGAAAATACAATACAATAGGTGCAAGAAAACTATCAAACAAACAAACAAACAAAAACTGATGAAATCAGGGATTAGAGATAACACAGATCAGTCAAGTCTAAGCTTACTGAGCAACATAAAGGTTAATCAAAGCCATAATATCATTTCAGCTGTGATGGCAGAAAACAATAGGAAAATCTCATGTAATATTGATATTCTACTATGTCGGGGGGCACGGTGGCTTAATGGTTAGTACGTTTGCCTCGCACCTCCAGGGTTGGGGGTTCAAATCCTGCCTCTGCCCTGTGTGCATGGAGTTTGCATGTTCTCCCCGTGCTTCAGGGGTTTCCTCTGGGTACTCTGGTTTCTTCACCCAGTCCAAAGACATGTGCTGTAGGCTGATTGGAATTTCCAAATTGTCCATGGTGTGTGTGATTGTGCTCTGCAGTGGGTTGGCACCCCGTCCAGGGTGTCCCCCGCCTTGTGCCCTGAGTCCCCTGGGATCTGCTCCAGGCTCCCCCGCAACCCTGTGTAGGATAAGCGGCATAGAAAATAGGATATAGATAGATGGATAGGATAGATGGATGGATTCTAGTATGTCAGTGTGCACACTATTGACTTCTATGTATTGCCAAAATTGAGTTTTGTATATATGCCTAATTCTAAGGTGTAAAGTTTATCAGTTAAAGATGAAATTCTTAACTATTTTATATCTAAATACATACTTAAGTTCAATACCATACCAATACAGGTTATGGCTGTTTGGAAGATTTGTTGGAAATGAATGTAAAGCCTGAAAAATCCTCTCCCCCTCCACATTTCGGCTAGGAGACATTTGCGAACTGTCAAAGCTAAGGCACCTTGAACAGCCCAAAAATAATCGTCTGCCCAGAAATCCTTATCCTCACCTTAACTGTGTCTGTGTGGGTGTCACATCTTATTCAGGCGTCATGGCCGTGTCAGTCATAGCACATGGCCCTGTCTGACCCAGGCTAAGAGATGTGTGGACTCGGCGGAGTTTGAGGCTGTTTGAGTTGATCTGCAGCAGACAGTGCCTTGGGGTAGCTCAGTTTTGAACACAAGAAGTATAGTGTGTGTGTGTGTGTGTGTGTGTGTGTGTGTGTGTGTGTGTGTGTGTGTGTATTTGTAAAGGTGCAGCAGGTCTGAGCCCTGCCTAACATCGCTCGTCTGTGAGCTCCAGCTGGTTCTCATCCTGAGCTGATGGAGCAGTGTTATATATTTGGAAAAGTATGTAGTTGGATGTAGTTGGCTTTAGCTACAGGATATGTTTTTCTTTTTTAGATAAGTGCTTTGCTCAAGATCAAACGACGAAGCTGTGTTTGCACTTAGTACTGAATTATATTGGACTTGAACAAAGCCGTCAGAGCTGGCACTTATGGATGCTTTTAGACGCAGGGCTGCTGAGGTTCTGGCATTTCTACAGAGGAGACGGGGAGACTGACCCAGTAATGCACCATACAAACAAGTCTAACTCTCTCTCTTTCTCTCTCTCTCTCTCTTTCATAAGCCTCTTTTGAGTGTTAAAAGATTATTACAGGATGCCCTGTTGTCATGGATTCTGTTCTTTCAAGCTTATTGTTAGAGGTCGCACTGATTTCTCCTCTTATTTGTAGTGTGTATTTCTGAAAGAGTGCATGAAGTTTGTCTGTAAACTGTATTTCTGGACATTAATATTTTGTAATAAATCGCTTAATTTTTCCTTTTTTTCCACATTAACTGAATAAACTCCCAGTTAGCGGGTCAAGATTTCTGACTCACAGAATAAGTCATAGACTTATTCTGTGATAAGATAATAAATGTTAATAAGCTGTGGTTAAATACTTTATTTATTTTAATATAAAGGTTTGTTCAAATGTGGTGTGCGCACCTAAGCAATTTTACACTGAAGTGCTTAGGCCTCTACGGGTAAGCATCAGGATAAAACATCCGGAGAAGTGGTGCACCCAGAAAATGGATCTTGCCAACCAAGGAGTTTTTAACCAGAAACAATGCAGTTATCGCTTCATATCCACCATATTCACCAGATCTTGCTCCTTGCGACTACTTTTTGTTCCCGGAAAGAGTCTGATGAGTCCCAATGAGACTGAAGAAGAAAAGATTCGCCACAGTGGAAGAAATCTTGCAAAAAACGCAGGAGGCTCTAGACATGATAGCAAAAGATGACTACAGGAAATGTTTGCAGGAATGGGAGAAATGATGGGACAAGTGTATCACATCACAAGGAGAATACTTTGAAGGGGATTAAAGGAGAAATGCTGTATTCTGGAAAATTTTGGGTCCCCCCTTGTACACTGCAGTTTTTGAACATGTATGGTAACATTTTTGGTTAAATCTCAGGAAAGACTGAACAAATGTGTACTGAGAAATGTTCGTGAATTTTATTGGAAAAAAAATCTAGTTCTAACTGGAAAAAAGCCAATCACTCTAATTATGCATGTGTAACACACAATACTAACACTGTCTAGTCTCAGACAATTAGATTTATAGTAGCTTACATTCTTACACTAACAAGGCCACCAAACACACGCACTTGCCTAATGAAGCACTCATTTAGAGTCTTGAGAGTGAACAATGAAGTTCTTTAAAACAAAGATTTATCAATTTGATGGAACATTTGTTGTTGTTTTGTTCTTATTTAATTAACAGTGGGTAAACTGACTGGCAGGGCAGTGTATGTAAAATATTTCTTTACACATAATAATCAATTGAGTATCCCGACACTGCCCCTACACGCAGTGTTGCTAATAACCCTGTCTTGAATTGAGCACAAGAGAGTGTTTGACGGAGGAAGACGCAGTGAAAGTTGGACAGTTAGACAGCACCTTGGGTAAATATTTCTGCACAGCTTGCACTTTTGAAATAACACACACTCTCACAAGGCCAGCCCTTAAATTCATTTGTATGTGATTGCCCTGGTTTCCAGAGTATGATGGATCACTGCTTAGTGTGCTGGATTGTGCTGTATGTACTGTATCTATCTGAGAGAGAGAGGGAGAGAGAGAGAGAGAGCAATGGGTGTGGTAAGTATTAAGTCAAGGAGCATTTAATGGCTGTTGAGCAGCCATAAACAAATATTATGAAGTAATTTCAACCATAATTAATGCAGTAATAGCATTTAATTACAGGAAACTTATATGCGTGCTTTGTGTGTCTGGTTGATTTCTTATCATCGCCTAAAACTACAAAGGGGGCTATCTCATATCCGTTTATCCCTCTCCTACTCTCTCTCTCTCCCTCTCTCTCTCTCTCTCTCTCCCTCTCTCTCTCTCTCTCTCTCTCTCTCTCTCTCTGTTCTGGCTGAATGAAGGCATTTTGTGTTTGCTCTCGCTGGTACTGAACACTGTGACCGTTGGAAAAAGAGAGCCCACGGTCAGAAAACAAACTCTCATGCATAGCACACATACTCAAATGGCTGTCTGCAAAGCCCAGGCACCCAGAGGTCAGACTTGTGGTTGTGTGTGTGTGTGTGTGTGTGTGTGTGTGAGAATGCGGGGGTGGGTTGCAACAGCAGAGCCTGGTTTCAATCAGTGCAGTTGATGGGATTGTGGGGGGAGGGGTCGGTGTGTAAAGGGGTGGAGGGTGGGGGGGTGTAGCTATGGAGACAGATAAAGCAGAGTGTCCAAGACAGCCATAGAGGGTTAGTGCAGGGGAGGTGAACTCTGAGTCCGAGTCCACAAGCAATGGCAGGAATTCAGTGAAAGAGCAAAGAGAAGAGAAGAGAAAAAGTAAAGAGAGGACAGAGGAGCGTAACGGCTGGAGGAGAGGAGCGAGGAGTGGGTATTGTGTGTGTAACGTGTGTGTGCAGTCTGCTATGTTCGTGGCTTATTTTAAGCTCTACCAAATCTCTGAGTGCCCTTTTGTGAAGGCTGCACACTTTCAGCTGTGTGTGTGTGTGTGTGTGTGTGTGTGTGTGTGTGTGTGTGTGTGTGTGTGTGTGTGTGTGTGAGAGAGAGAGAGAGAGAGAGGGATTTAGGTTGCTCTTCAGGAGCTCTTTGCTCACTGAGTATTAGTGTTTATGTTGAACTCTTGAGATGTGTGTATCACTGAAGCAGACCTAAAGAGCACAGTGCTGTTGGTATCTCCCCCAGCAGACACAACACTCCCACCTTCCCCAACCTTAATCTGAGGCTTAAGTCTGGTTTATGTTCGCTTCAGAACAGGCCAACGAAGCATTCAGAAGGCAGTAAAAGCATTTAAAAGAGGGGGAACATTCACTATATGAAACATTGGAATGTGTACCTCTGCAGTATTTGGCCAGTATTCATGAATAAAGGCTGGAAATTGGCAGGAGATTTGATTCTCCTGCTGTGATAAGATGACCGTGGTTAAGGAAATATTGTCTGAGACGTAGCTCTGCTGAGCACTTAATGTAACTACATTTCAATTCAGTTCCATTTTATTTGTTAAAATAACAATAGACATTGTCACAAAGCAGCTTTACAGAAATCCGGATGTAGTTATATATATCTAATGAGCAAGCTTGAGGCGGCACAGGCAAAGGAAAATCCCCTGACACAAGAGGAAGAAATCTCTATACGAGCCATCCTCTTATTAGTAACACAGGGTAGTGTGATTATAAATCATTACAGCATACACATGTAGAAGAGTAAAGGCAAACAGAGTTCATGTTGAGGCATTGGACAGTCTTTACGATTACAGCTACAGTTCTTGGAAGGTACACATCTAGATTAGATTATCCACTGAAGCAAAGGACATAAACTTCTTAGGCATAAATCTTTCGGGTATCCATGTAGGACCATCCATAGTAGCAGAAGATGAGTCAAAGTGCTTTGTAGTTTGTAAAAGAAACAGTTTGTAAAGTAGCATTACCAAGTTGTATATATACAATGTATATACAACATACACTATTTCTTGTTGGTTCGAGACATTTTTTCCCTTAAGTCACCGCAATGGAGCTGTTTCTTATAGTGTTAAGGAGCAGTTGAGTATTTTTTGCTATGTAGCTTGTAGTGTAGCTAGCTGGAGTTTTCTAGGTGTCACTAAAGAGTCGCCTTTTAGCAAGAAATACATGAGTGTATGCTGCAATCGATTGAAGGTTTCCATCCATCCGTTTTCTGTACAGCCAAAAGTTTTGAGAATGACACAAATATTAATTTTTACAAAGTCTGCTGCCTCAGTTTTTATGATGGCAATTTGCATATACTCCAGAATGTTATGAAGAGTGATCAGATGAATTGCAATTAATTTCAAAGTCCCTCTTTGCCATGAAAATGAACTTAATCCCAAAAAAACATGTCCACTGCATTTCAGCCCTTCCACAAAAGGACCAGCTGACATCATGTCAGTGATTCTCTCGTTAACACAGGTGAGAGTGTTAATGAGGACAAGGCTGGAGATCACTCTGTCATGCTGATTGAGTTAGAATAACAGACTGGAAGCTTTAAAAGGAGGGTGGTGCTTGAAATTATTGTTCTTCCTCTGTTAACTTTGGTTACCTGCGAGGAAACACGTGCAGCCATCATTTCTTTGCACAAAAAGGGATTCACAGGCAAGGATATTGCTGCTAGTAAGATTGCACCTGAATCAACCATTTATCGGATCATCAAGACCTTCAAGGAGAGAGGTTCAACTGTTGTGAAGAAGGCTTCAGGGCGCCCAAGAAAGTCCAGCAAGCGCCAGGACCGTCTCCTAAAGATGATTCAGCTGCGGGATCGGGGCACCACCAGTGCAGAGCTTGCTCAGGAATGGCAGCAGGCAGGTGTGAGTGCGTCTGCACGCACAGTAAGGCGAAGACTTTTGGAGGAGAGCCTGGTGTAAAGAAGGGCAGCAAAGAAGCCACTTCTCTCCAGGAAAAACATCAGGGACAGACTGCTATTCTGCAAAAAGTACAGGGATTGGACTGCTGAGGACTGGGGTAATGTCATTTTCTCTGATGAATCCCCTTTCCGATTGTTTGAGGCACCTGGAAAAAAGCTTGTCCGGAGAAGAAAAGGTGAGCGCTACCATCAGTCCTGTGTCATGCCAACAGTAAAGCATCCTGAGACCACTCATGTGTGGGGTTGCTTCTCAGCCAAGGGAGTGGGCTCACTCACAATTTTGCCTAAGAACACAGCCATGAATAAAGAATGGTACAAAAACATCCTCAGAGAGCAACTTCTCCCAACCATCCAAGAACAGTTTGGTGACGAACAATGCCTTTTCCAGCATGATGGGGCACCTTGCCACAAGGCAAAAGTGATAACGAAGTGGCTCGGGGAACAAAACATCGACATTTTGGGTCCATCCCAGACCTTAATCCCATTGAGAATTTGTGGTCAATCCTCAGGAGGTGGGTGGACAAACAAAAACCCACAAACTCTGACAAACTCCAAGCATTGATTATGCAAGAATGGGCTGCCATCAGTCAGGATGTGGCCCAGAAGTTGATTGACAGCATGCCAGGGCGAATTGCAGAGGTCTTGAAAAAGAAGGGTCAACACTGCAAATATTGACTCTTTGCATAAACTTCATGTAATTGTCAATAAAAGCCATTGACACTTATGAAATGCTTGTGATTATACTTCAGTTACAGTTAGTAACATCTGACAAAAAGATCTAAAAACACTGAAGCAGTAGACTTTGTGAAAATTAATATTTGTGTCATTCTCAAAACTTTTGGCCACGGCTGTACACAGGGTCGCAGGGAGCCCGGAGCCTATCCCAGGGGACTCAGGGCACAGACTGGACAGGGTGGCAGTCCATCACAGGGCATAATCACACTCATTCACACTCTACAGACACTCTGGAAATGGCAATCAGCCTACAACGTAAGGAGAGGAAACCCCCAAAAGCACCAGGAGAACATGCAAACTCTGTGCACACAGGCCGGAGGTGGGAATCGAACCCCCATCCCCGGAGGTGCAACTCCAAAGAAAACGCCCCCTCAGCTTGGGAACTCGGGATAGCCTCCTCAACTCTGAGTTCAGCAAGTTACGTCAAATCAACATGGCTGCTCACAGCATCAGCAGTAAAAAAAAAAAAAAAGGTAGCACTTCTTAGCTTTAAACGATTTATGTTGTATAAAAGTCTTTGGATCAATCAACAAACAGACATAATAGCTTTTTAAAATGTTTTGACTATACAGTTCGCTGTTTTGAGGAGAAAAATATACACAACAGTTCGTTGGCTAGCTTGTTCAAACAAAAGATGAACATGGTGGCGTGCATGTGAAAATTACGTCATTCTGAGCTCTGACTTCCCGCTTCTGATGATGAGTTGTCATTTACTGTAAGTAAGGAAGTCGGTTCTGGATTCAGCACTGCGTTTTGAGTCATGTTTGGAACATAAACGTCACTTTGGTGGTTGGTTTAATAGAAAGAGCTAATGTTCCAGATAAGCAGGAGTAGTTTGGCTCTCACTGTTTGACAGTTATCTTGCTAAAATACCTCCTGTGCAGGAGACATTTGGAATAACTTTTTATTCCAAATTAAGATGACCTCAGTCTAGTGCAATGGAGCCCTGCTGTGCTAGATCTGAGTGCACCAACTCTCTCACACACACACACACACACACACACACACACACACACACACACACACACACACACACACACATGCATACACACAATTTTTTTACAGAGCTCCTGTAATGAAGATGTTTTCTCTGGTGTTTAATGAGAGCAGGCGATAGCTTGTGCAGAAGTTAGCGGGTGCAGGAGGTGATAATTGGAGTGAGTCATGTGACTGTCGCTGTTATAGAGCTAAAAACAGCCAGTGGCACGATCGGAGTATGCAGTCACTCACTCTCTCTCTCTCACACACACACACACACATACAGCACTAGAATACACAGATGTGACATCATCCTATTCTCACTCCTCTGTCTTTCATTCCTTCCCTCTGATATGCCGTCCTTTGTGTCTGCTCTTTGAAGCACTTCTGCTGGTGTATACTTTCACACTCCTCCATGGCTGAAAGCAGACCTGCTGCCTTCTTCTTTGTTTTCCACCCATAACTCGTTCTCCTCCCTCCTTCCCTCTCGCTGTACGTCTTTCCAACACCCTCGACGCCTTCTTTCACACAAGCAATACCTTCCTCAGCTCGTATAACTCAGTTTCAACTTAACATTTAGGTTCATGGATTTGGTATTAAGGCTCAGTGTTGTTTTTGTTTGTATTAGTAAACTGAAAGAATGTTTCTTGTGTTAGCAGAGAGGTCAGAGGTCACGCTTCCTTGGAACCAGATTTATTGGGCCCATATTGATGTCCTTGGGCGTAGCTGATCGATTTGACACAGCTGACTTTTTGCTCTGTGAGATTGGGGGAAGTGCAGTGTGTGTGTGTGTGTGTGTGTGTGTGTGTGTGAGAGAATTAGAGGCCCAGCCAGGGTTGCCAAGTCTGCGTCACAAAAGAAGCAACACAGTGCCAAACCTCGAAATCTGCCTCTCTAAAATGTCCTAATGGTATTTACAGAGTAACATCATAACACTTTTAAATGAAGCAGTATTACAAACAGACCATTTTTATTTTTTATAATGTGATAAATAAAAAAATATACATATAACTGATCTTTTCATACATATGTACTTTATATGATTTACTCTAGTTACAGTACATTACTTCTACTGATACTTCCGCTAATGCAGTTTAAACCACTGAAAGCACAATAGCTGCATGTGTAATAGTCTACGCATTGACTCCATTTAAAGAAAAAAAAAACAATTTGACTTAAACTAATTTATGCAAAATTCCCTTTAGTTTAAAAAAACTGTGCTGGTAGTTTAGGAGTAGCTTCTACAGGAAAACCGTGGACAACACCAGGCCCCTCCCTCTCCTTCTCTAACCACACCCTCCCCCACCCGAGGCAGCCATAGCAACTCGTAGGTTGTCAGGGGCGACCGGTGTAGAAGCTAGGCAACCTGGCCTACTTCGGCGCTCTGGGATTGTGGGGAAAGAAGCTGAGCGTATTGTTGTGTAGTTGACGCGCACAAAGACAGTGCTGTTCCACCGATCTGATTCACGCACACGTCCACTCGGGTTGCAGAGCACACACTTTTGTGTGTACGCGCAACAGAGGGGCACATTGTGTGTCCGTGTAACCTGCGCGCTCGGCTGCACTTGGCACAATCTTGTTTGGTCGCCGCTTTGGGTGCAGTGATGTGAATATAAGCCACGGTTCGTTGTAGATTGGAAATGCTGAACTCTCTCTCTCTCTCTGTCTTACTTTTCTCTCTCAATTTTGCCTATATGTTCTCCTATTCTGGACTTTGGTTCTGCTTTCATGCCAGCTATCCCTGTGGAAAAAAAGACAATAGAAATCCTCATAGAATTTTAATGGTTATAATCAGCATTGTATTGGTCTTAATGGAAACTGTAATGGTCCCTGTGGGTCTCTACTGGTAATCTGTTGCCTTCTACTGGTGGCATGTTATGTCTAGTGGATACCATTAAGGACCAGCAATGGTAATGGTAATGATTTTAATGGTTAGCTGATAATGGTATTTGTAGTGGAAACCATTAGAATTTCTGTGATGGTTTCTATTGTTTTTTTCTCAGCAGGGATCAGCACTCACACACTCTTTCTCCACTCTCTCTTGACCACTAGTACATTCTCCAAAGCTCCAACCAAATACTGTATGCAACTTTCCTCTGTAGATTTGCCTACCCACACACCCTTTCTTTCTCTCTTTCACACACACACACACACACACACACACACACCCATGCCGCTTTAGGCAGGAGTAACTGGGTCAGGCTCTGCACAAATCTCATTACCCGTCAACATGCCACCCTAATGCACCATGGGTACTGTAGTGGTGACCCAATACTTCAGACTAGACCTCAGGCATAAGTGTAGATTTTTAACCAAGTTAAACTAAAGAAAGATTCACCCGAGCACTCAATACCTCTCTCTGTTTAATGTTAATGTCCGGTGTTGAGTTTCTCTCAAAGGAGGGGCCTTCGTTGGTGTAAGCCGACCCGCTTTGCTCATTTCACTGAGGTGTGAGGATGTTGCTGTTCTGTACGCTGTATGCGTCCTCGTCAGATTAGCAGGTGTCATTTCACTTGACTGCATTAAATTGCTGTTACATCTGAGAACCTGCACTCCTTCCTGAGATTTTTTTAACACACAAACACACATGCTTGTTTTTCTGTTTGTGTGGACCTTTGACATAATTAGAGATAATTATTGCAATGCTACACCTTCCCCTAACTCTAACCTTAACCACAACAAACAAAATTTTGTAAACATTTTGTCTTTTTTTTTTTGTCTTTCAAATAAAAGCTGTATTTCTGTGATGTACATGAGATTGTGAGGACATTTGGTCCTTTTTGGTCCTCACTATACACTCACTGAGCACTTGTTAGGAACACTACTAATACTGAGTACGGCCTTCCTTTGCTCTCAAACCAGCCTCAATTCTTCATGGATTCCACAAGATGTTGGAAACATTCCTTTGAGATTCTGGTCCATGTTGACATGATTGCATCACGCAATTCCTGCAGATTTTTCAGGTGCACTTTCATGCTGCGAATCTCCCATTCTACCACATCCCAAAGGTGTTGTATTGGCCACTGAAGAACATTGGACTCATTGTCATGTTCATGAAACCAGCTTGAGACGACTTTTGCTTTGTGACATGGTGCATTATCATACTGGAAGTAGCTGGTAAATTGTGGCCATGAAGGGATGCACATGGTTAGCAGCAATACTCAAATAGGCTGTGGCATTCAAGCGATGATTGATTGGTATTAACGGCCTAAAGTGTGCCAAGAAAACATTCCCCACACCATCACACCACCTCCACCAGAATGGACTGTTGGCTCAAGGCAGGTTGGGTCCATAGATTCATGCTGTTGGTGCCAAATTCTGACCCTACCATCTGTGTGCCTCAGCAGAAATTGAGATTCATCAGACCAGGCTATAAAACTGTCCAGTTTTGGTGAGCCTGTGCCCACTGCACCCTCAGCTTTCTGTTCTTGGCTGACAGAAATGGAATCCGATGTGGTCTTCTGCTGTTGTAGCCCATCCACCTCAAGGTTCGATGTGTTATGCATTCTGAGATGCTTTACTGCCCACCACAATTGTACAGAGTGGTTATTTGAGTTACTGTAGCCTTTCTGTCAGCTCGAACCAGTCTGGCCATTCTCCGTTGATCTCCGTTGAAAAACTGCCACTCACTGTTTTTTTCTTTGTTGCACCATTCTGAGTAAAATCTAGAGACTGATGTGCATGAACATCTCAGGTGATCAGCAGTTATGGAAATACCCAAACCAGCCTGTCTGACACTAGCAACCATGCCACGGTCATGGTCTGTATGATTTTATGCATTGCACTGCTGCCACACGATTGGATGATTAGATAATTGCACTCTGCACACCACAATGTTTTCATATGAAAAAACTCTTTTGCATAATCACCTGAACGTTTGAATGATTATGTGTAATATTCTGCTAT
Organism: Cranoglanis bouderius; assembly: GCA_023630585.1. Classification (NCBI taxonomy): domain Eukaryota; kingdom Metazoa; phylum Chordata; class Actinopteri; order Siluriformes; family Cranoglanididae; genus Cranoglanis; species Cranoglanis bouderius. The sequence continues at coordinate 6,445,365 of CM042547.1, forward strand.
TTTGTGTTCAGATGCGTTGTTCAGAACTGAGCGTAAATGTTAAGGTATGAGCTGTGTGTTTGCAAAAGTATCTTGTTCATTCCCTGAGCGATTATTTAGTTGAGACTGTACAGTTAACAGCATTTTTTTTTCTTGCTTCTGCATTCCTTCTGCTTGAAATATTAAAGTTGATACATTCCATTTAAGTTGCTCACCGATCAAATTTCTCCAGAGTGCTCCGTAAGCATTTATTAAAATGTACACAAGGCAGCAATTAATAATCTCAGTACAGTATCAGTATCACTCAGGAATACAGCATTCATCATTTCTGTCAAAACCGTGCAGGATATTTGCATTCTCCTTCTGATGGATCCTGGTGCCTCCTCGCAATATTCGAATATCACTGATCTCCTTCCATATCCCGTTTGGCATAATGCGTCTTGTTTGTTTTGGCGCTTCTATCTCGTCTCAGTGTGGACACACCTGTCTTGACACCTCTTTCATCTGCAATAGTCGAGTGCGCCATCAAGCACTTATGATATATGACCATGTTATCTTTCTTGCCGAGAGTCTCCGGGAAGAGAGAAGCTGCTACATAATAGGTGGTTTTTTTGCTTCGCTGTCCTTTGTACGCACTCGTGCCCACACACACACACACACACACACACATACACACTTCTGTGTAGAACATTTTGATCCAGGTTTGTCTAGTCATCTTGAGACAGCACTCGGTATTATTCCTAGAAAATCCAGGACTGAAATTATAATCCCTGTCTTTGTCGTATGTTTATTATCTGTTGTTTGGCTAGAGATTAAGATGTTAAACATAATGAAGACACACACACACTCACACACACACTCACACATGCACAGGAATATTTTGGAAGGAGATAATGACAACCCAGGCTGTCAGGATACTGCTGAGATTGTTGTTTGAAAGATCATTTGCAACACAGACATTTGCTACTGTGGTTCACAAATTGCACCAATTTACTAGCGTTAATTCACGACATGGTGTTTACTATCACCTCTTAACAAAGCTGGTTTGTTCTGCTGCATGTTTTTGCACATTTTAAGGGTGCAGTTTGTTATATTAAAAAGTGCCTCCAGACCTGTAAAAAAATCACATCATATACTCATATACATCAAAGATACTCTTGTGATTTGCATTGTTATCATACAGCGGATCATATTTCACCCTCAGGATCTTTTTCCCTCTTGTAGCATACTGTATGTAGTTATGCCAGAGTGCAAAAAAAAAAAAAAAAAAAAAAAATGGAGCACTAAAAATGACAAACTGTTTCTTTGAGTTACTCCCTGTGTCTTTGTACACCCAGAGTGCAATTACAGTGATCAATGACATTAACCTTAATGCACTTCCAATCCATCACTTTATTGATACATGTGCATGTGCATACCTGTGCATGCATATTACGCCGACATACATAAACTCAGCCACGTACAAGCACCACTCACTGATTTGATTTAGTGACAGCTTTCGTAATCCCCTCCTTCTCCCGTCACCATACAATCTGCGACTACTGCAGCTTTTAACACTGCGTTTCCTGAGAGACAAGCAGCGAGTGAGCAACTATATGTGTATGTGCGTGAGGGTAAATAATCACATATACTGTGTGTGCATGGAGATAGTCGAGCACAGCGGAGGAATGCATTCGGCCCAGTTCACGGAAAGAATCGGCGTGACGGCTTTGCCTTATGTTGTGTGAGTGTGTGTATGTGTAGGGGGTGATAAATCGTAAGTCCTCTCAGAGTTCAAACAAACAAGGTCAAATGTTAAAGTGGGGCGTGCACACAGACACACATGGGTGTCATTGTTTTTAACCCTTTCTCACAGTACACTGGTGTTTCTTTCCTCCGGTGGAATGTAAATCGTCTTATCGGACATTTTCAATCAGTGTAAACAAATGAATTATCGCCGCAAGTCTGTTATAAGATTAATCAGGACACTGTTGGGTTTCTGTGTGTAAAGTATTGTGACCCTGTTTTTAGCTGCAGGTGAGCAGGGTGATGGGAAAGGGGAGGGGTGTGAGCCACCTGCTGGCCCAACAGTTTACACCTCTCCACAATAACATTGGTACAGAGATAAAAACAGACAGCACAATGGAAGATTTTTTTGATAGTAAAACACTGTATACAACTGCCACAATAAAATTATAATATGTACATCTGTCATATGAATCATTAACCACTACTGTGGAGTGTGACATCACAAATAAATTCAATGCTGAATATGAGGACCCCCAAAACAGTTGGAAATTCCATTTTTTGGCCTCTGGTAAAAAAAAGAGTTAAAATATTTTGAAAGAATAACTAAATGTCCCGGAGGTGCTTTTGAGTGCAAAAGTTACATTCAGGTCCTCTAGCGGAATGCCTGTAGTGCTGGAAAACCTTCCAAAGTATTCTCTACAAAAAATTTAATAATATATTTCAATATATGTTTATGAATAAATCTAAACATCTATGAGTAACAATTGAGTCGGTTTTAAAAGACATTGTGAAAGATACCCATGATACTCTTACAAAAGTGTACTGTGATGAAGTCGTATGAGTCCCTCCAGGATTTCGCGATTTTGCAATCGCAGAAATTAACGCAAAATCAAGCAAACTCTGCAATATTCGGAGGAGCTTGCAATTTTTCAAAATTACCAGATTTTACATAGATTTGGGCCATGACGCTTCATGTGTCATCATCACAGCATGCATACAGCCAAAGCCCGCCTCGATTCACGTGCGTCGAACATGAGTGCAGCGAAAAGGTTTCATTTACCAACAAACATCACTGCGAAAGAGAGTGCAAAACAATTTTGTGCAATTGCAATTTCTCCAATTCGAGTAGTTTTCTGCTAAAAAAAAAAAAAGCACAAAAAACTCGCAAATTGCATCACAATTTTTTAAAAAAGCCACAGCAAAAATATCACATTTTTGGCTGCAACAATCACAAAAAAACTCAGCGAAATCCTATACAGAAGTGATCACCAACCCTCTTCTTGGAGATCTGCCTTCCTACAGGTTTCATCTCCAACCAAAATCTAACACACTTGTTTCAGATGATCAAGAAATTCTTAAGGCAGTGATTAGATGGTCAGTTGGGCACGATTATGGTTTTAGCTAAAATCTTCAGGAATGTAGATCTCCAGGAATAGGGTCGATGACCAATGATGTACTTACTGTCATATGGTCACATCATTCAGCCTTACTATGTCCTGGCATTTACTTCTTCCCCTAATATATAAAATCAACACACACCAATTGCACTTTTAATATGAAAAAAAGCCCTTTTATATGTTTACCCAATAGCTTGAGACACACTTCCATCATGCTAGCCCAGGTACTGTTGGGGCACAGCTCTACAGGTAAATGTCTTTTCACTTTTTTAACATACCACATTCAGCCCCTAAAGGCATTGGCAATTAGTTGGTATTTGGTGCTCTGCAGCACTGTGGACTACAGGACTGGAGTGTGACACCCCTGTCTTAGCATAACCAATGAATGTTATGGCAAAGTTTATATTAACAGACCACCCAGTGTTTTAATAAAGCTCCTGTAGAGCATGCACATTTCCGTGAGTGAATCAAAACTGCACTGTTTCTTCCTCCTCTCGGCTAAAACTAATTATAGCGCAGCCAGAAAAGTTCACCACAAGAAGATGAGTGTAATAATGGTCCTCTCCCTGTGTGTGTGTGTGTGTGTGTGTGTGTGTGTGTGTGTGTGTGTGTGTGTGTGTGTGTGTGTAATGGAGTCGTTTAACAATTTGAATTTAATCAGGTGTGATGTGCACCATGTTCTTGGGATCTAAATTAAAATCTGCACAAATGAGGGGTGAAGTGAGAGAGAAGACAAGGAAAAGAGGTGATACCTGGGGAATGTCTATTCTCTCTCTCTCTCTCTCTCTCTCTCTCTCTCTCTCTCTCTCTCTCTCTCTCTCTCTCATTCGTTATATCTCTCTGCGCATTGCTTCTGAGCACTGAAATGCACTATGAGCTGAATAGATAAATATGTACGGTTGTTAGCTGCCATTTTGGATCAAAGGCCGTACTAATTCCCATTAACGGAGAAGTATGTGAATCAGTGGATGCCATTACTAAACACTATAACACTTTGGCAACTAATCAATGACTAGCAGCTTGTTAAGGGCTTTACACATTGTGCTGTTTTTCAAGAGATAATGAGTCTCTTTATGACCTGCTGTTTTCTGATGTTAGCTTTTATACCTTAATGTGCACTTTCCCGTCACTATTGAACTGAAGAGTGCACCAGAGGGAACGCTTATGTGTATGTGTGTGTTGTGTGAAGTTCATATTCAGATTGCCAAGCACTCTGAGGGACAGCTTGAAGAATGAGGACCATTACAGCGAACTGACCTTTACATCGCTTGGGAAAAAAAATAAGAGCCATTACAGACAGGCATTGCTCTGGTCAGCCCTGTGCAGTGTAGAGTGAGGCCCTAACCGGCTCATCACAGTCTACAGAGGTACATTTTAAAGTGATGAAGCCTGTGCAGGGCTCGTGGCAGCCATTTCTAGGGTCGTTTCAAACTGAAGTGCTGAACATTTATTGAAACAGTTACTTCGAGGGGTTCTTCTAAATGAAAAGGGTCAATACATGGACACTGCTTCCAAGATTCTAAGGTATTACTACTCTGAATAGAAAAATGGCAGTAGCAATAGTGAACTTATGCTACATTCAACTCAAGGTTACAACTTATAATTGCCAGTCTCCAACCAGTAAAAGCCTAGGAAAACGCCCCCTCAACTTGAAATTCCTACTCATCAACTTAGGGTAGTCTTCTCAATTACCAGTTCCATCCCTGTTTACCGAGTGACATCAAATCAACTTGGCTGCAAACAGCATCTGAAACAAACAAAGTAGCACGTCTTATCTTTAAATGAGTTATACTATATATACACAAATATTTGCTTTAGAACAATCAACATACAGACATCCATCCATTTTCTGTACTGCTTATCCTACACAGGGTTGCAGGGAGCTTGGGGCACAAGGCAGGGGACACCCTGGACGGGGTGCCAACCAACCCACAGGGCACAATCGCACACACACACTCACACACCACAGACAATTGGACGGAGTGCCAACCCATCACAGGGCACAATCGCACACACACACACAACAGACAAATTGGAAATGCCAATCAGCCTACAGTGCATGTCTTTGGCCTGGAAGCAGAAACCAGAGTACCCAGGAAGCCCCTGAAGCAAAGGGAGAACATGCAAACTCCATGCACACAGAGCGGAGGCAGGAATTGAACCCCCAGTCCTGGAGGTGTGAGGCAAATATGCTAACCACTAAGCCACCCTGTCCCAAAAATGCAGACATATAGTGGGGGAAAAAAGTATTTGATCCCCTGCTGATTTTGTACGTTTGCCCACTGACAAAGAAATTATCAGTCTATGATTTTAATGGTAGGTGTATTTTAACACTGAGTGACAGAATAACAACAAAATCCAGAAAAACGCATTTCAAAAAAGATATAAATTGATTTGCATTTTAATGAGGGAAATAAGTATTTGACCCCTTCGACTTAGTACTTGGTGGCAAAACCCTTGTTGACAATAAAAGAGGTCAGATGTTTCTTGTAGTTGGCCACCAGGTTTGCACACATCTCAGGAGGGATTTTGTCCCACTCCTCTTTGCAGATCCTCTCCAAGTCATTGAGGTCATTTTCAATGCCCTGGATGAGGGAAGGAGGTTCTCACCCAAGATTTGATGGTACATGGCCGCGTCCATCGTACCTTTGATGTGGTGCAGTTGTCCTGTCCCCTTAGCAGAAAAACACCCCCAAAGCATAATGTTCCCACCTCCATGTTTGACGGTGGGGATGGTGTTATGACTTGGGGTCATAGGCAGAATTCCTCCTCCTCCAAACACGGCGAGTTGAGTTGATGCCAAAGAGATCTGACCACACCTGACCACAACACTTTCACCCAGTTCTCCTCTGAATCATTCAGGCAAACTTCAGACGGGCCTGTACATGTGCTTTCTTGAGCAGGGGGACCTTACGGGCGCTGCAGGATTTCAGTCCTTCACGGCGTAGTGTGTTACCAATTGTTTTCTTGGTGACTATGGTCCCAGCTGCCTTGATATCATTAACAAGATCCTCCCGTGTAGTTCTGGGCTGATTCCTCACCGTTCTCATGATCATTGAAACTCCACAAGGTGAAATCTTGCATGGAACCCCAGACCGAGGGAGACTGACAGTTTCTTCCATTTGCAAATAATCACACCAACTGTTGTCACCTTCTCACCAAGCTGCTTGGCGATGGTCTTGTAGCCCATTCCAGCCTTGTGTAGGTCTACAATCTTGTCCCTGACATCCTTGGACAGCTCTTTGGTCTTGGCCACGGTGGAGAGTTTGGAATCTGATTGATTGATTGCTTCTGTGGACAGGTGTCTTTTTACAGGTAACAAACTGAGATTAGGAGCACTCCCTTTAAGAGAGTGCTCCTAATCTCAGCTCATTACCTGTGTAAAAGACACCTGGGAGCTAGAAATCTTGCTGACTGATAGGGGATCAAATACTTATTTCCCTCATTAAAATGCAAATCAATTTATAACTTTTTTGAAATGCATTTTTCTGGATTTTTTTGTTGTTATTCTGTCTCTCACTGTTAATATACACCTACCATTAAAATTATAGACTGATCATTTCTTTGTCAGTGGGCAAACGTACAAAATCAGCAGGGGATCAAATACTTTTTTCCCCCCACTGTATTTGCTTGTTAAATCTAAAACACAGACTATACAGTTTCTTTTTTGAAGAAGAAAATATACATCACTCATCACAGTTACCTGACTAGCAAAAGATATCCTTTTTTTAAAATTCCATTTCGTTTGTTGAACATGCCAAGGTTGAAAATATAATATACACAATAATTCTGATCGGCAAATAAGGTCACTTATGAGGTGAATCGAATGCAGCATTAATTATTGACTCATTAATTTTCAGTAACTGCTTTATCCTGGTCAGGGATGTGATGGATCCAGGGCATATCCTGGGAACACTGGGTGTGAGGTGGGAATAAGTTCATCGACATTATAGGTCAGGTTTAAGTACATATAACATTAACAGTCTACAGTTAATGATAGTAAAGTGTAAGCAGTAGTGGCCAAATCTATTTCCCATTAGCTACAGTATAGGACCAAAAGTTTGTGGACACCTGACCATCACACAAAGTTGGATGTCTTTAGATGCTGTAACATTACAATTTCCCTTCTCTGAAACTAAGAGGCCCAAACCTGTTCCAGCATGACAGTGCCCCTGTGTAGAAAGCGAGCTCCATGAAGACATGATTTGCCAAAGTTGGAGTAGAAGAACTCAAGTGTCATGCACAGAATCCTGACCTCAACACCTTTGGGATGAACTGGAACACCGACTGCACCCCAGGCCTTCTCACCCAGCATCAGTGTCTGACCTCACTAATGCTCTTGTGTCTAAATGAACACAAATCCCCTCAGCCACACTCCAAAATATTCCCAGAAAAGTGGAGGTTACTATAACAGCAAAGGGGGAATAAATCTGGAATAGGATGTTCAACAAGCACATATGGGTGTAATGGTCAAGAATTTTCCAGAATCTTTTGTTTTATATAGTGTATGTTAGTCTGTACTCATCCAATGTTAGGGTAACTATGCTGTAGCATGTTATATGACTCTTCATTATACAGTAATTTGGACAGTAATATGTTCCACTGGACAGACTTCCATTCGGTTCTGTTTGTCCATTGCTGTGTCCCATCTTCCAGTGCCTTCTCAAGAGCTTACAAGATAAAATTTGCAAATAAACCACTGTTATTATAGAGCAAACCGTTAAACACCAGAACAAAACGTGACTGGACTATGTGAAGTGAAACAAGTTTACAAAGTGACAAGATTTCACTGTAAAACATAATGCACCGTAATAACATCTTTTCATTCTATGTTAGCCTAATGATCTGAAACACGGTGGTGTTACAGTGCTAGGATTATGTTGGTATGAGAAACCCTATTATAGGAATAAACTAGATCACAGCATCACAGTACGCCATTACTGTTTTCTGTTCCCATATTTGTTTCCATTTTCATCTTGGCAGGTTGTAGAGTTCAGGTTATTAGTTTAGGGCTATTAAACTTGAATCAGCTTAACAGCAAACAGACAACTTTGCATTTGTGCCTCATGAACAGAAAACAACATCATTTAAAATATGCAGTGTGATACTAGCTTATGTTCCAATTGCTTTACAAATATAATAGAATGTTGAATATACGGCAGATGTAAGAGCTTTATATCTTTATACTGTGGCCCAGGGCAGCATTCTGGAGCATTTTAAGCTTTGAAGAGATAAAGAAAGTGAGAGCTGATTGTCACACTGAGTTAATGCTTAATGCTAATATGAGCAGCCTTAGTGTTCTTCATCAGCTAGTCTCATCAGCAAGCAGCGAAGACCTACTCATCAAATCACTTAACAAATCAGCCCTTCCTGCAATGCGTGTGTGTGTGTGTCCCCGTTTGAGCATTGTTTGAAGCAAAGGTCGCTTAGTTGTGTTCACAATTCTCCTGTTAGTTGTGATTATCCTAGTTGTAAACAGTTTACTCTGAAGTGGCAACTCCTCAACATTTTAGTTCTGTTTAAAATCTGCATCACAAGTAGCTTTCCAGAAAAAAAAACAACAACAACAATCACTTCACACACTTTTCTCCCTCTTTCCCCTCCTTTAACCCACTTCCAACAACATTGTGCTTGTGCCTAATCTAGAACCCTTCTGCACTTTTCCACCACACAAAAGCTGGTTCTTGGTTTAGTCCTCAAAAGCATGAATGGTTGATGTCAGAGGCTTGCAGGTCACCTTCCCAGCTAAACTACAACATTATAAGACCGTTCAGTAAGACCACAGCACTGCCGGATTCTTAAATCATGCTTGTTCATAAGGTGTTGATATAGTTTCTATAAATTCTCTGACAGTAGTGCTGGCTGCAAGGCAAATCATGGGGGTTAATATTAAGCTGGTTAAGTTATATGACGCAATACACAAATATTATAAACCAATGCATTCAAATTCTTCCTGCATACATCTGCTATCTAGAGAAAGGATTTGCATAGATGTGACACCTGACCTTTCTCAGAAGCTCGTCAAGAACACTTTGTCCTTGGGATCAGTGTAATGTTTAGAAAATGTTAGCTAACCTAAATTTGTTAGCTTTTATGAAAGACACTTGAGCATGTTATTTTAATGACCACCACTGAAATAAGACATAAACAAGACGTGAAATCAGTGAAACTGCAAAACTGAAATCCAAGGAAGAAACTGCAGTGAACTAATATGTTGCTATATGATACACTCTATTCAGGATATGCATGCTGTACATGATATGCATGCTATACAGCAGTGGTCACCAAACCTCTTCCTCTAGATCTACCTTCCTGCATATCCAACCAAAATCTAACCTACCTGTTTTAGTTGATCAAGAACTGTGATTGCAATGATTAGATGGTCAGGTGGGCATGATTATGGTTGGAGCTAAATGGTGGCCATTTGTAAATATGCATTCTTATGCGAACTTGCGTCCTTGTGAACTCATTCTACTTCATCATCCACCGGCGAAGTTCAATTCCAATACTCAAGAATGCAAGGACCGGGGACACATGAAACTACCCAGATGTGTTCTTAATATCGAGGAGGTATCAGATGCAGACCTGAGCACACCGAACCCACTTGAAGTCCCAGAAGCCTTTGCCGATGACGGAATCCTGTCCCATACCTGTAGTTTTAACATCTTTTTAATGACAATAATCTAAATAAATCAAAATATGCATCTAAAAAGAATGATTTTGATATATGATTTAGATTCAATTCTCGCAAAGATGCGTTCTTTGTCCTCCTGTCCTTCCGAGTTCATTTTTTTCAAGGTAGCCTGGCAAGACCGGTCTTCACGAGAACGCAAGTTCATTTTTTGCATTCTTAGAACTGAGAAACAGACAGAGTGTCTCGATCAGCTCCCTAGGTGGTGAATCAGTATATTGTGTACATGAGTTCGGGCACTGCTAAGGATCCTGGCTCACTGCACATTGGGACAACTCAATTTCCATCGAAATTACTATGTACTCGCATTGTAAAACGTCACCAAAAATTAAAAACTGAAAAAAATTTACGTTTTATATGTCATATCAATTTGTTTGCTTAATCACACACATTTCTGTCGTGGTACTTCAAGCCGGATTGTAGGCTAGCTAGTGGATTTCTTTTTTTAAATCATTAAAAAGTCTTTAGACTCAAACAAACCGTATATAGTATAACGTCAAATAAAGTTAAAAATCGCTAACAGTAATCATTTGAAAGCTACAACAACAATAACAAGCTGCTTACATTTGTAGATGAAGTTGGCTTAGAGTTCGTCCGCAATTTTTTTCGAGCTGAGAGGCTTCAGAAAACATGATGTTATTTCCGGTAAGGGAACATAGAGAGCATCGATGCACCCTGTTTTTTGCGGTGCATTGTGGGATTTTTTTAGGGAGCAAGGGCACACTGAAAGGATTTTGTGATTGAGACAGCCTTTAAAATGGCCGACTCCCTGATCAGAACTAGGGAACTGATTGAGACACACAACCCGTCTTCAGGAAGGTGACTACTGCTGTACAGGATATACATGCTAAATGATTTCACTCTAAATTCAATGTAAAGGCAAAACGTGTTATATCTTTTTATTTGATTTTTTTTGCATTAGGAAACTCCTACATTTCACTACAGTTTCATTCTTAAACCAGCGGATATGCAAGCTGGTTCTTAAAAAGGTTTGCTGGTTTTACAAAACCTGCATAGACACCTTGTTAGTGCCTCTCTCTCTGTCTCCCTTCCACCTCGTCACCCATTCTGGCTGCAGGTGCATATAAAACCTGCCGTTATTAAGCTGCTAAACCATGTAATTAAGTTCGGTTCCATTTTGTCTGTTTATTTTCACCTCATTCAGACCATTTGCTCATCAGGCAGGGGGATCAGCATGCCGATAAACAGTAGTGTGTCCATCTCAGTGTGTGTGTGTGTGTGTGTGTGAGAGAGAGAGAGAGAGAGAGAGTGTCCAGGAAGATAGACGTTAGACCAGAGGGCAACTCACGGTTATCTCTGTGGGAGCAGAACTCAGCTCACACACACACACACACACACACACACACACACCTACCTCCCTCTCCATGAAAACTGCACAAGGAGACACAGCTACAGGCCAAATAGTTGCAGCCATCAAATTAAACCCACCACTCGACCAACACACACACACACACACTTCTTAGACACTTCCTGGGTAACAGAGCCACCAGGGGCCGTGGATATCATGGAACATCAGGCCCATTTGCTTTATGAATCTCCGGCGTGTAAAAACAGACCCCAAGGTGATGGAAATGACAGGAGCTTTTTCGTTCATCAGAGGCAGCCCAGTGCAAATAATAGTTTACAGAAATCATTCTGGTCCAGTAGCGTGGAGAGAGAACACATATTCACAATCCAATAAACACAATCCCCCCATATCGCCTGCAGCAAATCTTTATCTAATAATCACTAATGAGCGCTCATTGCTTGGAGTGGCACATTACGCTAACTGATTTTCGGAGCCTAGTTTATTATCCTTAAAGGTCTTCATATAATAACCGTTGATTAATATGAGTGGTAAGTGGAATTTTTCCAACATGTGTTCTTAATTAGCAGAGTAATTAGCACGTGAATATGTGTACATGCACATAAAAACAAAAACCCTAATAATAACAAAAAGTCCTAATAGGAAAGAAGAGCAGAGGACGATAAAGAAGAGAAGAAAATTTAATGGACACACTCAGAGGCTGAAAAAAACTGTTTAAAATGGAACACTACATCCACTATCCATATTAAAGCTGCAATGAAAAGCAGTATACTTAAAGACCATAGTTACACTGTGCTATGTTTTCATTTAAATGTTGCAGAGAAGCAAAAAACATTCTCAAAACATTCTACCTGAGCTAATTCATTTCAATGAATAGCCAGTGCTAACCAACCACTATTATCAACAGTTAAATAGACTGATAAGCTTATGCTAACCCACAACTATTATCAGGAGCTAAATAGACTGTTGAGCTAATGCTAACCAACAACAATTATCAATAGCTAAATAGACTGTTAAGCTAATGCTAATCAACAACTATTATCAACAGTTAAATAGACTGTTAAGCTAATGCTAATCAACAACTATTATCAACAGCTAAACAAACTGTTAGTCTGGTATTTTTTTATTCATTGTCCTGATGCCAGTTAGCAAATCAAAACCTTTAAGATTAGTATTTTAAAGAGCACAAACGAGGACAAATACAATTAACAAAATAGATATATTTTTTTACTGTCAAATCTGTTTTTCTTCTACCTTATTTTTGTCTTAGCACATTCAAGGTCACATTAACTGTGAAAACATTGAGGTACCTCAGATGTCTAAGGTAATTCTAAGGAAACTGCATACAAAGGGGAAATTGAATGACAGGTAGTCCCATGCAGTTAGTAATTGTCAGCTCAGATAATACAAATTATACTGCTACAAAGCATGGTATGTGAACATGGTATGTATTATACAGTGTAGTATAGAAGTATGGCATTTGTAGCACAGCGTTTGTGTAAATGTATGTGTATGCTTGTGTGTGAAGACAAAGAAAAAGGGAAGGCATAACTTCTGCTCCACGTCCCGCCGCGTTCTTTTGAAAAAGCAGCACTCTGGTGGTGGCGTGTGCTCTGTAGAGAGAATAATGAGACTGATCAATGTAAATAGCTACTGGTCAATAATCACACTCCACATCCAACAGCAGCGTGGCACACTAATTCATCCTCTTCCTCCAATGAGCTCTAATAATGAGGCATAGCATTCGGAGAGCGGAAGATGCAAAAGCAGGAGCCGAGTCAATACACGCATTCAACAAATGATGCACACTCCCACTCCATCTCTCCCACCGCTAGCTGTGTAATTGTTTCGCCTTTAATAGCAGCATAATGAGCGAACACGCAGCCATTTATTTGTTCTTTGTGTATTTCTAATGCGATTCCCTCTGGTGTTGTAGGCTAGTCTCTATCCTTCACCCCACTCCTCCTTTCTTTGCATCTCTTTCTTTCTCTGTCTCGTTCTACTTCTGTTTCTTTGTCTCTTCTTCCCTCGTTGAGCACACCTGGATGCCTGCAGGTGTAAGCCTCAGCATAAATAATGCAGGAGAGTGTTAGGGTATCAGATATCCTTTCCTTTCTTCTTCTTTGTGTTTCTCTCCCTCTCTCCTTCACCCTTCCTTCTCAGTATGCATGTTCCCCACTTCCTTGCTCTGTGTCCTCTCCTCTCAAATGAAGCCACAATTCCCTCATGGTCTAGTGAGGATGTCATTTTGTTGTATGCTTGTGTATCTTTTTTTAAGATGCTTGTTGTCATGAGGAAAAAATATGCTGGCTCATATCCCCCCCAACCCCCTTTCTCTGTCCTCAGTGAGCTTCATGGACTGTGGCAGAGGTTCCAGTCTACGCTTTGAGAGTGGTTACCCAGAGGATTTTCGAATAGGAGAAGACGGCACGGTGTACGCCGCACGAACTCTGCGGGTATCAGACAGGAAAGGGTGGAGCCTAGAGATCCGTGTGAAAGATAAGGAGACACATGAGGTGTGGCTAACTCAAGTCATCTTCACACTACCAGACACACCTAAACAGGTAAGTCTAAGCTTATATTGCCATTTTCCATACCATCTCAGTCATAAGCAAGCCTTGAAGCTCCGTATTTGTAACCATTTAAAAACCACCAGCCACACTTACATTTGTGTAAATGTTTTAGGATAAATGGATTAATAGATATGGCCAAGAAAAATCTCAGAAATCTATTGTTTAGGAAGTCTAAATTCAAACCACTTGTCTTTAAACATCTAGTTCGAGCTAAAATATTAAACATATTACAGTTGAGGTCATAAGTTTTCATATGCCTTGCAGAATCTTCAAAATGTTAATATTTAAAAACAAAAAAAAATCTGGGATCATAAAAACTTCATTTATTTTTTTTTAATTTAGTTCTGCCCTGATTAATATTTCACATAACAGATGTTTACATATAGTCCACAAGACACAATAATAACTGAATTTACACAAATGAACCAGTTCAAAAGTTTACATACGCTTGATTCTTAATGCTGTGTGTTGTTACCTGGATGATCAACGACTGTTTTTATGTTTTGTGATAGTTGTTCATGAGTTTGTCCTGTCCATGCCCACTGTTCTTCAGAAAAAAAAATCCTCCAGGTCCTGCATATTATTTGGTTTTCCAGAATCTTCTGGATATTTGACCCCACAGTGGCTACATGATGTTGAGATCCATCTTTTCACATCGTAAACATCTGTTATGTGAAATAGCTTATTCAGGGCAGTACTAAATAAAAAAAACAAAATGCAGTTTTAATGATCCCTCTCTTTTTTTATTATTAACATTTTGCAGATTCTGCAAGCTGAAATTTGTCACACACCTGACATAAGACAAAGCAAAAAAAAAAACGGCTGTTTTCTGGGTAAAAATATAAGTAAGACCTCTGCTATTGTTTTGCTTTAACTTTTAAAAAATCGAAAGTCCCATTAAAGATATGACAAGAAAAATTAATTAAAAAAAGAGTACATCAGCTGTGAAATGATGCAGGTGTGGTGATGGAAACCAAAGTAACTTCAAATGATCTGTGAAACCCTTGTAGTGCTATTAAAATATTTCTTGTTAAATACATCTAAAATGTCTAAAATGTTAAATACGTCTAAAATGGATTCAACATTTGTATTTTTTTTCCAAGTATAAAAGTTACCTCAAAATATGTTAGGCTAAGAATTTTTTTTTCCCCAGTGTAATATGTAAACATATAAAGTTTAATTCATCAGGAAAATTCAAATAGCTAATAAGGACGTATTCACATTTATGTAGTGTTGTGTTTCATTTAAAACATCCACAATGTATCTTCATCGATACTCAATCTACAGTAAAGCATTACCGGTGCCCTAGCACCCTGAGAATAGTGCTCTAATTAAGTCTTCCCTGTGCTAAATTGTGGTCGAGGCAGTGGAGGGGGATACGGTAGAGGAGATCTGCTCCCTCAGCTAGACATCAACAGCATTACATACTCTCTCAGGGCCATCATGTGCTTAGAGAGTGAGAAGAATGCTGCTGTGCATATACACAGGCAGAAGAAGAGAGATGGGGAAAGGATAGAGGTGGCAGTGATAGAGAAAAGAGATGGAGAGAGAGAAAGAGAGAGAGCCTAATGGCGGGAGTTTTGGCAGAGATGGTCAGAAAATGATCTGGGACAGGAGAGAAGGTGGGTAGAAACAGATAACAGTAAGAAAGAGCAAGTGGGTGTTGGGAAAGATGGATTGAAAGAGGGGAAGACAGATACAGGAGAATAATAGGTGAGAGAGAGAGCAAGCAAAAATAGAGTGTGTGTTCACAGAGAGAGAGAGAGAGAGAGTTGTATGAGCCTGTTGTTGATCTTCATGTTGTTGCTGTTGATATTAATGTTGTTCCACTCTTTGTAATTGTAATGGCTTGGCTCATCACCCGAGTCACATCCACACCAGCCAGAGACTGGAGACAGAGACAGAGAGAGAGAGAGAGAGAGACAGAGAGTCTGCCTTTCTGCCAGCACTCTTCTGCCCACACCACTGCACTGCCATTACCATCAATATTTAACCAGAGGGAGAAAGAGATGTTGTCAAGAGGGACTTACAATCGAAACTGAATAGAAATAAAATGCACAGGAACACGCACACATACACATACAAACACACACATATTCCATTCGCATAAGAACATTTTGGCCCGTAATGATAGGAATACTTGACAATAAATACATTACCATGCACACAGATTTAATGCCAAAGTAATGTTAAGCATGCGCTGTGTGTACCTGTGTTCCTACCTTAATAACCGCTTAGTGCCTAGAGGGCTTTTTTATTCCGCTGCCCTCAGAAACCTGACTGCAACTGTACCGTTCTAGTCAAACATCCACTCTAGAGTGTCTGGACTAGAATCACATGCTCACACACACACACACACACACACACACACACACACACACACACACACACATACACACACACACACATACAGATAAAGGAAAACCTCTACTGTAAGCTCTACAGAATGAATGCATTATATAAAGTTAATCTGTTTTAAGAGTGTGATCTCTGCGAATACATTTCTACTACAAAAGCTTCACCTATACAAATACACGTGCATACACGTATACTCACATACACATGCAGCATGTAGACACGTGCACATATGCTGTATTTTTTATGCCAGTAGCCTGAAATTTATGACCACATTAAAGAGAGTAGAATTAATGCTGTAAATATTTAGGTCCACAGACAGGAGAGATAAATGCCCTGCAGTAAGTAAGTAAGTGTGTGTGTGTGTGTGTGTGTGTGTGTGTGTGTGTGTGTGTGTGTGTGTGTGTGTGTGTGGAGGCAAAGTAAGAGAGAGAGAGAGAGAGAGAGAGAGAACAGAGAACAGAGAGTGCAGCACCCAGGGGTGTGTATGAGGATCTAACTGAGATGTTCATGTTCGCAGGTGCCTGAGATCATGTTTCCATGGCGCAGCGTTGTTGTCGGGGGTGACGGGAGCGTGAGCCGCGTGAAGAGAGACTGGGTCATTCCTCCCATCAATGTCCCTGAAAACTCCCGAGGACAGTTCCCAGAGGAGCTTGTCAAAGTTAGTGCGCACACACACACACACACACACACACACACACACACACACACACACACACACACACACACACAGAAACACAGAAGCATGCACAAAAATTCCCTGCAGAAACAGTAGAAAGTCTTTATGAATTGGTTTTAGTATTTATTACCGTCTATGATCTATGGTTTACTTAATAATAATGATGTAAAATAATGCAGAAAGGCTCTACATTATACAATATATGGCCAAAAGTATGTGGACACCTGACCAACACACCCATATGTGGACCTTCTCCAAAATGGTGCCACTCACAATTTAGAAGCTCACAACTGTATAGAATGTCTTTGTATGCTGTAGCATTATGATTTCCATTCACTGGCTCTAAGAGGCCCAAACCTGTTACAGCATGACAAGGCCCCTGTGCACAAAGCGAGATCCATGAAGACATGGTTTGCCCAGAACTCGAGTGTCCTGCAAGGAGCACTTTCGGGATGAACTGGAATGCTGACTGCACCCCGGGCCTCCTCGCCAAATATCAGTGCCTGACCTCACTAATGCTCTTGTGGCTGCAAAATCTAGTGGAAAGCCTTCCCAGAAGAGTGGAGGGAAACAACTCCATATTAATGGCCATGGTTTTGTAATGATATGTTTAACAAGCATATATGGGTGTGATGATCAGGTGTCCACATACATTTAGCCATATAGTGTATTATTTGTTGATCATTATCACAGTATTGGTTTTTGTAATACTGATATACAGTATTATGCATTGTCCTATTGCCATCATCATATACAAGGGTGAGTCAAATGAAAACCTTAAAAGTGTGACATAAATTACAATTGAATATATACAGTATATTTTTTTCTAGAGGAATCTGGACACTCATTAAATGCTAGAACGCTTGCACTGAATGAAATGTAGGGAAAAAAAGTAGAGACTTTTGTGACACCTATTGCAATAAGGAATGTAAAATATAAAAAAATTACACCCTTCTACTCTGCCACACTACAGTGTTTGTATTGATCGCATTCAGAGTGATCACAGGGGTTCCAGATAAGTCTTCTGTTGATGTGTTGAATAATCTTGACAAAATTTCTTGTAAGATTAATGCAGGCTCAATCTTTAATTGTGACACATCACAGGTTCACAAATTTGTTTTAGTGTACTACGAGGCATATAGCGATCACAGTGTGTTCCAGTATAATAGAAGTTAATTGTCTTCACTGTGAGTAAATTCCACTGAACTGGTTCATTAAAAAGGATTTCAGGTCTTCTTTTCTTTTTTTTTCTTTTTTTTTGGTATTTTATATTATGGCCTTTATGGAAAATAATGTGAATTCCTGCAGATGTTATGTTTCAGCAATAGCAACTATTAATTTTCAGAAAACACACACACATACACACACACACACACATTACAATGTAATTATTATATGTGTTAAAACACTACCACAAAAATTAGTAACAGATACAAGCGGTCTAAAATATGTGTGTTTTTCAGATCCGTTCAGACAGAGATAAGATTAACACACTGCGCTATAGTGTGACGGGACCAGGAGCTGATCAGACTCCTACCGGCCTCTTCATCATCGACCCTATCACGGGACAGCTGTCCGTCACTAAGCCCCTGGACCGAGAACAGATCTCCAACTTCCATGTAAGTGTGTGTGTGTGGGTGGGTGGGTGGGTGTGGGTGTGGGTGGCAGGGAGTGTTGGGGTGTTCGGATGGGCATGATTTTGTCTATTTTTGACGACCAAATAATGATACAGGAGTATGCGAGTCTTGACCTTGTGGGGACATCTATGGGGACACTGCGGGCATTGTCTTGGGACATTTGTCTGGTCTGCAGCTTGTGGCAAAAGATTTGTTTTTGGTTGCTGTGATTAAGATTAGGGTTGTGTTTGTGTACAGTTCTGTGAGGAGCATTTATCTGTTTTAGAGGCCATGCAGCTCAGTGTGTGTGTGTTATGTGTGTGTCCTCATCCCACAATCCTGCATTCCACTCAGGAGACACTAATACTCCCATTAAACTGCTTATCTTGGTTACCATGGCAATCTGAGAATGCAACTTTTGACCTCTGTTTAATCCACTCTTAGAGAAAAAAGGGGAGTAGGCAGATTTTTTAGCTTAGAAAGAAGAGCTTATCCTAACACACTCTCTCTCTCACACACACACACACACACACACACACACACCCCTAATGAGGACAGTGCATATACACTCTTCTCCATAGCATTAATATTTCATCCCTGCTGAAAAAAAAAAAAAGAAAAAAACAATAGAAACCCTCATAGAATTTGTAAGGGTTTTAATGGAGACTGTAATGGTCCCTGTGGGTCTCTACTGGTAATGTGTTGCCTTCTATTGGTGGCATGTTATGTCTAGTGGATACCATTAAGGACCAATAATGGTAATGGTTTTAATGGTTAGCTGATGGTTTGTAATGGTATTTGTAGTGGAAACCATTAGATTTCTGTGATGGTTTATATTGGGGGGTTTTCAGCAGGGAGTATATGCTGTGTAGATTATTCTACGTAGAGCACTGTAAAGGGCAGGGGTAAATGAGATGCAACAACAATAACAGGTATCTCTTGGCTTTCATGGTGTCTGAACATTTTTTTATATGAGGTTGTCCAGTATCCATCCTGACAAGTAAAATTTAAAGCTAAAAGAAATCACCATGCATTATTGCACTTGAGCACTGCTTGAGTAGTGCACGTAGGTTGTACACTGGATTTATACTGTATTATGTGTAATAACAGTTCACAATCCACTGAGAATTTGGACAAGACTACAAAATGGCTACACTTCAAATAGTGCACTATGGGATGGTAAAAGGGAACCGATGCGGACACGGCATTTGTCCTTTTGCTCACTGGCTCCAGGAGCGTATCAGAGCAAACATGGGGGCAGAAACGTTTGTAATTGGTTAAGTGGTGCACCTTATGAAAATGGACAGGAAGCAGGGCTTGCCACATCTTCAGTTAAATAAATAGCCTGGTTCTAGCACTGTTTTTGGAAATTAACTGAAGCCAGTTAGCTTTAATGTTTAATGAAACGTCTCCTGCTATTTAATTCATCTGCAGTTTTTTATTTAATGTGTTTTATTTAATGTGTAATTCCTCTTATGTGACAAAAACCTCGGATAATAGAGTTTGTCAGTACTTTTTCATATTATTGTAGCATAATTGTCATCAAGGCATTTTATTTATCAGTTTATTTTCACTCAGTTACTGTATATTATATTATATTATATTATATTATATTATATTATATTATATTACATGGCAGTTTGAGCTACTATTTCGTAAAATAAGCACAGAGTGGTGCTTTTGTCTCACACCACCTCTGATTGTATATGAACTGCAGTCTACATGATGTGCTGGCCGTGGTTTGTGCAGGGGCTTCCTGTTCTCACTGCTTGAGTCGTTATATAGCCGTATTACTATGCCTACTAGGAAGTTTCCATTTTTGATTTGTGTGATTAACAGTGTGTTTTGTGTGTTTGTGTCTTGCTCCAGCTGCGTGCTCATGCTGTGGACATTAACGGCAATCAGATGGAGAATCCCATTGATATTGTCATCAATGTCATTGATATGAACGACAACAGACCAGAGTTTTCCCATCAGATCTGGAACGGCACGGTGGATGAGGGCGCCAAGCCAGGTACTTAGACACGTACGCACCCACTTTCCTACACAGCTGACATTCTAATCCTCACATATATGGTGAGCGAGTTTGTTGCACCTGCTAGTTATTGGTCTGACAGATGGTCATTGTTGTACGAAATCCAAACCAGATCACGGTTCCTCTCCATTTCATGCAGGCACATTTGTGATGACAGTCACAGCACAAGATAAGGACGACCCCAACACAGCCAACGGCATGCTGAGATACAAGATCCTCTCTCAGAGTCCTGAGACTCCCTCCACCAACATGTTCACCATCAATAACAAGACAGGCAAAATCATCACTGTAGCCGCAGGCCTCGACAGAGAGGTGGGCGTCTGTGTGTGTGCTTGTGTGTGTGTAGGAAGGCCTTTTCCATTGTCAGCTTCTTGTGATACCGTCCTTCACTATCCGTATTGTTTATACCCATTTTTCTCACTGTGTGTGTGTGTGTGTGTGTGTGTGTGTGTGTGTGTGTGTGTGTGTGTGTGTGTGTGTGTGTTGTGAGTAGAAAGTGTCCCAGTACACTCTGATCATCCAGGCCACTGATATGGAAGGAAATCCGACATATGGCCTGTCCAACACTGCTACTGCTGTCATACGCCTGCTTGACGTCAATGACAACGCACCAGAGTTCACCAGAGAGACAGTGAGTTCATTGTACATGTATACCTACTTATAAACAAATCAAGAAAGCCAGAAATGAGTTTTCTATTCATTCAGGAACACACAAATCTGTTGAATTGTGACAAAAAATACCCTGTACATGATTGTACATAACATTTAAACTTTTCTTTTTTTTTATTGTACTCTGTGGAGTTGAAATGACAAAATCAGTCATGGGATCTTATTATAAGTGGAAGTTACCCCACACATAATTTCACTGTCACAGGCTCTGGTGTGTACCCAAGGTCAAAACCCAGGACATTATCGACCCTGTTAAACAAATTTTGTCAGAATGTACATATTCCCATGAAAACTCGAGGGATTGTACCTTTCCCACAACTTTCAAATGTCACAGATACTGCTGAATCACAGTATCCATCCATCCATTTTCCGTACCGCTTATCCTACACAGGGTCACGGGGGAGCCTGGAGCCTATCCCAGGGAACTCAGGGCACAAGGCGGGGGACACCCTGGACAGGGTGCCAACCCATTGCAGGGCACAATCGCACACACATTCACTCACTATGGACAATTTGGAAATGCCAGTCCAAATGTCTTTGGACTGGGGGAAGAAACCAGAGTACCCGGAGGAAACCCCCGAAGCACAGGGAAAACATGCAAACTCCGCACACAAAGGGCGGAGGCAGGATTTTAAAACTCCAACCCCAGACGTGCGAGGCAGATGTCAGCAATACTAATCTATAAGGAAATGCTGTCAGATTAGGAAGTTAATACTGGCAGTTGTTGCAGTCAGTAGAAAGAGAGGAGTTCTGGCAATGGTTTTTAGTCCACAGTAAGAGACGATTGCCCTCAGAATCTTAATAACACAACATGTGGGAGATATAACCGTACACTGTGGAGAGGTGAAGTAGACCCGAATGATCATGTTAACAATGGTGATGTTACTGTGAAACAAATCTATAACATTTGTTAACATAAAATCACTGCTGTTTGCACAGTGTGAGAACACTGACTTAACGTCCATCTTAATTCACCACCCTATTAACGACGAGCATCTCTCTCTCTCTCTCTCTCTCTCTCTCTCTCTCTCTCTCTCTCTCTCTCTCTCTCTCTCTCTCTCTCTCTCTCTCTCTCTCTCTCTCTCTCTCTCTCTCTCTCTCTCTCTCTCTCTCTCTCTATTGTTTATTCTCACCGTAGTTCTACGGAGAGGTGCCGGAGAACCGTGTGAATGTGATTGTGGCTAATCTGACAGTGACAGACAAAGACAAGCCAGGCACACCGGCCTGGAATGCGGTGTATCGCATCACATCCGGAGACCCGACTGGACGCTTCTCCATCCCCACTGACCCCACCACCAATGAGGGCCTTGTCACTGTGGTTAAGGTTAGTTATACACAATTTGTTTGGCATTGTCTAAAGTGATTTCACACATGCACAGTCAAATCAGTCACAGAGCGAAAACAGTTCCCATAGAAACAAAGCCGGTCAACAGCCACGACCGCCTCTTCATCAGCGATAAATATTTATAAGTGTTTTAATCACAGAAGGAGCCATTCATTAATTATTAGTCCTCTCTGACACTAATATCCTCTTATCTTAAAGGGCATTCAGTCTATTTTATACCATTGTATAACTAGATTTGATTTTGTGTTGGTATACGTGTGTTTTCTCAGCCCATAGACTATGAGATGAATCGTTCCTATCTGTTAACCGTGGTAGCCGAGAATGAAGTGGCACTGGCGGGAGGGATCCACCGCAGCCGCCAGTCGACAGCCACCATTTCCATACGCATCATTGACGTGAACGAGAGTCCCAACTTTGAGCCCAACCCCAAACAGATCAAACTGGACGAGGGACTTCCTGCAGGGTCAATGCTCACCACATTTATAGCCCACGACCCTGACAGACACATGCAGCAGAGTATCAGGTACACACACACACACACACACACACACACACACACACACACACACACACACACACATTCACTTGCTAAAACAAAATTACGTATATAACTGCAGCATGATAGACACATAGACACATACAGAAGAGTGTCAGGTGCAGATAGACGCACTATTTTCCACATAAACATGCGCCCACACACTCGCTCACTTATAGGCTGCCTCAGCCTCAGATGCTTTGAGGTATGAAGCTTTGAGGGATGGTTTACTACAATACTTACCAGTTTCAGAATCTTACAAGTTTTATTCTCATCAGCTATACACATGCACCTTAGGCCCTATTTTGAATGTTGTGACAGCAATAAACTTTTCAGACCAAGATAAGTCACTGGATTAAAGAAAGTTCTTGAGGGATTTTTTTTTCCTCTTTTTTTTCCCCAGACTTTTTTGCAGTTTCCAAACTTAAATCCCATGGGTGGTAATGTTCTGGCTTTAGGTTTATGTTATTCAGATTTGCAGCCTTTGTAAATGGGGTTTTACTAAGATTCACACATTCACATTTGACATGAGAGTTGCATTACATAGAATGGCATAATGGGATACTTGAGTTTATTTCGCACCTGTATCTTCTCTGCATTTAGACTGCATTCGCTGAGTCATTTGCTTGTCATTGCATCACTGTGCTACTGTATATGACATAGGTTACTATCGCCAGCTAATTGGCTGGCCTGCTCGTGACAATTTTCAAAACGTTTTTTGCATTTCTGTTTGGATGGAGATATTTTCAAAACGCTGTTCGTGTGGATGGGAATTTTTGGTAAAAACTGTTTTCAAAAATAGCCATATACACCGATCAGCCATAATATTAATACCATTGACAGGTGAAGTGAATAACATTGATTATCTCATTACAACGGCACCTAGCTAATAAATGTATGATTTGAGCACCCATTAGATATTAGTACATATATACACATATACTGTATGATACATTGTATTTTAATTGAATAGTCTTTTTTAGCTAACATTTTAACGCATCAGAATTTTAAACAGTGTGTGATGTTTTTTTTGCTGTAGATACTCAAAGCTATTTGACCCAGCTAACTGGCTAGAAATCGACCCAAATAACGGGCGAATCTCCACCATTGCCCTACTTGACCGCGAATCCCCGTACGTCAGAAATAACCTCTACAATGCCACCTTTATGGCCTCTGATAATGGTGAGTAATGTGTGTGTGTGTGTGTGTGTGTGTGTGTGGGTTGCAACTCAGTTTCAATCCATTACAGGTTACATACTGATGAGTTCTGAGCTGTGGGGAACAATTATGAGCTAATAGCCACAGGCTTACACATAGATACACAAATAAGCGCACACACTTTCACTCATAAAACTAAAAATTGCATATATGTATCAAAAAATGAAAGCATCCGTCTTTTTTCTCACTTTCACACACACTCCTGTTTGTTTGAACAAGAATGCCAGACGTTTTCTTCACGCTTCCACTGTTATTGACATTCTCCTTGAGTCGGCCCACTGTAAAAAATAAAAATAAAAAAATAAAAATAAACTGTCTCTCATACACATTTAAACACACTCATAGCTCTGTGAAGGAGTGATCCCATCTCTGTAAACACTCTGTTAACCTGTGGTTCCAGAGTGCCTCACTCACAGTAGGCCACTCATGGTGTTGGATTGTAACACTCCAGCGGCGCCGCTTCCTCTCCCGAGGCTCCCTTCATTCAGCCTGATCATCTAAAGAGGGCTGACACTTAGTGCTCTTCTCTTTTCAAGCTCTCCCCAAGTGACTGGAAATGTTCAGATGAAGAGGCAGCAGATGCCGAATAGCTCGTGGGCAGTGTCTTCTGTCTATGATTGACAATATCATACATCCTCTGATTACGCATGTCATAAATATTTCATACAATCGCTTAGTGGTTCAAGAGTTTTGCTCTCTGACAAATCGACAGCTGCCATAGTGAAGAACAGGTTGTTTTCTGATCTTTCGCTTTCACTCTTTCACCAGGTATTCCTCCTGCGAGTGGAACGGGCACACTGCAGATCTACCTGTTGGATATTAACGATAACGCGCCACGCGTCTTTCCCCAAGAAACCGAGGTGTGTGAGAGACCCCAGCCCAACGCCATCAATATAACAGCTGTGGATGGAGACCTGAACCCCAATGCTGGGCCATTTGCTTTCGAGCTTG
Organism: Cranoglanis bouderius; assembly: GCA_023630585.1. Lineage (NCBI taxonomy): Eukaryota > Metazoa > Chordata > Actinopteri > Siluriformes > Cranoglanididae > Cranoglanis > Cranoglanis bouderius. The sequence continues at coordinate 6,470,463 of CM042547.1, forward strand.
CCAACCGACCCGCTGACATCCGCCGCAACTGGACACTCACCCGTCTCAGTGGTACGACACACACCTGAATGGTATCACAAAAACCTTGCCCATAATACTACTCATCCCAGAACTGTTACCATTATGTAAAATAACAGAAGGACTGCATGACAGATCCTACATTTCAGCATTTTTGCAAACAACAACTAATATGGAGTAACAACAAGTAATATGGAGTATTTTAGTTGACAAGAAAATGCAAAAATTAACCCAAATATTCACACATTTTAAACTTAAACATGTATCAACAAAAACATGTGGAAACTGTCCTTGCTGTGAAAACCTGATCTCCTGAAATAATAACATTACAGTGAGTACACTACTGTAATACAATGTTGTGAATTCTTCATGCTTTAGTTATTCATCGTCTGTGTTTTAGTGCGATGTTACGGAAAGAGCGTATTCACAACGTGACTTACCATTCTACCTAGAGCCTTACTTAAGTTCAAGATCACTTGTGCATTTGCATCATTGTGTGCAGAAGCAAGTTGTAATATTAGGTTTATGTTGTGTAAATATCTGATTAATCTCATGTGTATAGGATGTGTTTGGGTGAGTTAATTAACCAGCCTTCAGTTTACCGCTGTTCATTCACTGTTTAGCTTCAACTCACACAGCTTAAGCGTCTCAATCCCCGACATTATTGACTATGATTGAATTAGCTGAAACACTATTCTTTCAAAATTTTTCCTCGTCATAAAACATTGTTATTGCATTGTTAATATCTTGTGGGTACTAGTGCTTGCTACACATCTTAAATTTAAATGTGCATTTTAATCTTAAATTCGACGAATATTCGAAGTTTGAATTTTGACGAGAGGACAGAAGCAGCACGAATAGCTAAAATGTTGGTGACATTCATTATTATGTAACAAACATGCTTGTAAACACAATGGGCAATATCAAGATCAGCAAAAATTACCGAGGCCATGTCCATATATCGATAAGTCGATAACATAATTAGCCTGACAGGCCTAATTGTCACCCAGATTCATGTGAAAAAAATGTCACCTTGCAGGTAAATAATGTTAATGAAATTTTCATTCATTCATTCATCTTCAGTAACCGCTTTTTCTTGGTTGGAGGTTATCCTGGGCGCAAGGCAGGAACTCATGTTGTGCTTGTGGATGTTCCTGACTTAGGCGATTATGTCCAGTTGAGCCTGAAAATCGGGTACCTCCAGAGTGGAATCTACGAGATCCCCATCATCATCACGGACTCCGGAAACCTGCCGATGGCCAACACCTCGCACTTGCGCGTGAAGGTGTGCCAGTGTGATCACCATGGAGACTGTGTGGACATGGAGCGCATCATGGCTGCCGGTTTGGGTACTGGAGCCATCATTGCCATCCTCATCTGCATCATCATCCTGCTGGGTGAGTTATTCCCTGTCGTATATATAAAACCTTATACACCTAAAGTGTTTATACTTTAGGGAATGAGGAAACAGAATGGGAGTTTTATCACCAGTGAGACTCCCTTTATGCTAACGGCTATGCGTGACTCATTTTGTATCGCATTCTCTCGCTGTATTTGCCTATCCATGCGCTCTCTGTGTAGTGCTGGTGCTGATGTTCGTGATGTGGATGAAGAGGAGAGATAAGGAACGGCAGGCGAAGCAGCTGCTGATCGACCCGGAGGACGACGTGCGAGACAACATCCTCAAATACGATGAGGAAGGCGGAGGCGAGGAGGACCAGGTACAGACACAGTGCTGATTTTAGGAAACGCACAGTTTAGGTATAAAAAGTGAGTGAGTGTGGATCCAGTGTGCATCATTCTATAAGTGCAAATACTTCTGAAATAGCAGAACATTCATATGGTAGAAAAACTACCAGAGAAAGCTGTCACTCTTTCTTCCTTGTCTTTTCCTAACCATCTTGTGTGTGTGTGTGTGTGTGTGTGTGTGTGTGTGTGTGTGTGTGTGTGTGTGTGTGTGTGTGTGTGTGTGTGTGTGTGCAGGATTATGATCTGAGTCAGCTGCAGCAGCCAGACACTCTGGAGCATGACCTCGTGAAGCCAGTTGGAATCCGCCGGCTGGATGAAAGGCCGCTGCACCCAGAGCCCAGCTACCCACTTCGCTCTGCCGCCCCACACCCCGGAGACATCGGAGACTTCATCCACGAGGTTTGTGTATATGTGTGTGTGTGTGTGTGTGTGTGTGTGTGTGTGTGCATGCGGATGTGTTTTGTCTCGCCATATAAACTGCTGGATGGCACCAGTGATAAGAGCTAATGGTGATTGATTAGCTAATTGGACCTCAATCCTATTAGTTTAGAAGGACATTAGCCTGGCTTAGGTATTCAGTATCATCCTCAGTGGTCTATGGATGAGCACGTTTTACACACACACACACACACACACACACACACACACACACACACACACACACACACACACACACACAGGGGGAGCAAGAGAAAAAGATCCTTTCAAACAGTAAACTGTACTGGGAGCCCAGTAGGGAACAGTGAGAAAATCTTTGAAACTGGAAATGAATTAAATATCAGACATGAACTTGTAACTGCACTTAAGCAGGAACTCCTCCATTTAGGCTGAGTAGAAATATATCTGCGGGCAGACACTATGGTATTTTTCTAGAGTGTATTCTTCTACTACTCTTTCATTACTACACACTCACTGTGCAGTATTAACTCAATATTGTGCAGACCAGCTTGTGTTTGGAGCCCAGCATAATGATATTCTATTTGCACTTTAGATTATGTGAGCTAGGTGTGTAGGGTACTGCCTATAGCAGTGGTCACCAACCCTGTTCCTGGAGATCTACCTTCCAGAGGACTTTAGCTCCAACCATAATGGTGCCCACCTGACCATTGCCTTAAGAAGTTCTTGATCAACTAAAACATGTGTGTTAGATTTTGGTTGGAGATGAAACCTGTAGGAAGATAGATCTCAAGGAAGAGGGTTGGTGACCCCTGGCGTATAGAATATCATTAAAGCAGCAACCATAAAATTGATGTTTTGTGGTTTTTAGTATGAATATGTTAGTCTTAAGATTATTTAACCTTAAGGCTATTTAAAAAGGTGGAGGAGCCACTCGATATATCCTGCCCTGACTTCCTGTTTCAGTTGAATTTACGTCAACACGTCGAATAATGCTGCGTGTTTCAAGGCACTTCACGGGAACTGTAACACAAGGCATAGTCGCACAGTAGAAGTAGAAGTAGTCTCACACACACAGTAATGTTTTTGTATGACTTGTACAGATGCAAAGGAAACACTTCATAATCTTCAGGCAACTGCAAGGCCTAGTGTGAGGACACCTATTAGATTATTATAGCTGCTTTTCCATAACTCCTGTCTACTGCATTTTTCCATGAATCTCGTCTCTCCTCTTCACTGCTCACAATTTCTCCTCTCCTCTCCATTCTTTCTATTGCTTCTTCCATCCTACTTGCCTCTCCTTTTCAGTCCTTTACCATCTTCCGTTTCTCATTTTCCTCCCAAGGCTACAACACTTGACTGCTCTGCAATATGTTCATGCAGCACATGAGATATTTCCGGATGGCTTGAATGAATATTTTAGAACGTTGTCATGTAAGAGGATCGTTTTTTAATATTATGGAAAACTCCATGTCTCTGTTCTTTCTTTTTCAGGGTCTGAAGGCGGCCGATACCGACCCCACGGCACCACCATACGACTCTTTGCTGGTGTTCGACTACGAGGGCAGCGGCTCCACTGCCGGTTCACTCAGCTCACTGCACTCATCCAACTCTGGAGGTGAGCAGGACTACGACTACCTCAATGAATGGGGACCACGGTTTCGCAAACTAGCCGACATGTACGGCGGAAACGACGACTAAAGCGCCCAAGTGTTTCAGAAAAAAATTTAAATAGAAAATTTAAAAAATAAAAATAAAAAAAAAGTGGCACTTTTTTAACATGGGACATGGGACAGTGTGTAAAATCAGAAAGAAGAATATTTCCCCCATGAGAGAATGAGACAGAGGGGAAGGAAGATCATGATCACCATGGCAACACTACTGGCTCCTTCCAGGCTTTGTGCCGAAGCCAAAGAGCACAAGGTGATGGAATCTGGACTCCATCTCTGGATCAGGCCAGTTTGTTGCCCGAGTTTGCAGGATTGTTGGTGCAAAAAAAATGAACAACGCTGAAGGAACGCTGAAAGAACATTGAACCGAACGCTCAGTTACACTTGAATCTCACAGTACAGAAGCACTGGGATATTACGTGCCTTTTTGTACATTTTTTTGATTGATTGGTTTCCATTCATTGGCTTTATTGGCTCTGAGTTTTGGAGTAGTTCTGTTGTGAGCCTGTTTATAAAATATGGTTATGCTTCAACATGCTTCTGTTTGTACATCACAGCATGGCGCTGTTAGATGCCATCACGCCTCGCCCCGAAGAGGAAAACGAGACTGAGAGAACAGCATTGTACAGTTCGCTAAAAATTAGATGTCAAGTTTCATGTCATTGTTTCTTTTCTTTTTTTTAAACTATATACAATTTTTTTCACCAAAAGTTTAACTTATGCAGCCGGTGCAAAAGGGGCAACCCTCATCGTTTGGTAGCGGAACTTTTTTGTTAGGATATGTTCCTGATTTTTTATTATTATTATTTTTATGTGGCATCTTGTTTCGCAAATAAAACTGTTATTTTTGTTCGATCTCCATCTGCCTTAGTCGACCTATGGTATTCTTTTTTTTTTTTTTTACTGCACTGTAAATTAAATGGTGTGTACATAGTTTTTTTTCTTCTTTTTTTTTTTGTTGATGTAGTCTATGAGGAAGTACAAGGAGTATGAAAGAGTTGTATATGTATAATTTGACTACAGACAAAAGTTTGGGGTTTTTTTTGCATGTTTTTATCTTTTCATTATAAAAAGGTATTTCCAAAATTGATTTACCCACAAAAAAAACATGTCTACATGTCTACCATTGGAGAGACACAGCACCAGTGAGGAAGCAGTCCTGATATCCTGATACGTGTACAACCCTGTCCTCTGTCTGTTCAGGCTTTATGTGCCAGCGTAAATTAATTAGATTTAGGTTTTTAAATGTTTTTGGCCGACTTTCTCAAAATTTTCTCATTCCAGCAGTCCACTGATTATACAGATTAGTGAAATCAGGTGTCTACTATAAGTCAAATGGTTGAGTCAAGTTTTCAGAGATTTCTGCTGGAGTAATAGATGGAGATGGAGACATTTTGGGAATCACTGCTGCTGTCTCTCTATAAAAAAAAAAAAAAAAAATTTTTAAAAATTTAAAAAAAACTAAAGAGAGAGCGTGTGTCTGTGTGTGTGTGTGTGTGTGTGTGTGTGTGTGTGTGTGTGTGTGATTACAAGCTGTAGTCACAGAAGGGCCAAGCAGTATGGAGGTAATTACCTGTCAAAAGTAATTAGAACTAAATGCAGTGCCAAATTATTTTTTTTTTTTTTTTTTTTTTTTTTTTTTAATGAATTGCAAGTCTGTAGTAATTTTTTGTAAATCTATAACTTGTACCATGTAATAATCCTTTTTTTTCCACATGTACTTTACAGGCCCATTTCCTACAATGTATTATTTTACATTCATAGCATGTTTTGTTTCAGCACTGCCCTCAGCTCTCTGGATCTATGCGCTTGGTTTAAAAAGTTTCATTTAAAACCACACGAGTTTCACATGATCACATGCTTTAACAGCACAACCAGCTTTTTTTTTTTTTTGTAAATGTAGCATGAAAGAGTTCATTAATTATAATTTCATAATTGCAACATACTCACAAAACAGTTACAGGTTTATAGATGTGACTATGGATTTGTTTCATCATTGCATTTAAATACTATTTGACAGGAAACTCCATAGAGCCACCCCAGTGTGTGTAGCTGCTCAATACACACTCAGGTGACTGACAGCTTCACAGCTGATCACAGTTGATCAACAGCTGCGAAGTTATTGGCAACTATGAAGAGCTTGTTTACTGTTACTTGTTGATGTTATGACCCATCGCTGCCCATCTGGCCAATAAAAGTTTAATTTTTGGAAATAGTGCCAGTCTTCTTGGCTTTTTTTAAATTAGCGAGTGTGTGCTCTTAATATTTATTTTTTAAATTCTTTTCAGCATTTGCCTCTTACATTGTTTTATTTTATGTGAATACAGTGACAATATTAAGCTAAGCTTTTATCAACAACATCCTGCAGATGCTAAATAATAGTTGGCCAGGAGCATAAAAAGGGAAAATAAAACACATTTCATCTAATATTCCTAATTATTTATAATTATTCCTGTTTGGATCCCAGTCCATCCAGTCATTTAGGCAAATTATTGTATGCCGGTGGCTGTAGCTATTTAATTAGTGAGCATGTGTGTGTGTCCATGCATCCTTCTTGATACAGTGGGAAAGTGAACACACACACACACACACACACACACACACACACACACAAAAATATTCTCTGTGGCTCCCAATCAGGCCTCTAGAAGCTGTCCTTGGTCTGTCACTCTCTCTTCTTCTTCTTTTCTGCCTTTCCAGGAATTGGGATTATTGTGCCAACATCAAAGTGCTGTCTCCTTCTGTCCCTGCACTTGTGTGAGACTGAGCAAGTGGCACTGTGCAAAGGCATGGGCCCAGGCTTGATGCTGCAGCTCATATAAATCAGGCAGAATGAGTAGCTCTCCTTCTCTTTCTGCATCCATCCTGCCCTTGTGCCTGCGACATACCTTCTATAGGTTTTCTATATTTTATAGGCCATTTCATATTTGTGCTGCTTTCTTCCTCTCTTCTCTCTTTGTGCTTGTTTTCATTAAAATCTCAGTTGTTCAGTGGTGCTCTCATCTCCTTGTTAGGCGAGAGCAGTGTGTGCGTGAGTGTACGTGTTAAAGAGAGTGAGTCAGTTGGAGTCTCAGAGGCTAAAAATAAGCCGTGCTCTGCTGGCTTGAGGATGGAGATGACATTGATCAACTGATACAGGGATAGGAGATCTCTCTCTCTCTCTTTCTCTCTCTCTCTCTCTCTCTCTCTCTCTCTCTCTCTCTCTCTCTCTTTTTATCCTGCGGTGTTCTCTCCCCCCAGTACGTTCTCATGCCCTGGTTATGTAGACCGGATTTCAACAGCTCCACTGGTGTGTATGTAAGGCTCTCAAATCTGATTTTCATCCAATCACTATCTCACACATGAGTGATTGCGCAGTGTTTCCCTGTTGCACTGGCAGTGTTATACTGGCTGGATATCTGCAGACACAAAAAGATTCACAACACCCCATTACAATCATCCATTGCACCTCTAATGACTTTAATCCAGGGACTTGTCTTCTATCTCACTGTGGCTTTGGGGAATGGGACATGGACTTCTTTGCCTAGTGCAAGATCCCTATACTTATGACTATATTTAAAATGGAAGTATTTCTACTAATTCTGCAAAGTTTGAGGCTACACATTGGGGCCTTGCAGTCCTTCAAATAGTCGTTTTCTTTGCAGATATCAACACTCTCTCAGCTTGAACCAATTTTGTCATATGAGCATGAATTTTCCAAATAGTCTGAAAGTTGAGTTTACTAACCCTAAGTCTTTTACATACAGTGCTGTGAAAAAGTATTTTCCCCCATCCTGATTTCTTTTTTTGTGTGTGTATATCTCATACTAAATTGTTTCAGAAAATAAAACAAAATCTAAGATAAAACAAAGGCAACCTGAATAAACACAAAATATAGTTTTTAAATGATAATGTTATTTATTGAAAAAAAGTTATCCAACTGGGCCTGTGTAAAAATGTATTTGCCCCCAGAGTTACTAATTCCCCAAATCTATGAAACTGCATTCATAATGGGGTTCAGCTGGACTAAACACAACGAGGCCTGATTACTGCAAACCGTGTTCAATCAAATCAACACTTAAATAGAACTTTTTTCAGCAGCATGAAGTTGTGAAATAAATCATCATGAAATGATGAGGAAGAAGATGATTGAAATACATCAGTCTGGGAAGGGTTACAAAGCTATTTCAAAGGCTCTGGGACTCCAAAGAACCACAGTGAGAGCCGTTATCTCCAAATGGAATAACTTTGGCACAGTAGTGAACCTTCCCAGAAGTGGCCAACCTTCCAAAATTCCTCCAAGAGCACAGCAATGACTAGCAAGTCACAAAAGAGCCAAAGACAACATAAAAGAAACTACAGGCCTCTCTTGCATCAATAAAGGTCACTGTTCATGATTCCACTATCAGAAAGACACTGGGCAAAAATGGCATCCATGGAAGTGTGGCGAGGTGAAAACCACTGCTAACCCAGAAGAACATTAAGCCTTGTCTGAATTTTGCCAAAACACATCTTAATGATCCTCAAACTTGGGATCCAAATTTGGTGGAATGTTCTGTGGATTGATGAGTCGAAAGTGGAACTGTTTGGAAGACAGGGGTCCAGTTACATCTGGAATAAACCAAACACAGAATTCCACAAAAAGAACATCATGCCTACGGTCAAGCATGGTGGTGGAAGTGTGATGGTGTGGGGATGCTTTGCTGCTTCAGGGCCTGGGAAACTTACAATAATTGAGGGAAAAATTAATCTGCTCTCTACCAGAAAATCCTAAAGGAGAATATCTGGTCTTCAGTCCATAAGTTGAAACTCAAGTGCAACTGGATAATGCAGCAAGACAATGACCCAAATCATAGGACTAAGTCCTAGTCCTAGAACTAAGTGAAAGAAGTAAGATATCGAAAGCGTTTGATTGCAGTTATTGCTGCATTGTGCTGGTTGTGGCACAACCAGATTTTAAGTTTTAGGGGGCAATTAGTTTTTCACATTGGTGATAGGTGTTGAATAACTTTTTTTTTCTTCAATAAAAAATAAAAATGAATAAAAACTGTATTGTTTGTTTACTCAGGTTGCCTTTGTTTTATGTTGTATTTCGTTTGAAGACCTAAAACTATTTAGTATGAGATATACTGTACACAAAAACAGAAGAAATCAAATACCTTTTCACAGCACTGTAAATAAATGGTCACCTGTAATGCTTTATCTGAACATGATTTTTCCATCTAGGCAAACTGAGCATCTCTTACATTCATCTCTAGTGGTTGTACCTGATTACAATTCCTCTGCACCCTTTTTCAGCAAGATGTTTGACTCTGTGATCATAATGCAAAGACAAAAATAATATAGCGGCAGATATATATATATATATATATATATATATATATATATATATATATATATATATATATATATATATATATATATATACAGGTGCATCTCAATAAATTAGAATGTCATGGAAAAGTTCGTTTATTTCAGTAATTCAACTCAAATTGTGAAACTCGTGTATTAAATAAATTCAATGCCACAGACTGAAGTAGTTTAAGTCTTTGGTTCTTTTAATTGTGATGATTTTGGCTCACATTTAACAAAAACCCACCAATTCACTATCTCAACAAATTAGAATATGGTGACATGCCAATCAGCTAATCAACTCAAAACACCTGCAAAGGTTTCCTGAGCCTTCAAAATGGTCTCTCAGTTTGGTTCACTAGGTAAATCACAAACATTCATTGCCAAAGAAGCTGCTGTTCACAGAGTGCTGTATCCAAGCATGTTAACAGAAAGTTGAGTGGAAGGAAAAATTGTGGAAGAAAAAGATGCACAACCAACCGAGAGAACCGCAGCCTTATGAGGATTGTCAAGCAAAATCGATTCAAGAATTTGAGTGAACTTCACAAGGAATGGACTGAGGCTGGGGTCAAGGCATCAAGAGCCACCACACACAGACATGTCGAGGAATTTGGCTACAGTTGTTGTATTCCTCTTGTTAAGCCACTCCTGAACCACAGACAACGACAGAGGCGTCTTACCTGGGCTAAGGAGAAGAAGAACTGGACTGTTGCCCAGTGGTCCAATATCCTCTTTTCAGATGGGAACAAGTTTTGTATTTCATTTGGAAACCAAGGTCCTAGAGTCTGGAGGAAGGGTGGAGAAGCTCATAGCCCAAGTTGCTTGAAGTCCAGTGTTCAGTTTCCACAGTCTGTGATGATTTGGGGTGCAATGTCATCTGCTGGTGTTGGTCCATTGTGTTTTTTGAAAACCAAAGTCACTGCACCCGTTTACCAAGAAATTTTGGAGCACTTCATGCTTCCTTCTGCTGACCAGCTTTTTGAAGATGCTGATTTCATTTTCCAGCAGGATTTGGCACCTGCCCACACTGCCAAAAGCACCAAAAGTTGGTTAAATGACCATGGTGTTGGTGTGCTTGACTGGCCAGCAAACTCACCACACCTGAACCCCATAGAGAATCTATGGGGTATTGTCAAGAGGAAAATGAGAAACAAGAGACCAAAAAATGTAGATGAGCTGAAGGCCACTGTCAAAGAAACCTGGGCTTCCATACCACCTCAGCAGTGCCACAAACTGATCACCTCCATGCCACGCCGAATTGAGGCAGCAATTAAAGCAAAAGGAGCCCCTACCAATTATTGAGTACATGTACAGTAAATGAACATACTTTCCAAAAGGCCAACAATTCACTAAAAATGTTTTTTTTTATTGGTCTTATGAAGTATTCTAATTTGTTGAGATAGTGAATTGGTGGGTTTTTGTTAAATGTGAGCCAAAATCATCATAATTAAAAGAACCAAAGACTTAAACTACTTCAGTCTGTGTGCATTGAATTTATTTAATACACGAGTTTCACAATTTGAGTTGAATTACTGAAATAAACAAACTTTTCCACGACATTCTAATTTATTGAGATGCACCTGTGTATATATACACATATATATATATATATATATATTGGTCCAAAAACATGCGCTGTAGGCTGATTTGCATCTCTAAATTGTCTGTAGTGTGTGAATGTGCCATGCGATGGGTTGGCACACCACCCAGGGTGTCCTTCTACTTTTGCCCCGAGATCCCTAGGATAGGCTCCCCGTGACCCTGTGTAGGATAAAGCGGTACAGAAATTGGATGGATGGATGGACTATATAGTGTTACTTGCGTATCCAGCATATCTTCTAAGTTGTTTATTTTTATTTCTTATTCAGTCTGTTGTATGAAAACCCCTGTCAATTTGTTTTCATAATTTAGCCTTTTAACATTAGCTATAGCTTCTGTGGTGAATTTACCAAAGAGTTAAGAAATTTCTGATTTCTAATTTGAGCTGGATGGGACTATATTTGGTAGAGCTTATGTCAAGTCTACCAAAGTACCCATCTGAATTAAAGCTATTTACTTAACTTTACCCCAGTCCCAGAAACTATAATAACTTCTTTCCTACTTACTCAGCATTTTTGTTCACAAGAGGGATCTAGTTAGAATTTGTACCAATTAATATACACTGTTTTAATGTAACTCTGCATTGGCATCCCGATCAGGGAGTGCCCCTGCCTCACACCCAGTATTTCCAGGTTAGGCTCCAGATCCAGTGCAACCCTGACCAGTATAAAACGAATACTGAAGATGAATGAATGAATAAATGAATATAGAAACAAACAGAACCTGGGTTACAACATAAAAATATGGCTCATGCCCAACCAAATACACAAATTTGATACTGATACACAAATAGATGACATCTATCAGAGTCACACATGAAGACAGAAAGAAAAAAGTTAAAAGCACTGCTTCGAATTGTAAGTTTTACTAAATGAAAGCTGGTGGTGATCTTTCTGATACAGCAAATGAAGAAGGCCGAAGTATACAGTACTGTGCAAAAGTTTTAGGCACATGCAAAGAAATGTTGTATAGCAAAGATGCCTTCAAAATAATGAAATTAAATGTTTCTACATAAATATATATAAATAAAATAAATAAATAAATAAATAAATAAACATAAATAAAAATACCATAAAGAGCAGTAAACAGTAGTAAATGAAACAAAGTCAATATTTGGTGTGACAAAAAAATAAAAATAGTCTCCAATACAATTTGTGCAGTTTTATAAGGAAATTAGCTGTTTTATTAAGTTTTATTGAGCATCTTGCAGAACCAGACACAGTTCTTCTGAGGACTTTCTCACTTGCTTCTTATTTTTGCAGCCAGCAGCCTTCATTGTGTTTTTTGTCTGAAAAGTGTCTCTTACGTAATATGCTGCTTTCTTTAATGACATACAAACATTTTCTGTAACATTTAATTTTGTGCTAGAAAACTAATGTTTGGGAATCGAAAATGTTTTTTGTACTGACTTGATAAGGTAGAAGTCATAAAATAAAAAAATCTATAACAAAGTTTGTACTAAAAAAAAAATAGGCTGCCTAAAACTTTTGCACAGTACTGTACATTTTCTACATTTTACATGGAAATGTGCACATGTGCCTGCGAGCAACACAGTAACAGATTTCAGTCTATTTCAATGTCTCATATATACATGAGTTGCCTTGCCTTCTTCATCATCCTCCCTGCTATAATATCATGCTATCTGTCTCTCTGCATTGCACTGGTTTCCGAGTGTGTCATGCATAAATAGCAGGACTGGAACATTAGCCGTGTGCTTGGATTGCCTGTCACCCTTCACTGAATGTCTCCTTCTGAATCTTTAAACCATTACATAGCTGAGCTTTCTCAGCAGGCACTTTCTCCGTGTTATCTCTCAACCGCCTCCAGTTGAAGGTAATATTAAAGTGAGGACATAAATTCTCAGCTTAATGTTCCTCCTATATCTATCTGGTGGAAGCGCAGGCATGCTATCTCTGCTCTAGCAGCGTTCAACTATTTAATCCCTTTCCTTAAAGAGAACAAGACAGTAAGTAGGGAAAAACACAAATGTGCGATACTGTATATATAAAATATGGAACACTTTAAATACTGTCCAAGCAGTCAAATATCCCTTTTAATTAGCATGAGCCAATAGAATTCACCCTTTTTCATTTGCTCTTCATTGCTCTGTCTCTATCTGTCGTCACCTCCCTTGACATTTTTTTCATCATCTGATTGGGAGCTTTAAAAGCTAGGGATAGAGTCTGAATTCATTGTCTGCTCTCTTTTCTCGGAATCCCAGAGGACAGCCAGAGTCGCTGCTTTATTCACTCGTCTACATGGCCAGTATTAGGCCTGCTTTTCTGTCACAGCTATCCACTGAAAAATTACAAGAAAACAACAGATTACCTGTGCCACTCATTATGTTTTTGTTCATGCTGCCATTTTATGTCATGTTTCAAAGTGGACTTTTTTGTGTGTTGACAGGAGATTATTTTACTCCCAGAAATCAAGAACAACAACAGTTTAATCAGTAAGCAAGATTCCTTTGGCTCTCACATAGATTTCTTTTGTTTTCCTCACTTAAATCCATCCCATTCATGCATGGTTTTGCTTTTCTCACTCGAACTTAAGTTTAACTTTTGAAAATTTGATGTTCCTCTGCTGCTCCTCTGTCATTTAGGTTGTGTCAGGGGTGTTAGGTCATGTTGCACAGACTGAAAGAGGCGCTGGACAAAAGACTGAGAGACGAGCAGGCGGGCTTTAGGCAGGACAAGTCACTGACCACATTGCCACTCTACGCATCATCATCGAGCAGTCCCTGGAATGGCAGACTCCACTCTACGCAGTCTTTGTGGACTTCGAGAAGGCCTTTGACAGTGTGGACAGAGAGGTCGTCTGGAAGCTTATGACACACTACGGGATACCACCCAAATTCATCACTATCTTCCAACAACTATACAGCAACTCCTCATGTCAAGTGGTACATAAGGGAAAACTGACTGAGCCTTTTGAGGTACGCACCGGAGTGCGACAGGGCTGCATGTTGTCACCTACCATGTTCCTGTTGGTAGTGGACTGGATCATGAAGAAGTCTACAGAAAATGCCAACACAGGAATCCGCTGGACATTCAACAAACTGCTGGAAGACCTCGATTTTGCGGACGACATCAGCCTTCTGTCACACAGGCAGCAGGATGCACAGCAGAAACTCAACAAGCTCTCAGAGGAAGCAGCAAAAACGGGACTGAAAATAAATGTTAAGAAAACCGAAGCCATGAGGATCAACAACAAGAAGGAAGACCCGATCCAACTACAAGGTGCCAACATCAACGACGTGGAAAAGTTTGTATACCTAGGAAGCGTCGTCAGCAAGGACGGGGGAGCGGACGAGGACATCAAGAGCCGCATCAACAAAGCCAGGCACGCCTTTAACACCTTACGTCCTGTCTGGAGCTCTACAGCTTTTGCACAGCAGACCAAAGTCCGAATCTTTAACACCAACGTCAAAGCAGTCCTTCTGTATGGCTCGGAAACATGGAGACTTACCAAGACAGCAGTAAACAAGCTCCAGACCTTTGTCAACAGATGTCTCAGGAACATCTTACGCATCAGGTGGCCTGAAAAGATATCCAATGTCAGACTGTGGGAAATAACAAAGCAGACCCCCATCGACCAAGAAATCCGGAAAAGGAAATGGGGTTGGATAGGCCACACCCTCCGGAAAGACCCAGAAAACATCACAAGACAAGCCTTGCAATGGAACCCGCAAGGCAAGAGGAGGGTTGGAAGACCAAAACAAACCTGGAGAAGATGCACAGAGGGGGAAATGAAGACAGCAGGGTGGACATGGGCTCAGCTGAAGAGAACCGCCCTCAATAGAGTCCGCTGGAGGAGTGTTGCTGAGGCCCTGTGCTCCCATGAGGAGAAAGAGGATTAATGATGAATGATGAGGGGTGTTAGGTCAGAATTGATCGTGCACCAGCTCATATATGTCAAATATCATCACAGTGTAACATTAGGCATGTAAAAAGTCAGATTCCACTGTGACTGGCAAGAGTAGCCAACCAATCAAGTGTCAGTATGATACTGTAATAGGAAGTAGAATTCAGGAATGATACTTTTCTTCAGGACTTTTCTTGCTGAATGGGTGAAGTGTTTACAAATTTGTTGGGAAGCTAGTGAATTATGTCAGTTTATTCTGATTGCAGAATTTGTATCATCACGCAGTAGTAAAGTTGTTTAATGTAGATAACGTAATTAGCTGGCTAGTGACTAATGGGATGTTTGTGCGGTTGTCTGTAATTTTTATTTAGAAATTGGTCATATCATGAGACAGTGAATCATTCGAAACTTTTGCTCACCTCAGTGCATATATTTATTACTCTGTGTTTCGGCTAGAGTGCTAACCCTATCCAGCTCGTGTGCAACATGGAAAGGAAACAAAAGAAATTTGGAGATATTTTGTTAGGTAGAATTGGAAAATAAATTGAATAGTTGTAACGCTTGAGTTAAGGTAACACAAGTCTTCCAAAAGTGGCTTGTATGCATCAGTGGCACATTAAAGCCCTGTCTAAATTGCTCCCTTACTCAGTGTACATTAGTTACTCTGTAGACTGTTACATATAGAGTGCTGTGCAGAGCAGCAATGAGAGAGACAATAGACTGAATGTAGACCACATGCATCATTATAACCTGCCAGAAAGAACAAAGCATTAAATAATAATAATAATAAAAAATAAAGCATTAAAAACAAAGATTAAATAATAAAATAAACAGAGAACTTCTTTCAGCTGGTACTCAGTTACTGTAACAGTGACCGTTTTTACAGCAATTATTGTATCTATTTCATAATGCTTCTATAACACTGAGTAAGCGACAATAAGCACAAATACCGTTCCCTCCACTAATATTAGCACCCTTGGTAAATATGAGCAAAGAAGGCTGTGAAAATTGTCTTTATTGTCTTCAAAAAATTCACAAAATCACTCTGCTCTCATGGATATCAAACAATTGCAAACACAACACAGGTTTATCAGAAAAAATATATATCTTTGTTTAATATAGGCGTGCAACAATTATTGGCACTCTTTTAGTCGATACTTTGTGCTACCTCCCTTTGCCAAGATAACAGCTCTGAGTCTTCTCCTATAATGCCTATAAGGTTGGAGAAATTATATGGCAAGGGAACTGAGACCATTCCTCCATACAGAATCTCTCCAGATCATTCAAATTTCAAGTAAGGGGACTGGGATGGCCATGGCAGGACCTTGATTTTGTGGTCAGTAAACCATTTTTGTGTTGATTTTGATGTTTTGGATCATTGTCCTGCTGGAAGATCCAACCACGGCCCATTTTAAGCTTTCTGGCAGAGGCAGTCAGTTCATTTAATACAGTATCTGTTGATATTTGATAGGATACATGGCATCATGGACTCAAAACAGCCCCAAAACATTAAACAACAGCCCCAAAACATTAAAGAGCCACCACCATATTTAACCATGGGCATGAGGTAGTTTTCCAAATGGCTACCTCTCTGTGTGTGCCAAAACCACCTCTGGTGTTTATTGATTTTTATTTTGGCCACTCGAACCATCTTCTTCACAGTGCGTTGAGACAATATAGACACATGTGCAATTCCAGGTTGATTCATAACATTTCCAGTTGACTGGAACTTCTTAATTATTGCCCTGATGGTGGAAATGGGCATTTTCAATGCTATTTTCTTATAGCCGCTTCCCATTTTGTGAAGCTCAACAACCACATACAACCACTTTTGCCACATATCACAGCTATATTCCTTGGTCTTACCCATTGTTATGAATGACTAAGGGAATTTGGCCTATGTGTTACCTCATATTTATACCCCTGTGAAACAGGAAGTCATGGTTGAACAATTTCCTGTTCCTAGTTACCCAGATGTACTAAATAAAATGTAAAATATCAGTGGGAATATACTTCAACTATATTTTTCTCATATGAATTCATAGGGGTGCCAATAATTGTTGCACACCTATATTTAACAAAGATATTTTTTTTTTGATAAACCTTTGTTGTGTGTGCAATTGTTTGATACCCAATGGGAGCAGAATATTTTTTGTGAATTTTTGAACAAAAGATCAAAAGGTTAAACAATTAAGACAATTTTTCAAAGCCTTCTTTGCTCATATTTACCAAGGGTGCCAATATTAGTGGAGGGCACTGTACTTGTGTCTGTGTACCAAATCGCATACTACTATATTTCACCTGTTCTGTTTGGTTCATGATAAGTTTGTCTTCTTATGTCCTCTGTGAGTGACTGTCTCATCAAATGTTTTGCATGTTACCAAGCTATAGTTTCTCTCTTTTTTTATGGTCCTTGTTGTCTTACTCAGTTGGCATGTTGGTGAGTGAGTAAACATGGCAAAAGTCTCTCTGGTCTGATGAAACCAAAATTAAACTTTTTTTCATTGGCAAAATGTGCTATGTTTGATGGAAACCCTTGACTACACCATCCTCACAGTGAGGCGTTGTGGTGGTAGCATCATGCTGTGATGATGCTTTTCATTAGCAGGCACTGGGAAACTGGGCTGGTTTGAGGGCAAGATGGATGAATCCAAATACAGGGCAATCCTAGAAGAAAACCTGTTCCAGTCTGCAAAAGACTTGAGAACTGGATGTAGGTTCACCTTCCAAGAGGATGACAATCCTAAGCATACTGCCAAAGGTACACGGGGTGGTTCATAACCAAGAACCTGAATTTGTTAGAATGGCCCAGACCTCAATCTGACTGAGAATCTGTGTCAAGACTTGACAATTGTTGTTTACCAATGTTCTCCATATAATCTGACAGGGCTTGAGCAATTTTACCAAGGGGAATGGGCAGAAATATCAGGATGCAGATGTGCAAAGCTGATATAGACATATCTCAGAAGGATTGCAGTTGTAATAGCAGCCAATGGATGGTTATACCAAGTATTGACCCTGGGGTGAATACTTATGAAACCAACAATTCCAGGTATGTAAAAATACAAAATATGGAAAATATTAAAGGGGCTGAATACTTAGGCTAAGCACTGAATATTACATGAAGGTACAATAAAACAGGTCCAGGTACAGGTTTCCTCTGTTAAAAAAAATTGCCTGTTAGACTGGCAACATGATTAATGCTACTGGTTAGCATTATCATAGCCACCTACTACAACACGTTTTCTTGACAAGAAGTTTGGTGTTTTCTTGTAAGCTGAAATGTCAGTCAAAATTCCTCTTCCTGTGAATATAGAAAGTTCTTGGACACATTTACTAATGAAACATACCAAGAATTGAATAAACCCTCTAAAATCTCTAGTGAATAAAATGAACATAAACCTTATTCAAAGGTCAGATCAAAACAAGGCAAAATGTGACAAGCATATCTAAAAGAAAAAAAAGATGAAAAAAGTAAAAGCATATTTTTTGTACTTGAAAGCAAATTTACTTCAGTCAGAACAAAAGGTCCCATCATTAAAACAACTCTTTATAAAAGATGTTGTTTTATGTTATTGCAAGGAAAAAACATTTTAATTAATAAATATGAAACTTTCATTTATTTTAAAAGAAATTGTAATTTCTTGGCAAGCATTTTCAATAATTCTTTTGTCTGAATGAAGAGGTCATAAAGTCCCAGATATGATTTTGTGAGTGAACATGCTCAGCAAGACTCTCATCACCCGCTATGCCATTGTTCAGAAGAGAGCACTAATACAAACAGGCACAATTCATCCTGCTAACACACTTGAATTTTCAGATGACACATTTTAGAACACAACACATGAAAAAAGGTTTTCTGCCAATCAAATCTGAGTCATGTTCTTGGTCCTGTTCATGGTCCTTGTTGTTTTGACCTGCAAAAAGTGCCATATTTGACGGAAACAAAACACTGCTCATCACCTTGAGCATACCATCCCCACAGTGAGATGTGGTGGTGGTAGCATCACATTATGAGGATCATTTTCATTAGCAGGGACTAGGAAACTGGTCTGGTTTGGTTTGATGGCAAGGTGGATGGACTGAAATACAGGGCAATCCTAGAAAAAAACCTGTTCCAATCTGCGAGAGACCTGGATATACAGTAGGTTCACTTTCCAAGAGGACAACGACTCTAAGCATACTGCGAAAGGTACACTGGAGTGCTTCATAACCAAGAATCTGTTAGAAGGGCATAGTCAAAACCCAGACCAGGTTTTCTTACAGGAGAAAGACAGGAGTCTAACAGACGGTGCATGAACATTTCACAGGAAAATCATCCATATAAAAGAAAGACCATTCTGATGTAGGATCTAACATCAAAGAACCTCACTGCTTATTCTATTACACTGTTTAATGCTTTATATTGATCATTTCCAAATGTTAGCAGGCAACAAAGGAATCATGACATTTCATATTCATGCAGTTTGTGTGTGTGTGTGTGTGTGTAGGTGTGCGCGCATGCTCATATTTTACCCACCTGACCATCTGGACTGCATCGTCTCTGACCCAGCAGCCATCTGTGCTTAATCCTGGATCCACCTCCATTCTGCTACCATCACACACACATACACACATGCACAGAACCCAATGAAAAGTTTAAATTTGATACTCTCACAATCCCTGGAGTAAAGGGAGTTATTGCAGTGAAAAATATATAAAACTGTATACTTTGACACGATGAGGTCAAGCCAACCTATTGATTTTTATAACTTTTGATAGTGTTGTTTTACTAAAAATCCAAGAGTGAGATAAGTGAAACCTGAATGTGTAAGCACAAAAACTCCGGCACACATATACAGTATCGTCCAGAATCTTAGAGTTACTGTGGAATCCAAAAGAGAACTGATTCTGTTTATTCAGTTATTAAAAGCTAATATCATTTAGTTAAATTCTATTTCTATTATTTGTACTAATATTCAGCAGCTAATATAAGGAAAACAAATAGATTAGATTTAATGAAAATACTATTTGAGTTAAAAAGCAGTTTAAGAGATACAAACAATTAACAGTTTGCATTAGTTGTTATTGGGTTACAATTTGAAATAAATGAACAGGTTATTTAAATTTTTTCCCCAAGTCATTAAAGGGATTTTCAAACAGCAAGAAGTAAAAAAAAAAATTTGTTTTGAAAATGATTCAAGGTATTCAGGTGTGTGTGTGTGTGTGTGTGTGTGTGTGTGTGTGTGTGTGTGTGCGTGTGCTCCCCCATGTAGTATCCATGCCTTCCTTGCCCCCCTTCCCCAAGACCCATCACTTCTTCTCTAATCAGCTTGGTTAAAGATAAAAGCCTCTCCAGTGGGACAGTATGTAGCTCATTAATAAAACAACATTTTTAAAGTTCATCCACTGCCCCACAGCACAAAGCTGTTCTTCTAATGAGATGGAGTTGACCTTTGTGACGCAGCCTGCTGTCCTGAAACATGCACAGCTCTTCCATTCTTCATGCAGGCCTCAGGAAAACACAGCCAGACACAGCTTTCATCTCCTCTCTGAAGCACACTGTTCATATTTAGAGCAGTTGAGCCTTTCAGCGAAGCGCAACATGAAGCTCTGTTTAAATTTAAAATTGCAGGAATCATCAAACGCACATTTTTTGGGGTATTTTCTTTGAAATGTGCTGAACAGTGGTGTTGCATGAAAACTCTGCATAATATAAATAAGGGAAAAAGTAGAACATGTACTGGGAATCAGAGGAATTTCATTAAAGTGGCTTTCAGACTTGATCTGCTCATTGTCCAGCTGACCAGTATCATTATTCTTGTATGAAAAAGCTCTGACAAAGCTCTGTCCAAAACCACATACAGCCATAGTAGACCCATGAGGGCTAGAACCATTAACCAT
The DNA here is from genome assembly GCA_023630585.1 of Cranoglanis bouderius. Classification (NCBI taxonomy): domain Eukaryota; kingdom Metazoa; phylum Chordata; class Actinopteri; order Siluriformes; family Cranoglanididae; genus Cranoglanis; species Cranoglanis bouderius. Next base: position 6,490,973 of record CM042547.1, read on the forward strand.
CAAGAACCTTTTTTTTTCTAAGCAAGGATGTTAAAATACAACTCTATTTCACTCCTAAACACCACCAGGGGCAGTGTTTTAACACCTGGCTACCTGCTAGTGCACACCGAGACCTTAGCATAACTACCACAAAGTTATGCGGTGACCACATGATTTACTATTTAGCTGTAAAATACCATCCTCAATGGCTATATGTCCCTTTATTCTTCTCGCCTTGTTGGGCTTTTTTGAATATTTTAGAGCTATCTGAGTAACAGCTTGTGACTACAGTTGAAGCTACAGGGGAACCTCTGCTCTAAAGTTGCCTATAGGCTCCCATCAACGTCTCAATTTTTTTGTTAACTATGAGTATGTTTTTATGAATTTTCATGACATTCAGTTCAGGGGCATGGTGGCTTAGTACGTTTGCCTCGCACCTCCAGGGTTGGGGGTTTGATTCCCATCTCTGCCCTGTGTGTGTGGAGTTTGCATGTTCTCCCTGTGCATCTTGGGTGCTCTGGTTTCCTTTCCCAGTCCAAAGACATGCATTGTAGCCTGATTGGCATTTCCAAATTGTCTGTAGTGTGTGCAGTTGTGCCCTGCGATGAGTTGGTATCCCCCGCCTTGTCCCCCGAGTTCCCTGGGATAGACTCCAGGCTCCCCACGACCCTGTGTAGGATAAGTGGTACAGAAAATGGATAGATGGATGACATTTAGTTCATCATCGAGGGCAGGGCTGAGCTCCTTTTCTAACATCAACTGCCCCCAAATACACCACAGGCCTGTGATATCCACCTCTAACATGCATGAGTGGGTTTCCCTCATTATACCACGCTCACACTGCTAAGCTGGCAAAGTGAATTTGTTCCATTAAGCAGAGCATCCAGGTAAGAACAGGTTAGCCTCCATTTTTCTGGTATCAACAAAAGAGTGTGGCCTCCCTTGACCAAACCACTCACAGCTAACCTACTTAATCGATTAGTTCAGTGGCAGAAGACTGAGATTGGAGCCAAGCGATTTTCCTTTTTTTTTCAAAATGTTCCTTATTTTTTGAAAGTTTGGAAAGTTTTAAAAGTTTTGTTTTTGCTCAGTGATTCAATCAGTTCCAGAGCAATTTTTGCTCTCAATTTATTCAGCTTTGACATCCCCCGTTGTCTGATGACTAACGGGCCTCTGACTAGATTCTAGTGCAGTGCGTTTTTGCAGAATAACACATGGGCTGTGTCTGAAATCACGCACTGTGACATTACCTACTGCATTCGATTCAGTACCTACTCCTTGCCTGTTGATACAGTACATACTGATCAGTAAATGTGTGTAGTATGAATACAATCCGGACATACTACATTCACCATGTTGGCACTGTCATCTGACCTACAACTTTAAAAAAAAAAAAAAAAAAAAAAAAAGCAGACGTGCTTGCCTTCCACCATTTTTTATTCTGACAGCTCTTCCACTCCAGTCCCGTTGCCTTATGGGATAGCGCAGTGTCCATTGCTTCCATACTGCAGAATCTTGGCGGAAGCAGTAGGTCATCAGGGTATTTCTCATCTACTGTTTTATGAATACTGAGAATTCGGACATACTACTTCATTTCGTCTACTGTATAGTAGGGTAGTAGGGATATTTGGACGCAGCCGTGATCTTCATGGTTAACCACAGATTTAGCTGGTTTCCACTATACACACAGCTTCAATACTGAGTGATTACAAGCCATACTACAGGATTCATGCTCATGCAACCAATGTCTAAGCTCTCTGGAAGTCAGGGATGAACACCAGCAATGTGTCTGCCACCTTGGCATTGACCATATCAAAGAAACAATCTTGATTCTGAGCCAAAAAAATATGGAAAGCACTGAAGAAGGTTAAGCTGTCTATTGCACTGTGCCCACTGTGCTTTGCTTAACATGCTTTTAACATGGCCCAGGCTGACACTTCCAGATGATGATGGGATTCTTTGCAGTCAAAACAATTTTTGGGTGCTGACTGCATCAGACAAAGTGAATTCTGATGACTTAGCCAGTTGGGTATAAATTTAAATTCTGCATCATCCCAGCCTTCAAAGCCCTGCCAGAGATCAGGGCCCAGCCCAGGCACAATTGGGGTCCTACTCCACAAACTTCTTAGGTCAGAAAAGGACAGCGGTCTTTATCTGATTCTTTAAAGCCCTCCCATTGCATTAACCCAAAATAAAGTACAGCTGTTCCTATAGGATTTTCCTGACATCTTCTTGGTAACATCCAACTGTTCTGATCTTACTGTTGAAAAATAACAATCAGGAGAGGATTACAAAAACTTTTCCAAGGCATTGGATATACCATGGAGCACTGTAAAGACAATAATTTCCAGTTAGTTCTAAGTTGTGTCAGCAGGTCATGGTTTTGTGATATTTGTAAGCCAGGTGATTTTCACGGCACCTGGTGGTTAGATGTGGTGAAATAAAATGCTAGTTACATACTGTATGTAACTGTGGTCCCACGAACTCCCAGATAACCGCCAGCATTACTAGTCATTAGGAACAGTAGACAAGTATATATTAGAAATGCTGCCCTGGTGAGAATTTGGCAAGACGGTTCCAGGGAAAGATCTATTTCAAATACTGCATCATACATCATTTCACACATTGTTGGAAGGTTTCAATATTCATGCACATACGCACAAGAAATTCTCTCAGTGATTTTTATCTGCCATGGAGGTTTTCAAAGTTCATAGAACCACACTTACATGCTGAACTAGCGTTACCCATAAGTACCATTTCTGTACAAACATTTTGCTACACAACTCCAGGCTGCAAAATATTAACATGATCTTAACAGATGACCTATATTTTCTATATATCTGCATGACCTATGATCTAAAACATCATCAGATCAGTCCTAAAAGTAGATAAAAAGAACCCAGTCCTAAAAGTGGATAAAAAGAATCCAATTAAACAAATGAGACAAAAATATTATACTTGGTCATTTATTTATTGAGGAAAATGATCCAATATTACATATCTGTGAGTGTCAGGTGTGGGTGAGCACCCTGTTTTATTTAAAGAATAGGGATCTATCAAAGTCTGATCTTCACAACACATGTTTGTGGAAGTGTATCATGGCATGAACAAAGGAGATTTCTGAGGACCTCAGAAAAAGAGTTGTTCAGGCTGGCTCAGAGAGCTCATCAGGCTGGAAAAGGTTACAAAACCATCTCAAGAGTTTGGACTCCACCAATCCACAGTCAGACAGATTGTGTACAGATATTCAAGACCATTGTTACCTTCTCCAGGAGTGGTCGACCAACAAAGTATAATATTTTTGTTTCATTTGAATAATTGGATTCTCTTTTGTCTACTTTTAGGACATGTGTGAAAAGTTGATGATGTTTTAGGTCATAATTATATATATAGTACTGTGCAGAAGTTTTAGGCACATGCAAAGAAACGCTGTAGCACAATGATGCCTTCAAAATAATGAAATTAAATGTTTTATAAGGAAATGAGCTGGTAAGTTTTATTGAGCATCTTGCAGAACCAGACACAGTTCTTCTGGAGACTTTGACTTTTGCACTTGTTTCTTATTTTTGCAACAAAACCCAGCAGCTTTCATTGTGTTTTTTGTCTGAAAAGTGGTCTCTTATGTAATATGCTGCTTTCTTTAATGACATACAAACGTTTTTCTGTAACATTTAATTTTGTGCTAGAAAACTAATGTTTTGGAATCTAAAATGCTTTTTGTACTGACTTGATCATGTAGAAGTCATAAAAAAAAAATCTATAACAAAGTACTAAAAAAAATAGGGTGCCTAAAACTTTTGCACAGTACTGTGTGTGTGTGTGTGTGTGTGTGTGTGTGTGTGTGTGTGTGTGTGTGTGTGTCATGTGAAAATAAGTATATCCCATGGAAATTGTTGGCTTTTTTGACATATTTTGACAAGCAAACATTTGAGCCTCTTTGAAACCGTGCTTATTAATTAATAAAGGTGATACATTCTGCCAAATTACACATAAAATTGACATTTTGTAGTAATTTTCACAATTTAAATTAACAAAAAACTAACCAGTCACATGGAAAAAGTAAGTACACCCCTACATTTATCACACCTTCAAATTCACAAAATTAGAATCAGGTGTTGAAGATTGGGTGCCAGTGATTAGAACCTGCTTAGGGAGTGCAGGTGGAACCTGTCTTATTTATACCCCTCTCATATCTAGTGTCTGGTGTTCCCTTTGCTATTGAGGTGTGTGGTGTCATCATGCCAAGATCTAAAGAGTTCTGTAAGGCCTTCAGAAAACAAGGTTGTGGATGCCTGTGATTCTGGCAAGGGATTTAAAAAGATCTCCACATTATTTGAAATACATAATTCCACTGTAAGGAATTGAACCATCTACAAATGGTGCAGAATTCAAATGTCTGCCAATTTGTCCAGGACTGGCTGTACCAGCAAATTCAGCCCAAGAGCAGACTGCCTGATGCAAAAAGAATTATCTTCACATTATCTGCTAGTAAGTATTTCAACTGGTGGTGTCAAAGTGCATGCTTCTACAATCAGAAAGAGATTGCACAAATTTGACCTGCATGGGAGGCGTGCCAGGAAAAAGCCTTTGCAAGACTACAGTTTGCCAATGAGCATACAGGCAAAGACCAGGCCTTTTGGAATAATGTGCTCTGGACAGACAAATCAAAGATAGAGTTGTTTGGCCATCAAGGCTAGTGATGAGCAGTTGGTAAATGTATATATTCTAGTAGGGGCTAAGGTCTGAGAGAAAGAGAGTGTGTGTGTATCCTTCTCCGCCTTAGACACTGCTTGATACACATCACTAAGCTTAGAAAAACAACTGAAAACTCAGCAATGTACTGACCTTAGATGTGTAGACACTTGTATTACCATGCTAGTGGAGAAAAAGTGCTGATTAATTCCAGCAAAGCTAATTAAAGAAGTTTTCTTGGTGAAGCCACTAACTGGAAAGAACTTTTTTAAGAGAGCAGCTTAGCATATTATTAGCCTACACACAACAAACCTGTTGAGAGGCTAATTAAACCGAGTGGCCAACACACAGACAAAGCTCAATCAGCATCACTCAGTGAATTAGCATTAGTATTTACTTAGCCAGTGGAGGGGAATAAAGCCACAGGAAGCTGAAATTAGCGCAGAAAGAGCACTGATAAGCCGACCTTTAGCTGCACCACGTTAATGCTCAATTCTGCACACATGTGCATACAAAGATAGGTCTGCGCTGGGAAAATTGCTCTCTTGTGACAAAAGTAATAAATGTTACAGCAGTGCTGCCAGGCTGGGATATAATAAGGTAACATAAAGGAAACTCAGTTGTAATTAGGAATATTTAATGGACAAACAGAGGATTGTAGAACTGTTTAGATACACAAGCATTCTGTTAGGCCAATCTCATGAAGGAGAATAACTTATTATTTATTTAGTGTAGCATTATTTCAGATGAAGATAGCCTTTTCGGTCAGACTCACTAAGGTTCTCTTGTTGTGTGTTGTTGTAGGAGCTGTTAGTCCAGTCAGATAGTTGTAGAACAAAAAGAGTCATGGTTCGATGGTGTAACATAGCTTCAGAACATGTTGCAGTAAAATTTTGACAAGAAGTCAAAGAGAAACTTTACAAGTTTCAAACCAGGGCTTGCAGCCAGCCACCAATCAGAAATATTGTATTTCATGCTGTCAAAGTTAAGTACGGAGTATAAATCCTTGAAATACAATCCATAATGATTTCTGCTTGTCAGACCATCGTGACTTTCTCAGGGGTACAAATCATTGCATCATGTCGGATCTGGGTTTCTCTGCAGTGTATGCAGAGTGGATATACACACCCACACATACATACACACACACACACACACACACACACGCTTGTATTACTATATGCTATTTCCATTGACTTGTTCTGTCAATGTGTTATTCTACTTAAATAATGTACCAACTGTGATGGAAATTTCATCTCTTTTTAGTGAGTCAATGCAGTTGGCTCTTTCGGCTCCCAAACTGCTTATTGCCAGTGTTTTTCAAAGCTGGCAGAATTTACTGCTATTATAACACAATCAACTCTCCTTCAGGTAATAGACCTCTACAAATAGGCCTGCATCCCTCCATTCATTCAACTGAACAAATGTAATAGAGTAAATGATATTTTACTTTCTCTAAGAAATATTGTGAATGAAATCCATTATCAGCACCACAAAAACGATGCTTTAAATAATATGGCTTATCTTATGTGGTAGATGATTATAAAAGGAATCCACTGCTAGTAAAAGATCAGTATAAATCTTTTTTTTTTTTTTTTTTTTTACTGCCCTGGTATGAAACCAATTGTGACAACTTTACATCTTGTCCTTGCATACATTTTGAACCTGAGACCACCTAGCCTATAGAACATCACCACTCGTCCTCTAGCTATTCTCATGAGCCCCAGTCAGAAAGGTGCCATGGTGGCCCTTCACTTAATAGTAGAACCATGGTTACATCTGACTTCCTTACGTTTCAGACTGGGGGCAGGTTGGCTTAGAGGTTAGCATGGTTGCCTTGCACCTCCAGGGTTGGGGGTTTTATTCCACCTGTGCCCTGTGTGCAGGTTTTGCAGGTTTTTTTCGGGTACTCCGGTTTCTTCCCCCAGTCCAAAGACATGCATTGTAGGCTGATTGGCATTTCCAAATAGTCTGTAGTGTGTGTGTGTATGTGCGATTTTGCCCTGCAATGGGTTGGAACCCTGTCCAGGGTGTGCCCCGCCTTGTGCCCCGAGTCCCCTGGGATTCGCTCCAGGCACAATAAGTAGTATAGAAAATGGATGGATGTTCCAGACTTCCTTGGCAGTTTCCTTCATAATAACAAAACATCCCACTTCTCTCTGCTTTTGAGTCCCCAGATCTCCACCCCTCTCTAAGAGAGAACCTCTTTAACAAAATGCCTGATTTAGCAAGTAGGTTTTCAGCTTAGACCCAAGTCATTTGAGTCACATATTAATGAGAAGGCTATTCCAGAGCTGGGGGGCTTTGTAGGAAAATGATCTGCCACTGCTGTAGTTTTTTTTATTATCCTAGGTAATAAATACCTGATAAAGCACTTGCACCATTTGATCAATGCAGATGTGGTGGATCATAATAAATCAAAAGTTATGGTACTGTGGAATGAGACCATTCAGTGATTTATAGGTCGTTAGTAGCATTTCCTAATCAAAGTGAAATTTTACTGGGAGCCAGTGTAGTGCACATAAAATAAAGGAAATATGGTAAAACCTTCTGGTTCTAGTGAGAACTCTGGCTGCTGCATTCTGGACTAACTGGAGATTGTTTATGCACTTACTGGAACATCCAGACACCTGGGCATTACAATAGTCCAGCCTAGAAGAAATAAAATGTTTCTAATGGCTGTCATAGCACCGTTGTCTAGATGAGTGACAAAGGATAGACAGGCATCAAAAGTCATACCAAGGTTTTGCACCACTGCACATGATGCAACTGAAAGGACATTGAGAGTTACTTAGATGGGTCAAGGTCAGGTTTTTAAATCATTGTTTAATAACTGCTAGTTTGAAAGATGCAAGTACAAAATGGAAGTTTATTCTTATTAATAGAGATTGAATTGCCTTTGGTAAAAATTTATTAAGTATGGAAGTACTGAATTGTGGTGGAGTGGGTAGTGTTGCCACCTCAGCTGAGTCCAGATATGGTTCAGCAGATACTAAAAAATTTGAAGTGCAACATTCTAAATTTCACTGCTCAAGTTGCCACTACTAGCATCACAGTCAGACATAGGAAGTCTGCATGTGGGCAATGTACTGTATGCCCACTGCATCCATAATCAAGGATGGATTAAGAAATCAGAAGTCCATGGTCCAAATACATCATTGAGATACTGTTGCAGGATCTTAAGAGAGCCCTCAAACATCAATGAACTGAAGCAATGTTGTAAAGAAGAGTGGGCCAAAATGTTTCCAAAATGATGTGAGAGACTGATAAACTCCTACAGAGTTTACTACAAGTTATTAAAGGTTGCTAAAGGTGGTTCTACATGTTACTGAATTATAGGGTGTACTTCCGAATGTTGGTTTTCTTTTGGGGGAAAAATACTACATATTAAAATATGTTTTTTGCTGTCACCTGAGATTATTTGTTTGTTTATAGAAGTTGGTGAGGACCACAATTGTTATTTAGGCCCTGATAGAAAACATAGAATTGAAGGAGGGTTTACTTTCTTTTTTTGACTGTATTTTGGGAGCTAGTGTACAATATTATGGTCCTATTTCCCATTGGCAAATGACTCAATGCTTTATATGCATCAGGCACATTTCCAAAGCATTTGGTCAAGGATTCACCACTGGCAGGTTGGACAGTTGAACTATGGCATTAAGAGCCAGTCCAAATGTAAAAAGCATTAGCTCTACATTAGGTCATTCACTGTAGCAAAATCATCCAAAAACATGGCATATCAAAAAACATGTTTGATATTAACCAGTTTGTTAATAGTCTGGTCAGTGAAATGCATTTGTCATGTCAACGCCTGAGGCTACCATGAACTTGAATTCCCAGAGTCCCTCATGGCATCCAAACATGTTCATCCAGACTACACTTCCCAGCAGACACACTGACTTCCTTTTTCAGGTCACCTGATCTCTAAATTGCACACACCAGGACTCAATCACTCTCACTCACATAAATAACCATGGTGTGTGTCTCGATCAGCTCCCTACGTCATGAATCAGTATATCATGTACATGAGCACAGGCACTGGTAAGGACGCTGGATCACTACACATTGAGACACTGATAACTCAATTTCCGGCGCCATGACTACATACTCACATTGAAAAATGTCACAAAAAATTAAAAATATTTAAGTTTTATATGTCATATAAATTTGTTAGCTTAATCACACACATTTCTGTCATGGTACTTCAAGCTAGCTAGTGGACTTTTTTAAACATTTAAAAGTTGTTAGACTCAAACAAACCACATATAGAACATCAAATAAAGTTAAAAATGTAAATGAAAATGTAAATGTAAAAAGCCCTAACGTAAGTAATCATTCGAGAGATATAACAATGATAACAAGCTACTTATATTTGTAGCCGGAAGTTGGCTGATAGTTCGTCCCACATTTCTTTTTAGCTGAGAGGCTTCAGAAAACATGACGCCATTTCAAGTAAGGGAACATAGTGAGCATCTATGCTCCCTGGTTTTTGCAGTGCATTGTAGGAATTTTTAGGGAGCGAAAGTTCCAGTGCACTGGAAGGATTTTGCGATCGATTGAGACACACCCAGTGTTAACACTGGTGGTGTTCGCTGTCTAGATGGAATATTTGGCATTGATCATCATTTCAATAATGTTAGCCACAGCACTCAGTTCTCCACTGTCTATTGGGTTAAAATAGATTGTCATTTCTTTCTATTAGCAGCTCCACTACTCCACTTTCACTCCATTTTCAAATCCATCTCCAATTACAAATATGGTCTTAGCTGACAAGTAGATGCCTAGATGTATGTCTGTGTAGACCGAGTGTCATCGGCAGAAAAAGGAAAACAAATAGGAGAATAATAATTTTTAATGAATTAAGTGTAACCAGTTAAGCTCATTGGTTTAAAAATCATGAATTGTTCACTTGAAAACTATCAACATTTCATTTAAATACTTGGATAAAGAATTAGGTTACGGATTGAGGGCCCCTTGGACTTGGAGGCCAGTGGGCAATGGGCCGGTTGGCTCTATAGTTAATCTGTGCTTGTACATGTTTGTTTGTTTGTTTGTTTGGGATTTTTAATCAGGCCTCAGCTTCAATACCATTGTGAATGCATATAAGAGCTCTTTAATGAAACTGATACATTGCATTATGTTCTGTTTGTCAGAATATTCCAGTGGCAGGCTAGCAGCACTCTCCAACAGGGTAGGTTCAATAGAGAATCAGAAGAAGCTACCTAAAGTCTGTAAATGCGAGGTGGATCTAATAAGCTCTGCAGGGCTCTGCTCTTCATACACTGTTAAAGCTAGCTAACAGCATTTGGATTTGGCTCATGCCACAAACTTCTCTACTCGGTGTTCAAACTAAGACAAGGTGCTCATTGGGAACTAGACCAGCAAGCCTTCTGCCTGTTTCCATTCCTGCTTCAACAATGCAACAATGGTCTTCACTTTTTTCCTTGTTATGGGGCTGAGCAGCTGAGCCTTCTGTCTGCTTATGCTGCAACAACATAGAATAGATGTTCGGGTTTTTTTAATATATTTTTTTTATTAATTCCTGCTGCAACAATGCATAAAAGAACCTTATCTTTCTTTCATTCTTTTTTTTAGAGGCCTCAGCAGCCAGGTTTGCATTTTGCTTCACTCTCTGCTGTGGCAATCATTGCTGTCCACACCATCACTGTTGCTACGTACCAGAAGAAACAATAGGCCAAATGGCTGTCAAACACTAGAATGCACTTAATGTTTTTTTTAAATAGGCTACCTACTTGTGGTCATGGCCTTAGCCTTTATTTGTACTCACCAAGGACACAAGCACAAAGAAATACTCCACTAGCTCCAAATGAAACCAATAACAAATAATAATAAAATAATGAATAAAAAAATAAAGCCAACATTTTCAAATAATCCTATCATAATGGAGACTGTCTGTCACCCACACAGGCCTTTGGTCTTGGGATTCTATATAATAGTCATAAATTTTTAGTGTTTTGAATAGAGCATCTTAGACGTGCACTGGCTTAATGGTACTTCAGTTAAGTTTGAAGATCTTGCAAAGGTAATTAATCTCTTGAGGAAAACTTCTAGCCATATTGCAATGATGCAAGACATTTAGCTTCATTAAAAATGTACAGTGCCCTCCACTAATATTGGCACCCTTGGTAAATATGAGCAAAGAAGGCTGTGAAAAATTGTCTTTATTGTTTAACCTTTTGATCTTTTGTTCAGAAAATTCACAAAAATACTAATCAAACAATTGCAAACAAAACAGGTTTATTAAAAAAAAATCTTTGTTAAATATAGGTGTGCAACAATTATTGGTACCCATATGAATCCATATGAGAAAAATATAGTTGAAGTATATTCCCATTGATATTTTACATTTTATTTAGTACATCTGGGTAACTAGGAACAGAAAATTGTTCAACCATGACTTCAGGTTTCACAGGGGTATAAATATGAGGTAACACATAGGCCAAATTCCCTTAGTCATTCATAACAATGGGTAAGACCAAGGAATATAGCTGTGATGTGCGGCAAAAGGTTGCTGCGCTTCACAAAATGAGAAATGGCTATAAGAAAATAGCACAAGCATTGAAAATGCCCATTTCCACCATCAGGGCAATAATTAAGAAGTTCCAGTCAACTGGAAATATTATGAATCAACCTAGAATTGGACGTGTTTATATTGTCTCAACGAACTGTGAAGAGGATGGTTCAAGTGGCCAAAATATCTCCAAGGATCACAGCTGGAGAATTGCAGAAAAACACCAGAGGTGGTTTTGGCACACACAGAGAGGTAGCCATATGGAAAAGTACCTCATGCCCACGGTTAAATATGGTGGTGGCTGTTTAATGTTTTGGGGCTGTTTTTCTGCCAGAGGACCTGGACATTTTGTTAGGGTACATGGCATCATGGACTCTATCAAATATCAACAGATATTAAATGAAAACCTCTGCCAGCAGGACAATGATCCAAAACATACATCAGAATCAACATAAAAATGGTTTACTGACCACAAAATCAAGGTCATGCCATGGCCATCCCAGTCCACTGACTTAAAACCCATAGAAAACCTGTGGGGTGAACTGAAGAGGAGAGTCCACCAGCGTGGACCTCGAAATTTGAAGAATCTGGAGAGATTCTGGAGGAATGGTCTCAGATCCCTTGCCATGTATTCTCCAACCTCATCAGGCATTATAGGAGAAGACTTAGACCTGTTATTTTGGCAAAGGGAGGTAGCACAAAGTATTGACTAAAAGGGTGCCAATAATTGTTGCATACCTTTTTTTTTTTTTTTTTTTTTTTTTTTTTTTGATACACATGTTTTGTTTGCAATTGTTTGATATCCATGAGAGCAGAGTATTTTGTGAATTTTTTGAACAAAAGATCAAAAGGTTAAACAATAAAGACAATTTTTCACAGCTTCCTTTGCTCAGATTTACCAAGGGTGCCAATATTAGTGGAGGGCACTGTATGTTTTGTACTGCAAAAGTTAATATATTTTCTGGTCACCAGTACTCCGTTCCTGCTCCCCCCCCCCTTCTTATCATGATAAATGTGAACACACCCACATGTTTTTTTTTTTTTTTATGTATACGAATTTGAGTATTCATTCCATTGTCTTTTAGCAATCTAAATTAGGACTATTATTTAATTTTAGAAAGCACACACTAAATATCTCAAGCAGGGTACACCTGTATTAATTTTACATCCACCTTTGTCCCATTTTAAGCTTGTACAATAAATATTTCTGACTTTGGGAGGTCTCACAGCTAAAATGGCAGATCAGATCAGTCATATTGTCATGAAGACAAAGGAACTGCCAGTGAAGCTTCGAGATAAAGTTGTTATGAGGTAAAAAATGGAGAAGATTATTAAAACATCGGCAAAGCTTTGAACCTTTTAGGAATGCTGTGAAATCCATTATGGAATGAGGGGAAATAAGTTGACACAACTCACACTACCAAGATCAGGCCAAACTAAGTGCTGCAAACTCAGTTTTCAGTTTTTAGATTTTTACATAATTTAGTTGTATTTCTGTAGAGAGTCACTTCAAAAGGAGCAGAAAATGCTTAAATTTGATGTTGCAATACAACAAAAAAAGAAATAATTGGAGGGTGAATAGTTTTACTCTGAAGGCACTGTATTAGTATAAATGAGAACATGGTTCAACAGCAACAGCAAATCACACACAAATTTATTTCTCCAACAAACCACCAAATAAATAATTTTCCTTCTAGTTCTTTCTCGGGAAGTTACTAATCTTGATCAGTTAGAACTACTCGTTATTTTCTTATTTCATTTACAGGGGTGGACAACTCACAGAATAACATTATACATTACAAACTCAATAATCACACTAGCTAGCTCTCTGAGCAAGTGAAAACTTCAGTGTGCTCATCCCATCACATTACCCAAGCTAATGGCCTCAGTAAACTTTCAACTAAACAAATGGTTATGAGTCAAAAACACATTCACAAGCTTACAAACTGGCAAAGTCTCTTCATTTTCATTTTGGCTGTTGCATATGAATGCTCCAATCACAGGTTTTGTCATGTAGCATGTTTGTTCCCCCAGCTTCCATTTGCATGACACAACAAGCAAAGCCTCTGCCTCAATGTCTGTGGTTGTTTGCTTTCTCTGCAATTACATCATATTGTTCACTAAAAGCAATGTAAACATCTCTGCAAGAAGCATAGACACAGACCTTAACAGTGATAGTAGCGACATGTTGAAGCACAAACTCACTGCCTAATCATGTATTGAAATCAATTCATTGTGAACGCTATAATCAGAATTACTATTTATGTGTGTGTGTGTGTGTGTGTGTGTGTGAGAGAGAGAGAGAGAGAGAGAGAGAGAGAGAAACAATGAGTTACAGCCACTATTTTGGTCTAAGAACTGTACAATGAAAGTTTACTATGTATACTTGGACTATTGTTTATTGTGTGATAAAGGATCACACATGGAAATGGTGTCTTTACACCAATCAGCCATATTATTAAAACCACCTGCGTAATATTGTGTAGGTCTCCCTTGTGTCACCAAAACAGCCCTGACCTGTCGAAGCATAGACTCCACAAGACCTCTGAAGGTGTGCTGTGGTGCCTGGCACCAATAAGTTAGCAGCAGATACTTTAAGCACATCCCATAGATGCTTGATCACATTGAGATCTGGAGAATTTGGAGGCCAAGTCAACACCTTGAACTCTTTGTCATGATCCTCAAACCATTCCTGAACAATATTTGCAGTGTGGCAGGGCGCATTATCCTGCTGAAAGAGGCCACTGCCAATAGAGAATACCGTTGCCATAAAGGGGTGCAACAATGTCTGTAACAATGTTTAGGTAGGTGGTACATGTCAAAGTAACATCCACATGAAAGCCAGGACCCAGGGTTGCCTCTGGCGCCTTGCTTTCTTCCCATAGTGCATCCTGGTGCCATCTCTTCCCCAGGTAAGCGACGTACACATGACGTAAAAGAAAGCAGCCCCATACGCAGCAAGCTGCAATGCACTGTATGTTCTGACACCTTTTTATCATAGCCAGCATTAACATTTTCAGCAATTTGTGCTACAGTACATTCATTACCCATGTACATCAATAAGCCTTCACCGATTGCCCTTTCTTGGACCACTTTTGGTAACCACTGCATACCTGGAACACCCCACAAGACATGCTGTTTTGTAGATGCTCTGACCCAGTTGTCTAGCCATCACAATTTGGCCCTTGCCAAAGTTGCTCAGATCCTTACGCTTGACCATTGACTGTTTACTTGCTGCCTAATATATCTCACTCCTTGACAGGACAGGTGCCACTGTAAAGAAATAATCAATGTTATTCACCTGTCAGTGGTTTTAATGTTATGTCTGATCAGTGTATGTGGAAAAATTTTTTAAATAACATTATTTAATCATTCATTCGAGCAAAGGTGAAATTTGACTTGTGTTGGCAAACCTTTTCTTACCTTGATAAAACTGCACTAATAGCTGAGGAAGGCTTGCTCTTGTTATTGTTGTTTCATATATTAAATATATTAATATACATTACTATTTTCTATTGTGGATGAGAGAGGGTTTTTTTTTTTTGTCAGAAACCTCCCCAGTGAACACTGTAGCCTTTAATCAATTTCCAGCTTAATGATGCCTTATTTTAGGACAAAGTCTCAGTAGCTGCTCATTTGCTGAATGACATTAATCGATCTCTTTTTGTCATGCCTTTATAAATCATCAAATGTCTAGCTTATGGAAGATGCAGACAACATCAGCAATATTCAAGAATGAAATGTAGTTGCACTTTCAAGTGAGCTGTCGATTTGGTCACATGTTTCAGTTTACATCAGGTTGTGGATCCAGGCACAGTTTGTCAGCCTTCCATAGGACCACAACATGACCACCACTAAATATTATATGGATTGTAGACCATTCTAATAACAGCAATGAGATTAGTGGTTTTGCATTTAGTTCCTACTGTAAAAATTGATGGCATACCACAGATGGTATAATCCAATTAACCACAGACTTACAAATGAATTAAGAGGTCATCTTTACCTATTGGAACCCATGTTAAGTAGAAAGGGCAAGTTTTTTTGACAGTAGAAGATAGCTATTCTAATCAGGATAACTAAACACAAACTACAGTGGGGGAAAAAGTATTTGATCCCCTGCTGATTTTGTACGTTTGCCCACTGACAAAGAAATGATCAGTCTATAATTTTAATGGTAGGTGTATTTTAACATGGAGAGACAGAATAACAACAAAAAAATCCAGAAAAACGCATTTCAAAAAAGTTATAAATTGATTTGCATTTTAATGAGGGAAATAAGTATTTGATCCCCTATCAATCAGCAAGATTTCTGGCTACCAGGTGTCTTTTACACAGGTAATGAGCTGAGATTAGGAGCACTCTCTTAAAGGGAGTGCTCCTAATCTCAGTTTGTGGACACCTGTCCACAGAAGCAATAAATCAATCAGATTCCAAACTCTCCACCATGGCCAAGACCAAAGAGCTGTCCAAGGATGTCAGGGACAAGATTGTAGACCTACACAAGGCTGGAATGGGCTACAAGACCATCGCCAAGCAGCTTGGTGAGAAGGTGACAACAGTTGGTGCGATTATTCGCAAATGGAAGAAACTGGTCGTCTCCCTCGGTCTGGGGCTCCATGCAAGATCTCACCTCGTGGAGTTTCAATGATCATGACAGCGGCCGGAATCAGCACAGAACTACACGGGAGGATCTTGTTAATGATCTCAAGGCAGCTGGGACCATAGTCACCAAGAAAACACTTGGTAACACACTACGCCGTGAAGGACTGGAATCCTGCATCGCCCGCAAGGTCCCCCTGCTCAAGAAAGCACATGTACAGGCCTGTCTGAAGTTTGCCAATGAACATCTGAATGTGTTGTGGTCAGATGAGACCAAAATCAAGCTCTTTGGCATCAACTCAACTCGCCGTGTTTGGAGGAGGAGGAATGCTGTCTATGACCCCAAGAACACCATCCCCACCATCAAACATGGAGGTGGGAACATTATGCTTTGGGGGTGTTTTTCTGCTAAGGGGACAGGACAACTGCACCACATCAAAGGGACGATGGACGGGGACATGTACCATCAAATCTTGGGTGAGAACCTCCTTCCGTCAGCCAGGGCATTGAAAATGGCCTTAATGACTTGGAGAGGATCTGCAAAGAGGAGTGGGACAAAATCCCTCCTGAGATGTGTGAAAACCTGGTGGCCAACTACAAGAAACGTCTGACCTCTGTGATTGCCAACAAGGGTTTTGCCACCAAGTACTAAGTCGAAGGCGTCAAATACTTATTTCACTCATTAAAATGCAAATCAATTTATAACTTTTTTGAAATGCGTTTTTCTGGATTTTTTGTTATTCTGTCTCTCACTGTTAAAATACACCTACCATTAAAATTATAGCCTGATCATTTCTTTGTCAGTGGGCAAACGTACAAAATCAGCAGGGGATCAAATACTTTTTTCACCCACTGTATCATAAGTATTTTTTGTATGTCAGGTTTAGTCAGTTTCGTGAGTTCATTCTGCACCTGTGGACATTTCAGGCATGGATATCCTGTCAGGCATAAATGTGCTTTGTGAGAAGTGGCACACTTACACAGCTGAGAGAAAAATCTGTTCTGTAATATATTCAAATATTTTTGAGCCAAGTTTAAATTGATATTTGAATACCAATTTGTTGGGTAATTCCATAGAGTTCCCTGCATGCCTTTTTTCCTGAGTCCATTCACTTCTAGATTGAGGCAAACATTGGTGTGTATTTGAATGTTGTTAGATTCTCAATAACTTTGTACATTATTGTGAATATGTTGCATATTATGTTTTTATCATTTTATTTACTGGTTTCTTAGACAACATAAATTATATTTTAGAGTTATGTTCGTGTAATCTGAGAAGTAAACAAAGCCATACTGTGTATGTTGAAGGAAAAGTCCTTTCTTGAGAAATCGAATGACTCATTTCTTTACAATGTCTGTCACGGACCCAGGAGACATGACGTCTACAAGACAAAGATAGCTGGTTTATTTGTTAACTACCAGTGAAGTTACATGTCTTCTGATCTGTTTTATATGTAATGTTGATAACTCTACACTGGGGGGTAAATCTGTAAATATATTTTCTTTATGTACCATTTTTTCCTTAAAACACCTTGCATATAGCTCTAGGATAATCAGAGTTTCTTGCACCATGTGAATAATTTAGCACATGACAGGTTAGATTTCTTAAATGGTGGTTATTGTGCTTAAGGTTTGCCATTGCAAATATAAATAGAGGACATACACTCCTGATACTTTTTGACTACCATTACAAGACCCTGAAACTCAGCTGTGACTTGATGTTTTAAAGCTTGCTCAAAATACACCTGTCAAACAACACCACAAATTTTGAGCCTCAATGACAATTCCAGCAAAGACAACCATTCAAGGCCAGTCCTCAAATAAGTGGCACTGTGAACTGCCATTTGTGGCAATACAGACCTTTAGTTTTGGTGCACCAACATGATCAATTGCCATCTGTTGCTTTACTGACCGGTTGTTCTCCTACTCTGCCATTTAAAAAATAAAAATAAATTTTTACAATAAGTAAACTACAGTATATATAAATCAACATAAACTGTAAATGCTTGTACTGACTGGCTCTCTTGTACCCCCCCCCCCCCCCCAAAGCCAGCATTAATTAAGCACAGTGGGAATAAAACATGGAAATAATCAGAGGATAATAGTTTATACCAAAACATGGGTCAAAACCTGATCATAAAAGCCATCCAGCCACACTGACCATTTCATGTAATGAGAGCTTGCTTTTAGAGGCTTTAAATGCTCCAGAGCTAGGGTTCATATCACAGCTGTCATGAGCAATTCTCCATCATGATTCATTTTTCATCAGAACAATCCATATCACTTTGTTTACTTCTTAAAAAGCAAATCATTTAATAAAAACTCAGTGGGATTCTCTTTTAAAGGCACCTCAAAGCGCAGGCTCTCACTGTCATGTCATCAAAAATTGTATTCAATTTGATCTATTGCCAAATGTGTTTTTAAAGGCAGTATGTATACTGAGCTTGATATGCTCATCCACATGTAAACAGCACTCTCAGCGAAGAGACTGTGAAGTAAAACAGAAGTATCTCCCACAGGACTGGCCTCGTTACTGGGGCATCTGCTTTTGATCTTTAGTTCAGCTCTCTGCATGGATCTTTGGGTTTATGCAAGCTGATCATTAGTTGACAGTGTTAGTTGCTGAAGAAATGTCTTTTTGTTTCCCGTTTGTGTAAGGATTCAAGGTTGTGGCGTCATGCTGCGGGGCTGCTAATGCTGTGCATGTCAAAGACTTGTACAGCTTTGTTGTTCTGTAATAGAAAAGGAGAAATGCTATTTAGCAAAACAAAGTGTGGGTTTCACAGGGCACTTTTGTTAGGACAGTTGTATACATACTTGTGTGTTATGGAGAAAGTGAACATTTTATCGTGATTCCTTTTCTAAGATGTGTCCCAGGTTCAATTCAATTCAATTTTATTTGTATAGCGCTTTTAACAATGGTCATTGTCCCAAAGCAGCTTTACAGAAATATATAAACTCAGGATATAGATTTTAAATGTACGAATTTATCCCCAATGAGCAAGCCAAAGGCGACGGTGGCAAGGAAAATCTCCCTGAGATGATATGAGGAAGAAACCTTGAGAGGAACCAGACTCAAAAGGGAACCCATCCTCATCTGGGTGACACCATTATTAGTGCGATTATATATAAATAAATTCCTTCTATAAATGTACCAATACTACATCATCAAATAGCAGTTGTGTAACCAGGAAAATCCATTACAGTTTTTACATGAAGACTGTTTTGTTGAACTTCTCCACTGTTCACTGATGGAGACTTGAGTGCAAAACTGTTTGTGGCAATTGTAGTCGTAGCCATCATAGCATAACTGTACAATATGAATTGAGGTCCAAAGCCATCTTTATTGTTTTTAAGTGGTACCATCCTCAGTAATCTCAACTAAACAAATGTGTTTTCAGCCTGGACTTAAACACTGAGACTGTGTCTGAGTCCCGAACACTAACTGGAAGGCTGTTCCATAACTGTGGGGCTTTGTAAGAGAAAGCGCTTCCCCCTGCTGTAGCCTTCACTATTCGAGGTACCAACAAATAGCCTGCACCTTTTGATCAAATTAGGTGTGGCGGATTATAAAAGAAATTATTTTTTAAAAAAAGTTTGCTTAAGTACTGTGGCACGAGACCGTTTAGAGCTTTATAGGCCAACAGTAGTATTTTATAATCAATGCGAAATTTTACTGGGAGCCAATGCAGTGTGGATAAGATAGGTGTGATGTGGTCATATCTTCTGGTTCCAGTGAGGATTCTTGCAGCTGCATTCTGGACTAACTGGAGTTTGTTTATGCTCCTACTAGAACATCCAGACAGTAAGGCATTACAATAATCCAACGTAGAGGTGACGAAAGCATGAACTAATTTTTTTGCGTCCTGTAGTGACATTATATTTCTTATCTTAGCAATATTTCTGAGGTGAAAGAATATCCTAATAATATTATCTACATGGGCGTCAAATGAAAGACTTGAGACAATAATCACACCAAGGTCTTTTACTGCTGCACACCATGAAACAGAAAGGTCATCCAGAGTTACTATGTAATCAGAAAACTTACTTCTAGCTGCATGTATAAGTACTTCTGTCTTGTCAGAATTAAGTAAGAGGAAGTTAATAAGCATCCACTGTCTAATGTTCTTTACACATTCCTCAACTTTACTAAGCTGGTGTCTGTCATCTGGCTTTGCTGAAACATACAACTGTGTGTCATCAGCATAACAGTGGAAGCTAATTCCATGTTTACGAATAATTTGTCCCAGAGGTAGCATATATAAAGAAAAAAGCAGTGGGCCTAAAACAGAACCTTGTGGAACACCAAACTTTACCTCAGTATGCATCGAGAATCTACGAACTGATAACGATCAGTCAAATAAGACCTGAGCCCGAAGAGGACCATTCCCTTAATGCCGACAACGTTTTCTAGTCTACCAAGGAGAATAGTATGATCAATTGTATCAAAAGCTGCACTAAGGTCAAGCAACACAAGCATGGAGACACAACCCTGATCAGAGGCCAGTAGTAGGTCATTTACCACTTTAATCTGTGCTGTCTCTGTGCTATGATGAGGCCTAAATCCTGACTGATACATTTCATGAATGTTATTCCTACATAGGTACGAGCATAGCTGCTGTGCTACAACCTTTTCTAAGATCTTGGAGATAAAGGGGAGATTTGATATTGGCCTGTAGCTGGACAATTGACGGGGGTCGAGGTCAGGTTTTTTAATCAGTGGTTTGATAACTGCTAGTTTAAATGATTTAGGTACATAGCCAGTGCTAAGGGAAGAATTTATTATTTTTAGAAGGGGTTTGATTACTTCTGGAATAATCTGTTTGAAGAAACATGTAGGTAAGGGATCTAGTATAGATCCCTTAGTTGATCCCTTAGTTGAAGTTGATGATTTTGATGAAGAAATGAATGAAATTAGTTCGGTCTCTCTAAGGGGAGTAAAACATTCAAACCATTCTGATATTGTTATATTATTATCTGCAGGGTTAGTTAGAAGACTCTCTGGTTTTAAATTAATAGTCTGAATTTTTGTCTAATATTTTCAATTTTTCCAATGAAAAAATTCATGAAATCATCGCTGCTATATAATGATTGTGTGCCTGTTTCTGTGGCGGTTATATTCCTAGTTAATTTTGCTACGGTATTAAATAAGAATCTAAGATTATTTTTGTTGTCTTCAATTAAGGTGGAGAGATAGACTGATCTAGCAGCATTAATAGAGATAGACTGATCTAGCAGCACTAAGAGATTTCCTGTTTTCCCCAGGTCTGGCTTAAGTGCATGTGTGTGCATTTGCTGATCACTGAAATACAAGATATTCATAGGCAGCAGATATTACACGTGTTGTGGTCGTGATGACAGCAATATATACGTACAGTACATTCTGTATACTGGAGAAAACATAAGTTATGTTATATACAATATACAGAATACACTTGGCATTTTGTTTTACGTAAGAATCAAAGGGATGCCATATGATTTAAACTTTGAAAGTAGCTTATAATTGTTGAAAATCAAGGACTTGATTCTTCAGCATGTTCATAGACTGAAAGCTCTGAAGATCACAGATCTCTAAAAGGCAAAGGCTAAGCCATTTTCAATGTACTGCTCTATAATGCTTCCTTTGCCCATGAAATGGAAAAGCATTCATGGACTAATGACCTGTATTGCTGAGCTGCACTTTTTTCACATGCATTTTCATTAAAGTGTCATCCATGTAAATAGAGTAATTGGTGTGTGTGTGTGTGTGTGTGTGTGTGTGTGTGTGTTTGTTGTGTCAGTGATCCGAGTGTATGCATCACTTTAACCTCTCATTCCCATGCTGGCAATTTGCGCAGTGTCGGTTGGACGATGTGCATTCTGGATGCGCAGCGTGCTTTTGCGATGGTATAAAGCAGATAACCCAGAAGCTGAGAAAAGAGTGCATGAATAAAAGATACTACGGCTACGTACATGCATGTGAGGAGAAAACAAAATGGAGAGAGGAAAAGCGGAGAGAACATAAGTGGCTGAGACAGAGCGAGAGGGAAGATGTGCTGTACTAGCCTGACAGTGTGGACACTGGTTTAAAGTGTGGTGGGGATAATGCTGTGGGAATAGCACTCACTGCCCTGTCAACTCACTACACACAGTAGTCCCTGTGCTTCCACTGTCTGGACACAGAAACATCTCTCTCGTGCTCAGACACACACTCACACTCATACATAATACTCAGAAAATTTCACACAACCAAATTCCTACTGCTGGTCTGGTCAGTAAGCTACACTTATATGAGCTATAAAGATGAAATGAATCTCTCACAAGCAAGTAGATTAATATTTTAACTTATTTAACTATATTAAAATAATAGTTTTTTTTAAAGGCATACACACTGAAATTGTGGCATCCCAAAGGATTTTAAACAGTTAAATTAAATAACATTTGCCATGAAACTCTTCCACTTTCTTCATTTTATTCTGAAAAGATTCAGTGTTATGACATTCCCCATTCCATGACATGGCAGGCATGGTGGCTTTGTGGTTAGCACGTTTGCCTTGTACCTCAGAGGTTGAGGGTATGAATGCTGCCTCTGCCCTGTGTGTGCGGAGTTTGCATATTCTCCCCGTGCTTTGGGGGTTTCCTCCGGGTATTCCGGTTTCCTTCCCCAGTCCAAAGACATGCGTTATAGGCTGATTGGCATTTTGAAATTGTGTGAATGTGTGTGTGCCCAACGATGGGTGCCCTGAGTCCCCTGGGATATGTGGCTCCCCACAACCCTGTGTAGGATAAGCAGTATGGAAAATGGATGGACGTTCCATAACATGGATGACCCATTACCATTTTTTTTCTTTTTAAATAAAAAGCTATTTAATAAAGACAGATTGCTATAGATCTTCCACGGTAACTTAACATGCACTACACTGCATGACTTTTCACTTTTCTTTTTCTATGTGTCTGTTTTAATCTAAGGTGTGCATCATTTCGCATGTCTGTCAGTCCATGTTTGCATTTTCATACAAGAAACATTGAAAAAGAGTTGATTAGATGCACTTTAGAGACAGAGTAGAGAGGTGGCATGTAGGAGGGAACTGGAAGAGCATTCCTCTCCAGAAGCTCTGGCTCAATATGCTGAGTGATTAGCCATCACTCACATACACACAAACATTACTCCAATTTCACCAAACTGAGCAGAGCAGACCAAGCATTTAGAGCGATATTAAAGGATTTATGTATGATAACGTTTACAAAAATGTGAAAGCGCGGCAGCTTGCGGATGCTGGATCTTGATGAAGCTATTTCACTATGAATGCCAGAGTCCAGAGTGCATGCAATGCAGAGACAAAAAAAAATAGAGACAAAAAGAAGATTTAGAAGCGGTGAGAAAGAGGCAGAGTTTGGTGATGGGTTTGCATGGGAGAGTTAGAAAAACAGAACTTTCTGTCATCATTAGTTCTGCTTTTGCTGTGGTGACAAGGTTGTAATTATGGGATGTGGTCCTCATGTCAAATAACTCACCCATTGTGAAGGTGTTAAAGATTATTAAAAATCACAGAATTAGAGTGAGAAAGACCGATTCTTTGGCTTTTTCGCTAATTATTCAAGGTCTCACAATTACACTCAACTGTTTCCACATACACTTTCTTGCTCCTTCCTCTTCCTCCTTTGGCTGTCTTCTTCTCCCGTGCTCTCTTCCTCCCACACTGATCATTTCTCACTCTCTGGCCATGAGAGAAATGTCATGGGCCTCTTGTCATATTGTGACTGTGCCACCACTGAAGATGACGTTAATGAAGGCAGCTAAAGATATCTAACCAGCATGAAGTGGCACCAGGGATCTGGTGGCATGTCCTACAAACAGTCCATGCACATGCTACAAGAAAAAGGTCCAGATAGAGACAGATCTGACATGTCTTTTCACATCTTAATAAACCACAATTGCACAAACGGACTGCATGATCTCATGGGAAATTGGCCGCTTTTTGTTCCACTAACTCCATAGTAACTGAATGCTAGAGAACGGGACTGCGCCACAGTGCATGCCTCCGTCCTCATAAATGGATTTATGCATGCCAAGTGAATAAAGGAAGCAGGGGGAAATCGACACATTGTGTTTCAGATCAGCTTTTTCACTGCCGTGGGCTGTGTCATTAAGGCCTATTTGGAATACTGGAATGGTAAAATTTGTGTGTGTGTGTGTGGTTCCTTGTGGATAGGAATATGTGGGGGTTTTGCTTTTGTGGGGACATTTGCCCGCACAAGGAGAAGTATTTTATACAAAAGCTGCATCTTTTATTTAAAAAAAAAATAAAAAATTGCTACTGAAGTTAAGGTGACTGTTAGATTTAGGTGTACATAGCACAGCATTAATTGTGAACGCATACATATGGATGGCATCTTAACAACCAAACAGAATGACCCGAGACTGAAAATCTGAACATGCTTAGAAACAGCTCTTCCACTACAAAAGCACCTTTCATTCACACAACACTACATGCTTGTGTGTATAGCTATATAGAGTGTGTGCTTACTCAGAGTAATTGGCTATGACCTCCACTGCTTGGCCTAGAAAGTGATTGAATTCATAATGTCGAGTCGTTATCTGCTTTAAGCACACGTGCTAAAAGCCCGATTCATTTAAAACGAGGCTTCAGCACACACACACACACACACACACACACACACACCCCTCAGAGTGAGAGCGAGGAAACGAACAGAAATGCTTTCCCCCCCTTCTTTTCCCCTCGCCTTTTCTCATTCGTCTCACTGCTTCTGGAGGAACTGTGTGGCAGGGGCAGAAATAAAAGGCTTTCAAGTTTCAAACAGGTTTAATTAAGAGTGGAAGGACAAAGACATCAAACCTCAGCTAGCAAGCGAATGCGTGGAATTCAATCTGCTTACTCTGAACAGGATGAATAAGAGGAATTAATGTTATTAATTTTAATCTTTAATGCACATTAAAGTTTCCCGGCATGTGAGTGAGTTTTGCGAGTGCACATGGAATTACTAGCTGACTTCGTCTTGCAGTAAAGTAGAAGATGGGCAGATAAGACAGATAGAAAAGTGAATTATCAGTGAATTAATACTGGGGAAATAATCATGATGGCTGTTGTCCTGAGGGACACATCCACACATAATGTAGGCTCAGTTATAAAAGCACACAATGCTACTTGATGGGGGTGTTGTAATCTGTTTCATACTATGCATGTGTGTCTCTTGAGTCAAACTGGTGGACAATGTCATGGAGGTAGATTAAAGTGATCTTGACTGATGACAAAAAAAAAATCCGTTTTATCTGTGTTTAGACATGAAAGATCGCTATCTCTGTCTCCCTTCCTCTGTCACTGTCACTGTCCTTCTGTGAGAATTAATCCTATTTGTGGAATGTGGTTCCATGTGTAATGAAACATGAAGGACAGAGGCTTGTTTGTGGGGATCAGATCTCCTCAGGTGTTAATGCTGCTCATGTTGAGACCATGGCTCATACTCAGCAATGAAAGAGAGGACAGGGCAGTGCAGAAGCAAGTATGGATAGATAGAGTGAAAATTAGCCACTAGGTCTGCCACACACACAACCTGGAAAATGTAAACAGCTGTAACCCATAATCAAACTACATTTTAATTCTAATTTAATTTTAATGTGATTAACACATAGTGCTTACACATATAGTCTGTTTTTTTTTTTTCTTTTCATTTTTATGTCTTTGCCACTAGATGGTGAAGGCATTGTTATCGAGTTGTCTGTCTGTCCATCTGTCTGAAATTCTTATTAGTACAATAGCGCAAGAACAAATGACCAGGTGCAACAGTGGAAGGACAAACTGGATGAGAATGGCCTGCGACTTAGTCTCGTGAAGACCGAGTACATGGAAAACGGATCACAGACCAATGGCACCATTAACATCGATGGGCAAGACCTAAAGAAAGTGGACCACTTTAAGTATCGCAGCTCCGTCCTTTCCGCAGACAGTTGTGCGATCCCGGGGTCAACACCACTTGGCTGAAGTGGCGCCAGGTCGCCAGTGTCCTTTGCAATTGGAGAATGCCAAACTGTCTCAAGGCAAAAATCTACAAAAGCGTGGTATGCCTAGTTGTACTATATGGAGTGGAGTGAAGGCCTGCATCCACCAAACATCAGCAGACCCTCCACACCATGAAAATGGGCATGCTTCGATGGTCGTTCGGACTGACCCGACTAGATCAAGTCATGAATAAGGACGTAAGGAAGGTGCTTGGAGTAGCCTCGTTCACCGAGAAGATGAGAGAAGCGCATCTCCACTGGTATGACCATGTAGTCCACAGCAGTGAGGAATCAGTTGCCAGGAGGGCACTAGGAAACAAATGCTAGGAAAGAGAGCTCAAGAACAAGTGGTTGAATGTTTCTAGGATTTATAAGGAATTATCACTGTAGCCAGCAGATCAACTGATTAGATTTTCAAACAGGGTTAAGGTCACAGCAAGGCCAAACAACTGAAAGCACTAGACTTGTTGGCAACGGAGAATCCCCATCAATGCTGCTGGCGTTGAGTTCTATTTGTTGTGTCTAATTTATGCAACATCTTTGCTCGCTCACTGACACAAACAAACATAATGGTAACACTTTACAATAACAGTACATGAATAATCATGCACTAATACCTCAATTAATATTTACTTAAATATGAACTAATGATGAGTTAAGGCATGTACTAATCACAAACTAATGAAGAGCTAACCTTAATTACGACTTGAGTCTTATGAATTCACGCATGAATAACGACTGCCTTAAGTACATGTTAGTACATGTTTGTTAGTTATTGTATTAATTAACACGTAGGGTAAATCTAACATGCTCTATACGAAAGAATATGAATTACCATTGGATGGCGCTGGATTACTTTCACAATTTACATTGGACAGATATTTTGAGGGGCAGTGGCCCAAAACATGAGCAAGAGCTCATGAGAAATGGGTGACTGTTCATAATGATTTAAAGTCGGAAGATCCAATTGACATACAGTAGACGCAGTAAAGCAGTCAAAATAAACACTGTGACATCTAAGACTAAAACACCGGAAATAATCTTATAGAATACTGGTTTTAAATGTTAATAGATAATAGTGACTACTAAATGAATAAATGTTACTGTATTAATTTCAGCCTTGTGGGCAAAGCAGCAGTGCCCTAGGCCCTACCACCCGGAGCACGTACTAGCACTACAGTGGGGTTTGAAGAGAACTGGATGGAGAATAACGCAAAACAGGTTAAGAAGAAATTATTGGTGTTTATTATTAGTGCGTCTTTCTACAGTCGATAAGGAGGATAAATAAATAATAAATAAATAATGAAAGCAATCCAGTGCCATCCAATGAAGTTTGTGTACGCAGCTACATATGGCAAATTATATAAACAATTTTAAATTATGCACGTTTAATTCATATTCTTTCTTATAGAGAATGTTTCATTTCATTTACCGTTACGTGTTAGTTAATACATTAACTAACCAATATGTACTTAAAGTGGTCGTTATTCATGCATGAATTTATAAGATTCATGTCATGGTTAAGGCTAGCTCTTCATTAGTTCGTGATTAGTACATGCCTTAACTCATCATTAGTTCATATTTAAGTAAGTACAGTGGGGGAAAAAGTATTTGATCCCCTGCTGATTTTGTACGTTTTCCCACTGACAAAGAAATGATCAGTCTATAATTTTAATGGTAGGTGTATTTTAACAGTGAGAGACAGAATAACAACAAAAA
Source organism: Cranoglanis bouderius (assembly GCA_023630585.1). NCBI lineage: Eukaryota > Metazoa > Chordata > Actinopteri > Siluriformes > Cranoglanididae > Cranoglanis > Cranoglanis bouderius. The sequence continues at coordinate 6,518,494 of CM042547.1, forward strand.
AATCCAGAAAAACCCATTTCAAAAAAGTTATAAATTGATTTGCATTTTAATGAGGGAAATAAGTATTTGATTCCCTATCAATCAGCAAGATTTCTGGCTCCCAGGTGTCTTTTACACAGGTAATGAGCTGAGATTAGGAGCACTCTCTTAAAGGGAGTGCTCCTAATCTCAGTTTGTTACCTGTAAAAAGACACCTGTCCACAGAAGCAATCAATCAGATTCCAAACTCTCCACCATGGCCAAGATCAAAGAGCTGTCCAAGGATGTCAGGGACAAGATTGTAGACCTACACAAGGCTGGAATGGGCTACAAGACCATCGCCAAGCAGCTTGGTGAGAAGGTGACAACAGTTGGTGCGATTATTCACAAATGGAAGAAACTGTCAGTCTCCCTCGGTCTGGGGCTCCATGCAAGATCTCACCTCGTGGAGTTTCCATGATCATGAGAATGGTGAGGAATCAGCCCAGAACTACACGGGAGGATCTTGTTAATGATCTCAAGGCAGCTGGGACCATAGTCACCAAGAAAACAATTGGTAACACACTACGCCGTCAAGGACTGGAATCCTGCATCGCTCGCAAGGTCCCCCTGCTCAAGAAAGCACATGTACAGGCCTGTCTGAAGTTTGCCTGGATGATTCAGAGGAGAACTGGGTGAAAGTGTTGTGGTCAGGTGTGGTCAGATCTCTATGGCATCAACTCAACTCGCCGTGTTTGGAGGAGGAGGAATGCTGCCTATGACCCCAAGTCATAACACCATCCCCACCGTCAAACATGGAGGTGGGAACATTATGCTTCGGGGGTGTTTTTCTGCTAAGGGGACAGGACAACTGCACCGCATCAAAGGGACTATGGACGGGGCCATGTACTGTCAAATCTTGGGTGAGAACCTCCTTCCCTCAGCCAGGGCATTGAAAATGACCTTAATGACTTGGAGAGGATCTGCAAAGAGGAGTGGGACAAAATCCCTCCTGAGATGTGTGAAAACCTGGTGGCCAACTACAAGAAACGTCTGACCTCTGTGATTGCCAACAAGGGTTTTGCCACCAAGTACTAAGTCAAAGGGGTCAAATACTTATTTCCCTCATTAAAATGCAAATCTATTTATATCTTTTTTGAAATGTGTTTTTCTGGATTTTTTTGTTGTTATTCTGTCTCTCACTGTTAAAATACACCTACCATTAAAATTATAGCCTGATCATTTCTTTGTCAGTGGGCAAACGTACAAAATCAGCAGGGGATCAAATACTTTTCCCCCCGCTGTATTAATGCAGGTATTAGTGCGTGATTATTCATGTACTGTTATTGTAAAGTGTTACCAATGTAACTGATAGCCACAGACCCTGTATATATGAAAATATGTTTGTAATTAGTGTGTGGAAGCTCATACAGTTTAGAATTGTGTGTGGAAGCTCATACAATGACAGTGCAGCAAACCAAACCATTTAAAAAAAATAGGGTCAATATTATAAATTTATCTGATGCATAGGCCTAGATCATCAATGTTTTATCAAATATATGTATTTCAGACAGTTTTATTCTGCATGCCAGTGGACTACTAAACCCCCGGGGCCTCTGTCCTGGTTGTCCCTGATGATGTTGGGGCTGACTGGGCTGCACTGAGAGGAGCTCTGATGCTGCAGACGTGCCTGAAATTGTAATTCTACAACAAGTTACATGAGGATGTTTTGGAATGCTGCAGGTGTTTTTTAACGCATTGTGATAGAAAGAAGAGCTATTAAACAACCAAACATCATAACATTGCACTTTTGCAGTCTATTTGATAGATAACTAATAGGCAAATTAGTGGCATGCAGCTATTTTATACTGTTAAAACTGACATATATTCACATTGTGGGGAAAAAAAGCACACAGATCCTTGGCAATAAAGATTTTAATGTACACCACCAAACAAAAGCTTGGACATTAATATATATTAGGCATATGGCTTAAATTTGAAAAGTTAATTTCTATGTATATACTGTATTTATTTCTGAATCAAGTAGTATTTTAATAAGTTGTTTGTTTGTTTGTTGTTTTATTTAAAACAAGTAGTCTCTACTTTAAATTATTTTCCCAAGTAGTTTTCACTTTGAACTTAGCTAAAGCAGCCCACATGAAGCTGGTTGAGAACTTGCCAAAATTGTGAAAAGCTTTATCAAGAATATTGCAATAATATAATTTTAAAAAATAGTTTATTTATACAGGGTGTCTCAAAAATCTCCATACATAGATTGAACAAATACTTTTTAGCAAAATGTCTTCCAAAATTTTTCATACTTAGTTAGCTGTCCTTGGACTTTGACAGGAAACATCAAACTTATTAACAAATTCTTAAAGACTGGAAGTGTTGCGGACCAACCGAGAAGTGGACATCCATGAACATCCACTGATGAAGGCACAACAGACATGGTGCTGGCAAACATAGCCCCCTATGTATGGAGACTTTTGGGACACCCTGTAGTATAAAATAGTTCTGATTTGCTTAATGGGGGAGCATGTTGGCACAGCACGTAACAGAGTCACTGACAGCTCCACAGCTCAGATTACTGCCTGTGTTCGGTGTGTCCAGGTGGGTTTCTTCTGGGTTCTCACATTTCCTCCCACCTCTAAAATAAGTTAGTAGGTGAATTGGCTACTCTATCTGCCCCAGGTGTGAATGAGTGTGTGTGTGTGTGTGTGTGTGTGTGTGTGTGTGTGTGTGCGCGCACTGTGTATTTACACTTTACTGCCAGTGTTTCTGGGATTGGCTCACCACAAGGATAAAGTGGTTACTGAAGATGAACGAATGAGTGATTTTGTTTAACACTTCCCTTGGTCACTGCGTACTTATATAACACATATGTGTTATTTCATAATGTTAATGTCTCCATTATTATTCAAAATAGTAGAAAATAGTACATATGACCACTTTCCCTCAACTTTGGTATATCAGAGTCTAAAGACAAACGTTTAATCGTTTAATTATGAAATCTTGAAAAATGGATTAGGAAAATATATTTCCCATTCATGTTCTGCACACTATTTTTTTTATACAAAAGCAAATGCAATAATTTTGTCTGTTACTTGTTTTTGGACTGATACAGTTTGGAATTGTGTGATGACTGTAGGATTGGACGAGACAGAGGGCAGCTGCAGAAATACTATAATCTTCAATTTTATTGTCGTTGCTGTGATAGAAGCTCAATTCCCCTAATAAGTGAATTGTCAAAAATTAAAATCTATTACCTAGTAATTTTGCAGATGTCAGTTCACAACTTCAGTCTTAGGTTAACATTTCAGCTCTAATTGGGTTAGGAGGGCATCATGTACTAACTGGTAGTAGGATTTTTGTGTAACACGCAAAATGTCAGAAAAATCAGAACCATAGTTTGGTTTGTCAAGTGGTATAAAATCCATTATGCTGGCAAAAAGCAAGTTTTCCGCATTATAGGCTTACATTCACAATAGCAGCATTTTATGATTGAAAATTGTTTTTCAGTCTCTATGGGATCACTTAATTTAATTACAGTGATTGTTCTTCCAGTGACTGTTTGTTTTGGGATGACACAAAATCAATGGTATTTCTTTTCCCATCTTATGGCTTTTATGTCATAGTTTATGCACAAGTGTGTTCACATATCATATTTCCTTATTTGGCTGTGCTAAATTGCCCTTAGGTGTGAATGTGTGTGCATAGTGCCCTGCAATAGGCTGGTGTCCAATCCAGAGTGTGTTCCTCACACCCAGTGCTCCAGATCCACCATGACCCTGACCACTGAAGAAGAAGAAGTAGAAGAAGAATATGGGAGGAGCATTTCAAGATTTGACTTAAACATTTTGCAGATTACTTGTTAGAATGTCGCTGGCTAAAGCAACTTCCCATTTTAGCAGAATTTACAGTTACAAATAACTTCATAATTAAAAGTTGGCAAAGGTCCAGGAAATTTGGTGACCCTTTGAGAAGGCTATGACTAATAATACACAAACACTTTCACATACAGTATACACACATACTTTCTCATGGTGCCAGCTGTGCAGTCAAGCCTGGAGAGTTCCATTCCTATTTAGTACTTCACAATAGATGCTGGTGTGTGTTTGTGTGTTTGTGTTTGATGCTCCACTGTGAGCTGTAATGTATTCACTCCAGCAATGACCCCACCCGCTGTGCTCATGGAACGGCCCTAAAAAACCTTGTCAGACTCTTTTGCTCTGCATTTCATTATTCATAAACTGAAATTAATAACCATCCTTTGTCCCTAGGCTGTGTGTGCGCATGCATGTGTGGCTGTGGGTGTGCGTGCATGTGTGGGTGTCTGCTCGCCCCAAGGCTGTGCTTGTCTCTTTGAGGGGTGAGGAGAGGAAATGAGGCTGGAAAGCCACAGGGAGAGACAGTGGCCCTGGCACACATCACTTCCTCATAGAATATTTACTGTGCCCAAGTTATATGATATGATACTGATGGACACTGAAGAGACCTGGAGTAAGGATAAATAATATGAGTTTTCTTATGCTCAGGCCACACTAGTGGATAATCAGACTGATTTCAAGGCTAATTCACCCCCTCCAGTGATTACAAATGGTGTCCTGAATTTGAAAGACCAATAACAAATGATGGACGAGCTGAACTGTCGACTGCTATGTTTGTTTTTGATCATTCATGTATATTCATTAGAAATTCTGCAAGATCCCTGGTTTTGAGAGTCGGGATCATCATGTTTTATTCTCGACAAATCTTGTAGTGTGGGAGATTTAATGGCTGATACACAATCCAGGACAAATAATATGTGAAATATGGGATTGTACCTGTTGTCTTACACATTTTCAATATCAGTTAGGATTGTATAAATCTTGTAAAAGTCAATATCCCAGGCATTATGTGTGGTTTCAATGGGTGGAAAGTATTAAAACCATAAGCAGTACTTGTCTCCCTAATGATGACTGACTATTATGTCATGGCCATTACAAAGACTGATTGAAAGCGGCCTCTGATCACAAAGACCTGCTTTCAGAGCTATAGCTGAAGTCATTAGTCAGGGAATAATACACAACTCATAAGCAAAGGACAAAGAGTCAAGAAAGATCATGAACTATGACTGCAAGTTTTAAATAGCTTGAGTGAGTGTGTGGAAATGTGTGTGCATGCATCTGGACTTTGCTGATGTGCTGGGATACAATTTAATTTTCTCTCTGGTCATTCCATCGCTGGTATACCAACTAGGAATTTCACATGATGGAATTTGTGTGTGTGATGATGGGTGTGAGTGTGTGTGTGTGTGTGTGTTGGTGTGTGGTGCAGATTTAATGTAAAAGGAGAGAGAGCCACTCAGTCTCAGTGCAGACAGATGTTTCAGCTGTGACAGCTGGAATTCCATCAACATCCGCAAACTTCACATGCAGTCAGGGAGCAAGACGCACAGACACGGAGAGAGGGCGAGAGCGAGAGAGGGAGAGATGAGACTTTCTGAATTATTGAGTATTTACTTCATCCTACTGCTGTTTGAGCCTCCCTCACTCGCTGCTACCTTAAAACATCAAAATGAATGCAGCACAGATAAAGCCTGGAATCGACTCGGGGAAGCATATGCAAATGTCACCATCTCTGCTGCAGGTTTGTCTGTCTGCGCATGACTTTAGGGGCTCTTTAAACATCAGTGTGCTCAGTTTTTCTTCCCACACCTTACTACTTTGTAAAAAAGTTGCAGCACAAAGAGTGGGCTAGATGGAGTAATGTCATGGCTCATGGTGGGACGGTGGGGGGGGGTCAAAAGGTCAAGCCCAGAGGAGCATTTGGAGCTTTAGTTGTCATTTCAACTCCCACAAAAATGATACTTATTACAGTGCTCACAGTCAGATCAATGTACTGTTATTCTTCATACGTCTCTACTAACACCATTGTAGAATAATCAAGCTTGAACTGTTTATCATGCTTAGTCAATTCAAACTTTGTTTATATACTTTTTCAGCATTTTTTGTTTTTGTTTTGACCAACTGTATTTCTTTGTAAATATCTACATTTGAAGTCTTATTCTTTCCCACTGACATTGTTAGACTGCTTATAAATGTGGTCAGGAAATTCAAAGGCATTTATGAGTTATATTTATATGTAACTGTGAAAAGAGCAACCAAAACAGCAACAGCAATGGCAGACTATTTAACTTGACAAAAAGGGGTCAGTGACCATAGGATCATAGACATTCGAATTTCACCTTGTCACTGTTTTTTCCCCATCTATAGTACAAAACGAAAACACACCATCATTTACACAAAACTAGAATTAAAAAAAAAAAATCTGTCTTCAGTGTTTAAAAATGCTATTTCTGGGGCCCAACAGAAAAGCATTCACTCTATCGTCAGGAGATCGCAAATTCAAATCCTGATAAATCAACAGCCAGCTGGGAGTCTAGAGAGCAAAATTGACCATGCTTTCTTTGTGGGAGGGATGACAGCAGTGAAAAGCATTTCAGTTACGTAAGTAACCATGGTTCCCTAAATAGGGAACGAGATGCTGCGTCAGTAGCTGCTGCTATGGGAATACCCTCCAGGTGTGACGATGTCTGAAGCCCGTATAGAATCATGCCAATCCATTGGCAGATGGCGCTAGCGACGTCCCTCTGAGGCATCACATCATCAGTGCCTTAAAAGGGATGTGCCTGTGCCATCTCACTCAGATTTCTGAAATGGAAGTCGTATGCAGTCACACAGGAGCATGGAACACCACGCAGCATCTCATTCCCTATTCAGGGAACCATGGTTACATATGTTACAGAGATGTTCCCTTTCATAGGTGCACTCGAAGCTGCGTCAGTAGCTGACACTATGGAAACACTATACCACAGCGCCATACTACTAAGTGACTGCCAGTTTATCAGCCCATGAAAATGCATCGACTAAAAGGAAGGAGGACATGATCGACACCTGCTCAAGCAGATAGAACCTGGGAACCAGGAGTACTCCAGATTATAAAAAACAGATGAAAGTGTGCAGAGAGGCCCATCTTGCCACGGCACAAATCTCCTCCAGAGGTGCCACTTTATACAATGCCTGAGACAAAGCACCTCTTGTAAAGTGAGCTCAGATGCTGAGAGGAGAAGATAACCCACATGCCTTATAAGCTAGAGAAATCGCATCCTTCATCCAATGCGACATTCTCTGCTTCATGGCAGCACCAGGTCTGAAAACCAAACGTGAATTGGCCAAAATTGGGCTATTAACAAGAGGCGCACTCAGTCCCTCCATACCCTGATAAGGACCACTGAGAGCATTTTAATTGGTGGGAAGGCATAGACAGTGTCTTGGCCACACATGGGTCAGAGCATTGATCCCCAGAGCCACTGGAGGAGAAAGAGAGAACCACAGGGGGCACTGAGCTGTCTCGCTCGAGGCAAACAGGTCCACCTACACCCTGCCAAACCTCTTTCAGTCTGAGGATGCAACCTCAACTCCCCAGGCCTCAGCCCGTGCCTCAATAGAAGATCCTCACCCAGGTTCAATCACCCTGGGATGTGCACCGCTCTGACACACAGAAACCTGTTCTTTGCCCAGAGAAGACTGTGTCGCGCTAACCTCATCATTGTGAGTGCATCACCCCCCTGTCGATTGTTGTATGAGACCACAGATCATGTTGAACCTCAAAGGCCTGGAAGGAGTGCATCAATGTTTAAAAAAAAAAAAAAAAAAAACGCAAACAGCTCAAGGCAATTTATGTGCCACATGAGAGGAGCATTCCCCTGGGTGACTTTCGTAAACCACGCCCCAACCTGTTACAGAGGCATCCATTGTGATTGTTTTGCAATAACATATCTCACCCAAAGGAACACCCTGAGTCAAGAACTGGGGTTGTTTACAGGGTGCCAGAGTCCGGTAACACTGAAGCATCACTATGATTGTGTGGTAAGGGTGCCAAAAGGAGCGCACACTGTGGCTGTTGACTCACCATTGAAATGGCTTCATGTGGAGCAAGCCCAGCGGAACAACTGTGGCCATAAGATCCAATAGCCTGTGAAACAGGCTCACAGGGATGTTTTGCCAAACCATGAACTGATTCAGACAGTAGCAAAATGACTGAACACGAGCAGAAGACAGTCGTGCTTGCATCGTGCATGTATTCATGTCCACCCCCAGAAAAATGGTCTGCCACCTCGGCTACAAGACGCTCTTTTAGAGATTCATCCTCAAATCAAGCTGTTCTAGGTGGCTGAGGATGATATGCCGAGCCCCCAAGGTCTCCGATTGCTGCAGCTCCAGGGATGCATCCATGCATGTCATTGCACTAGAAAATAACAGATGTAGAAGCCTGAGTCCACATGCGGGGGGTGGGGGGTGGACTTCCTCTATGGCCCCTTTCTCCAGCAGGGAGCAGATTTGCTGCAATACCAGGGCCTCCTGACAGCTGACCACTGAGGGGCACACTCCGTTGAAGTGGGACAGACCACGCCGGAACTGAATGACAGTTCTCTATGGTTTGAAGAACCCAGCAGGACACATTCAGCAGAAGTCACCACACTGCCAAAAGAGCCGAAAGGGGTGTCATGCATTTCGAGGCCGAAACCTGGGAGCAGGGGCCCTGACCATCCTCTGTAGGGGAGTCTTGGCCCTGGATGGGCATATGAAACACGTGCCACCATTCAGGGTTGGGAGTATCTAAGTTCCCAGCCACCATGTGAAAAACAAGAGTTGTAGAAATGTCTTGCACCACCATCCATTGAGGGGATTCCCACATAGAGCCCTGAAGTGGCTGAGCAGCAGGGCAAAGCAGGAGAACTTACGGTCTGATTGACATGGGGGGCCCAGCATATAACATGGGGCATGACCCATCAAAATCATGGTGCCATTGCTGTAGCTCATGCACTCCAAAAGCCGTAATGCGCAGAGTACAGGTGAGAAAACTGCTCTTCGCAGTAGGTGAGCGGTCTGATGTCGTCCGAAGCACGAGACACGGCAGAACTGACAATGCAGACACAAGAGGGCAGCCAGGGGAGCGTCAGATACACCTCAGCAGTCTGACGGAGTCTCCTGTGGGGGAGCCTGCCCTCCACTTTAAGACCCATAGGTCAGGGACAACCTTCGGCCAAAGGTCTCAGGGTTTTAGCCATCATTCTCAAATCCAGGCACTTACGGGGACGTTGTCATGGCACCATGTGTGGCTGGGGGCCCCAGTCTCCCTGAAGAGGCGCCTGAGCCGTGCCATCACCCTTCAGCCCCTCATAAGGGCACTGCAGGGAATTGGAGCAGGAACAGCTAGTGCTCATTGCTTGCCGAGGAATCAACTGCCTAAATGCCACTGACTGCTGCTTTGCCATGCGGTACCTCTTGAAGACAGAATTAACCGTGCTGCCAAATAGGCCCATCTGGGAAACAGGAGCGTTCAGGAGGAAAGCTTTACCCTTGTCCTTTATATCAGTGAAATTCAGCCACAGGTGCCTCTCATCTACTATCAGTCCTGTCATGGGGCGACCGATCGCACGGGCCATATGCTTGGTAGCATAGTTGTTCTTAGCACCAAGTCAGTGGCCCGCCGCATCTCCTTAACACCGCAGTGGTCAAGCCAGCACTCTCATCCATCTCCTTCAGGACTTCAGCTTGGTACACATGCAGAACCTCCATGGTGTGCAGAGACGCACCCACCTGGCCAGCAGCCATGTATAACTTACCAATTAAAGTCGAAGACCTTACAGGGCTTAGACGTTTTTCTTTTTCTTTTTTTTTTTTTGCCTTGACAAGTAGTCACCGAGGATGGCTAGAGATAGGCTGCGAGCGTCTCTTCAACCACAGGCAACTCGGAATACCCCTGTTCTGCTATATCAGTGATAGTGGTGAAATCAGAGGCAGCTGAAAATCTTGAGATGGAGATCCTGAAAAAGGGGAGTGGTTTATGAGGCGGACGCATTTCTGGCCAAGCCGTATCACTCCATTCTAAACTCAGCTTATCGACAGCACGGGACATAACATCCAACAGCTCCGAATAAGCAAGAGAGGGGCGGGCCTCCTGACCACTCAGAGGAAGTGACCTCATCTGCCCACTACCGAACACCTCAGAGTCCGAAGCAGCAGTTGATAGCATGTCCTCGTCCTCATCCAAGCTGAAAGAGGTCAATTCGCGAGCTTCCAGGCTTGGACATAAATTCACAAGCGCAAAGTAAACAGGCGAGCTGCACGCACATGCTCAGGGGAAAGCGAGAGAGCCAGCACGATATCCGGCTGCTCGCTTTCCATGCTGGACGCACACGGAGGCATGCACCTGTGGAAAGACATTGTGTCCACTCGGAGGGAAAAGAATATCTCTGATCAAAATGAGTCATTGGAACACAAACTCCTAATACAGGCAGATAAATCGTTCACCTGAAGTAAAAGAAATCTGAGTGAGATGGCTCAGATGCGTCCCTTTTAAAGCGTCTCGGATTGGCATGATTCTATATGGGCTTCAGACATCATCACACCTTTAGGGTGTTCCTATAGTGTCAGCTACTGATGCAGAATCAAGTGAACCTATGAAAGAGAACTTTTGTATTTTCAAATAGTTGTATTACTGTGGACAAGATTTTACATTTGGTCTGGTTTGCATACTGTATATACATTCATTAGGATCAGGTTCGCAGTGGATCTGTGACAATGGCCACAATGTAGGAATACACCCTGAATAAACACCATGCACATACATATTCACACACATTCACATACAGGGGCGATTTAGAGCCACAAATCTACTTACTGGCATATTTTGGGAGAGAATAGGAAACCAGAGAACCTAGAGAAAAGCCATGTGGACACTGGGAAAACTTCACAGAAACCAAAGGCCAGGATCAAACCTATGCTACACTGTGGCCCCATATTACATACAGATTAATTATCCATCCATCCATTTTCCATAACACAGGGTCACAGGGGGAGCCTGGAGCCTATCCCAGGGAACTCGGGGCAGAATGCGGGGGACACCCTGAACAGGGTGCCAACCCATTGCAGGGAACAATCACACACACATTCACACATTACAAATGTTAAATGTTAAAAGAAATGTTAAAGCATTTCTTCAGGAAAGGCATATCAACTCAATGACATGGCCAGCAAACAGTCCGGATCTCAATTCGATTGAAAATTTATGGTGGAAATGTAAAAAATTGGTCCATGACAAGGCTCCATCCTACAAAGCTGATCTGTCAACCGCTATTCGAGAAAGTTGGAATCAGCTTGATGAAGAATATTGTTTTTCATTAGTGAAGTCCATGCCAAAGAATGGACTCAAAGAATTCAGGCCGTCATAAAAGCCTGAGGAGCAGCAACAAAGTACTAATTGTGATTTTTTTTTTGTTGTTGTTGATGATTCCATAATTTTTTCCTCAACATTGAGTGATTCCATAATTTTTTTCTCTACTTGATCTGGAAAACAATATGCCATTCATTAAAACAATTTAAATTAATTTGTTTGAGGTATGCTTCATGAAGCAAGAATTTTCAGCTATTAAACAAACATTGTTTTGTGTCATATCTGTGCTTTGTTTATTTGCTATGAAGTAAAAAAGCCAGGTGAGCATCCTCTCAGTGCAGTGATTCCATAATTTTTGCCAGGGGTTGTATACACTGATGAGTGAGAGAAAAACTCTATTCTCTCTTTTTACGCTCTTCTTTTCTTTTTTTTTTTCTTTCTTGTTTCTACACTTTGAAATTGTTCTAGTTTTGAAGGGCTTTTAATGTAATTTTACTGTGTATTTGTTTCAAACATTAATCTTTTCCTTTCATCCCTCCATCATATTTAGCTCCTTGCAGGCACAGTATTTCCTTCAGGAAATGCAAATGTAGTTTTGATGTATTGTATCTTGAAGCATCACATGTTTCACCTCCTGCAGCTTCAGATACGCTTTGCTTGCACAACTGGTAAAGGACATTTTGCCTGAATGCCCTGTTTCTCTGTATACTTTGTGTACTATGCTTAACTTTTACTGCATCCACTTTGACAGAGCAGTTGTTAAGTCTCTCCCAGCCAAGAGGTGACACAATTAAACTGTCTATTGTAAATGCTGTTAAATGCTTAATAGGGACTTCAACAAAGCAACGTAATCTCTGTGTATGTGTGTGAAACAGTGTGTAGGTTCAGGACTAGTAGATGCCACATACACAGAAATATACAGAAGAAAAAAACTCCACGACTGCTCCCATCCTGCTATTTAGCTTTCCACTCTCTTTTCAAGCAGAATCAGATTTTTTATGCCTTTCTTTTTTCCTTACCAGAGTACACCTCTATTCCCCGAGCTTAAGAGCTGAACCTCACTATCTCTTAAAGTCTAGCAAAAGGCAGAAAAGGAGGAGAGAAACAGATTGTTGCTCTGTATGCAGCTGCAGCTTTCTCCTCCCTCACACGCCCCAAGAGAGAGAAATGAAGACAAGGATGGAGAGAAAGATAGAGAGGGTTTGTGCATGCTTTGCTTTTTGGTTCTTGTTCTTCTAGCTGAGGGATTTGAGGGATGAGGAATTTTGTACTTTGTAGTACAGAAGCGTGGATGGATTTTAGAATGGGTTAAAATAGAGCTTCTGTGTGTTTGCACAGAGGCTCTCTATGTATATGCTTCTTCCTAATCCTTATTTAATTTATTATATAATAATAATGAGTAATCTCTCAATTCAACACATCACAGTTTATCACTTTTTTTTTTTTTTTTTTTAAATTAAATCACTATTGACTAACAATGTGATCTTTAGGTCAGAATATTTTCTGTAATATTTGTTTTTGTAATTTGAGCTCCCCACCCATTCAGGGAGTGGTCAATAAAATATCTGCTCAGTGATAATACTCCAGTCTTTGTGGCACAATTTATATAAACCACCAACATCCATCCAATCAGGGGGCGTCTCCACTCGCCTGTCAGCCATCATGTTGTCGGTCAATTCAGAAAGCTCTACCTCTTGCATTAGTTGTCAAGCGTTCTAGTCTGTTTGTGGGTGTGAACACTGCTGAAACATGGGGCTGTATGCTGTACTCATGTGATTTTTCAAACCACCTACCTTCATCTAGCTTTTGCCAAAATCATGGACCTTTAAAAAAAATAATTGCTGGAATTTCATCTTCCAAACTGTACAAAACAGCCTGATAGCAGTGCCTTGTTCTTCATTCATTATACATACAATTTATTCTTTATTATGTTTCACTTCAGTTTTCTCCCAGAGAGATACTAAGCCATTTCTTTTGTTGGAGATTATTAAATTGTTCTGCTGCAATACAGTCTGTTAATAATGTAAGTAAAATGTCACGTATAAAGTGCAGAATGTAATGTCTTCTCAAACTCAAATTTAATTTTAGGAGACATTTGAATTGAAGAATTATTCCAAGCAATATCCCTTAAAGGTACATAAGTATAAAACAAAAGAAAAAAAAAGTAATAGGTGGTTTCTGTCAACTTTGTAGAGCTGCAGTTTATGAATTCTCTAACTAGGTGTTAAATAAATGGTTTCTAAGTAATTAGGGAAAACACTGTAGCAGCTTGATGGAATATTACTTGTGAATAGGTACTTGAAAAGAATACACATAATAAACTTGTGTTATAATAATTCCTGCAGCGATCCTGCATACATTACGTAAGTACGTAAACAGAAAGGCCTCTGGCTAATGACTTGTATCAATGTAATAATTAACCTGAGTTTCTGCCCCTGAGCACACCTAGAGTTTTCTGTGTGTGTGTGTGTGTGTGTGTGTGTGTGTGTGTGTGTGTGTGTGTGTGTGTGTGTGTGTGCATGTTTCTATATCTTGGTGAGGACCAAATGTCCCCACATTAATATGAACATCGTACCTTGTAGGGACAGTTGGCTGGAAAACCTTTTTTTTTTTTTTAATTATTATTTATTTAAAAGGTTAGCATTAGCCGTATTAATAATTATGTCAAAGGATGGTCCCCACAAGGAGTGTGTGTGTGTTTGAAAGGAGATTTATGTTCCCTGCCCCCTGCTTGTATATGTAACTCTGTGAAAACACTGGAGTTTTATTAATACAAGAATCTGTATTATAGATTCAGCTGTGCTGCCTCAAGGGAAACATATTCAATAATGATGTCTCAAAGCCTTACACATAAATTCATATCCAGGTACAAACACACACATACAAACACACACACACACACACACTCACACACACACATATATTCTTGGACTTAAAAATCTACACACCTCTCTGCCTTCAGTCCATGGAACATGAAAAAGTCACACTTCAGTCTGGTCAAGTCCAAAAGCGATGTTTCTCACAGTATGTGATTGATGACTTACAGAGAATGATTGATGTCATTCACCTCTCGGGATGTGTGCGTGAGCGAGAGAGGGAAAAGGACAGAATTTCATATTAGTCAGCTGTCATAATAAATGAAGAGAAGTGAAGAAATGCCTTAATACGAGTTTAGAAAGTTAAACCTGAGGTGCTGTGAGGAAACTGTTATTCTCGTAGGTATGTAGCTATTGTAACATCTAAAAGCATGTGTTTCAGATACAAATAATGGGCCTTATTTATCAAGCCAGATACAAATGGAGTTTCTTTTTATTCATAAATTGTTCATACAAGAATTTACACAAGAAATTTGGTATTCATGAAAAATCACGTAATTTCCGGAAAACATTTGTATCCGAAGTGTGCTCCTGAGTGTGTGTAAATTTATGCATGAGAAGACTAACTAATGTAAACCTCAACTTGATCAACTTCAAGTCATGTAATCTGCATGTATTACTGCACTTTTATATATTGAATATACCATCTAATTTAAATGGCTTAATTTTATTACCTTTATCCAGAGCGACTTTACATCACCACACTACACATCCCCATTGTTAGAATCTCTCTCTCGCTACGCTGCTAGCAGAGGCTAGGGAGTAGCGCATTTCCGCATTCCACGCTTCGCGCTACCAAGAAATGTAGCGCAAACTTCATTCTCAAAAACCCGCTGGACTTTTCATTCATAGATTCTCACTTTGTTTGTATTACCATGTGCTTGTGTTTTGGTTTACGTCATGTCTCCGCCTCCTGTATATTACCATGTGCTTGTGTTTTTGGTTTATGTTATGTCTCCGCCTCCTTTATCTTTATTGGTTCCCCGGTTTATGTCATGTCTCTGCCCCCGTTCTGTCATTGGCTTTCTGTTTATTGTTTTATTATTAGTCCCAGGTGTTCTGTGTTTAACGTCATTTGTCTTTAATGTGTTGGTGTATTTAAACCCCCTTCCATTTCCGCTTCCTTGCGGAGTATTAGAGTAGATTTAGTTTGACTCAGCATGTGCTGTATGCTGGCTTCTTTCTCATTTTCTCTCGCCCCTAGTTCATGGTTCCCAGACCATAGTTATAGGTTCCTATTTCTTAGTCCTTAGCTCAGTGTTCATGGCTCCCATACCACAGCCTAGCGACGTGCGTTTACTCCTTTCTGTTTTTGCTTCGTTCATGTGTTTTTCCCATTTTTGCATTTCTACCATATGGATTACTTCTTTTTGGATTATTGCCTTATTTTGATGGTTTGTCTCGTTTTGGATTATTGCCTTATGTTCGCTGGATTATGGTTTGTGTTTTCTGTTCCTTTACTTTTGAATAAAATGTGTTCCTATTAAACTGACTTTTCCCCTGCGCATGCATCCTGACTCCCTCCGTAAGTTTACATAACACCCATCAAGAAAATTTTGTGAAACCCAGTCATATATAATTAATTAAAGAATATGAAGAATAAAGACAGCAAGCCAAAACAAACCCATAAATTATTTATATATAAAATAAATGTAGTTGTTGAATTATTACAAAACAAATGTCACAGTAGCAGAGGATGCGCGGGTCTGAGCATAGTCGTAAGCCATAAACAAATGCCTCAGCTAACAAAAGATTTAGTGAGAGCAAGGGTGTTTGAAGACCATGAATTTGATGAATTTGATGAAATTTGAATCAAAGCTGGCTTATAAATCGGTCCCGTTTACCATGGTATCTTCTGTTAATGCTGTGCAACACTTCCAGCACCTTGGTCGAGACACATATTCTTGTGTGATATGCTTGGCATGCATGATCACTTGGGTAAAAAGTGTGTGTGTATATTTACAGACTTTCAGCTGTTTGCAATGAACAAATCAAACAAAATCAATTGAAATAGCTCAACACAAAGAATGCTTCAGGTGGTTTCCCCAAATTCAACTGAAAATGCAACTTATGACTTCTCCAGTCTCAAAATTATTCAACCCCTTCATGGCAAGCATCTTTAGTACTTAGTGGAGCACCCTTTTCCTGGTATGACCTGCTGCAAACGAGATGCATAGCCAGGCAACAGCTTCTGGCAGAGTTCCTGAGGAATATTAGCCCATTCCTCATGAGCAATGGCCTCCAGTTCAGTAATATTCTTGGGTTTGCGTGCTGCAACCGCTGCCTTCAGAGATTTTCTATGGGGTTCAAGTCAGGTGACTATGATGGCCCTGTAGAATAAACCTGATTTGCAACGGGGGTTGAATAATTTTCATTGCAACTACAATTTTATATATATATATATATATATATATATATATATATATATATATATATATATATATATATATATATATATATATAATATGTATGTATGTATATGTGGTGAGGAGGAGGGAGTGGCCAGGTTGTGAGGATGCACACCTGGCACTGATCTGTCTAATCAGTGGGAGAGAGAGAGATAAAGGAGCGGCTGGAGGCGCCGGAGAGAGAGAGAGAGAGAGAGAGAGAGAGACGCACGTGCATTTTGTGTTCAGTTTGTGTGTTTTATGTTTGCTTTCAGTTTTGTTTACTATTAAACTTTACGTTTATGTTCAGCCGGTTCCCGCGTCCTCCTTGCCCGACCTTTAAATTGTTACACTGGTGCCGAAACCCGGGAAGGAGGAGGGAGGCGCTGTCAGAGAGCTCTCGCCGCTGTGGGAGGACCGTGACACCGAGGAGGCGGTGGTGCTGGAGCGGTTACCGAGGAGGATGGAGGAGTCGCTGCTGTCTGCCGGGATGCGGAGGAACCGCTGCCATCCGCCTGAAAGGGGAGGAGCGGTTGCCGTCCGCCAGGAGATGGAGGACCCGCTGCTGTCTGCCGGGGAAGCGGAGATGTGGCTGCTGTCTGCCTGGAAAGGGGAGGAGCCGCAGCCGTCCGTAGGGGAGGAGCCCCAGCCGCCCGCTCGGAAGTCCAGTGCCATCGACTGGCGTCGTGGGGGGTCACTTCCCAGCTGGCTGAGAACCGTAGGACAGCGTATCTGGGGACCGGAGTGTTTTTTTCCTCTCTCTCTCCTCGCTTTCTTTCTTTTCTTTTTTGTTCCCGCCTCCTCCTTGCCGGACCTTTAAATTGTTACTATATATATATATATATATATATATATATATATATATATATATATATATATATATATATATATATATATATATCTTACACACAGTACTGTGCAAACATTTTAGGCAGGTGAAAAAATGCTGTAAAGTAAGAATGCTTTCAAAAATAGACATGTTAATAGTTTATGTTTATCAATTAACAAAATGCAAAGTGAGTGAACAGAAGAAAAATCTACATCAAATCAATATTTGGTGTGACCACCCTTTGCCTTTAAAACAGCATCAATTCAACAATTCTTCTAGGTACACTTGCACACAGTTTTTGAACGAACTCGGCAGGTAGGTTGGCCTAAACATCTTGGATAACTAACCCCAGTACTTCTGTGAATTTAGGCAGCCTCAGTTGCTTCTCTCTCTTCATGTAATCCCAGACAGACTCGATGATGTTGAGATCAGGGTTCTGTGGGGGCCATACCATCACTTCCAGGACTCCTTCTTCTTCTTTACACTGAAGATAGTTCTTAATGATTTTCGCTGTATGTTTGGGGTCATTGTCATGCTGCAGAATAAATTGGGGCCAAACAGATGCCTCCCTGATGGTATTGCATGATGGATAAGTCTCTGCCTGTACTTCTCAGCATTGAGGAGACCATTAATTCTGACCAAATCCCAAACTCCATTTTCAGAAATGCAGCCCCAAATTTGCAAGGAACCTCCACCCTGCTTCACTGTTGCCTGCAGACACTCATTCGTGTACCTCTCTCCAGCCCTTCTGCCTTCTGCTACAGCCAAATATGTAAAATTTTGTCTCATCAGTCCAGAGCACCTGATGCCATTTTTCTGCACCCCAGTTCCTGTGTTTTCATGCATAGTTGAGTCGCTTGGCCTTGTTTCCACGTCGGAGGTATGGCTTTTTCACCACAAGTCTTCCATGAAGGCCACTTCTGACCAGAATCCTCCGGGCAGTAGATGGGTGAACCATGGTCCCACTGGTTTCTGCCAGGTCTGAACTGATGGCACTGCTGGACATCTTCCAATTGTGAAGGGAAGTAAGCCTGATGTATCTTTCATCTGCTGCAGTAAGTTTCCTTGGCCGACCACTGCGTCTACAGTCCTCAACGTTGCCTGTTTCTTTGTGCTTCTTCAAAAGAGCTTGGACAGCACATCTGGAAACCCCTGTCTGCCCTGAAATTTCTGCCTGGGAGAGACCTTGCTGATGAAATATAACTACCTTCTGTCTTGTTGGTGTGCTCAGTCTTGCTTTGGTGTATGACTTTTGACAGTAAACTGTCTTCAGCAACCTCACTGAGTTTGGCTGAGTAGCTGAGTTTGGCTGTTCCTCACCCAGTTTCCTCCTACATAGCTGTTTCAGTTAATGACTGTGTTTCAACCTACATATTTAATTGATGATCATGAGCACCTGTTTTGGTATAATTGCTTAATCATACACATATATATATATTTAATGTCACATTTTTTGTCACTGTACATAATTCACACCTAATTCATGTTTTCTGTAATTTTGACCTTTTCAGGTGCTGTTACACTGCCGAATATTTTACTCGCATAGATGCGAGTCAAAATACAGTGGGGGGAAAAAAGTATTTGATCCCCTGCTGATTTTGTACGTTTGCCCACTGACAAAGAAATTATCAGTCTATAATTTTAATGGTAGGTGTATTTTAACAGTGAGAGACAGAATAACAACAAAAAAATCCAGAAAAACGCATTTAAAAAAAAGTTATAAATTGATTTGCATTTTAATGAGGGAAATAAGTATTTGACCCCTTCGACTTAGTATTTGGTGGCAAAACCCTTGTTGGCAATCACAGAGATCAGACGTTTCTTGTAGTTGGCCACCAGGTTTGCACACATCTCAGGAGGGATTTTGTCCCACTTCTCTTTGCAGATCCTCTCCAAGTCATTAAGGACATTTTCAATGCCCTGGCTGAGGGAAGGAGATTCTCACCCAAGATTTGATGGTACATCGGCCCGTCCATCGTCCCTTTGATGCGGTGCAGTTGTCCTGTCCCCTTAGCAGAAAAACACCCCCAAAGCATAATATTCCCACCTTCATGTTTGACGGTGGGGATGGTGTTATGACTTGGGGTCATAGGGAGCATTCCTCCTCCTCCAAACACGGCGAGTTGAGTTGATGCCAAAGAGATCTGACCACACCTGACCACAACATTTTCACCCAGTCCTCCTCTGAATCATTCAGGCAAACTTCAGATGGGCCTGTACATGTTTTCTTGAGCAGGGGGACCTGCAGGATTTCAGTCCTTCACGGCGTAGTGTGTTACCAATTGTTTTCTTGGTGACTATGGTCCCAGCTGCCTTGAGATCATTAACAAGATCCTCCCGTGTAGTTCTGGGCTGATTCCTCACTGTTCTCATGATCACTGAAACTCCATGAGGTGAGATCTTGCATGGAGCCCCAGACCGAGGGAGACTGACAGTTTCTTCCATTTGCAAATAATCGCACCAACTGTTGTCACCTTCTCACCAAGCTGCTTGGCGATGGTCTTGGAGCCCATTCCAGCCTTCTCTAGGTCTACAATCTTGTCCCTGGCATCCTTGGACAGCTCTTTGGTCTTGGCCATGGTGGAGAGTTTGGAATCTGATTGATTGATTGCTTCTGTGGACAGGTGTCTTTTCACAGGTAACAAACTGAGATTAGGAGCACTCCCTTTAAGAGAGTGCTCCTAATCTCAGCTCATTACCTGTGTAAAAGACACCTGGGAGCCAGAAATCTTGCTCATTGATAGAGGATCAAATACTTATTTCACTCATTAAAATGCAAATCAATTTATAACTTTTTTTAAATGCGTTTTTCTGGAGTTTTTTTTTTTGTTGTTATTCTGTCTCTCACTGTTAAAATACACCTACCATTAAAATTATAGACAGATCATTTCTTTATCAGTGGGCAAACGTACAAAATCAGCAGGGGATCAAATACTTTTTTCCCCCACTGTAAGTCCACTTCTGCTTTTCTGCCTTTTCTTTCACTGTTTAGTAATCCTTTTGTGTTTCCAGCCCTTTGTGTGCTTGAACTTTTACGGAGTTTTGTGGGTGTCACTAAATGCAAATGAGCTGTTTGGAATGCGCTTGCACTTTATGGGTGATCAAAATACGCACTTGAGTACGACGAAAATCATCGTTTTCCAAAACCTTTGTAAAAAATTTATTTTGGTTTTATTCCACCCCTCCATCCCCCCCAAAACAAACACAATATTTTTTGTGTGTGTGTGATTGCTGATGCATCCTGTTTTGCTCCTTTGTTTTTCTTCTGACTTTTGGCACATTTTTCTCGAGTGGGAGGCTTTAAAATAATCTCTTGGACATTCAGGCATTTTCACCACATGAATTGGGTACGAGTGAAATTAAGCAGTTGTAGACTGTGCCCAAATGAAGTCTACGTAAACCTTTTATAGTCTAACTATAAAACTGACAGCCAATAAAGGTTTCTAAAATAAATCACAAACAGATTATATTTTCTGTACAAAACTTTCTAGGCCACAGCTAAAGTAAATGTGTTATGAAACAACAAAAAGATGGTTATTTTGTCTGGATTTGGCATCTGTCTATAATGTCTTGCTACGTTTCTCTCGAATGCCTACACATCTCCTGGGACTGTAACTCATGAAAGAGCTAGTGAACATTCAATAGCGAAATCCCACGGCAAAATCCACAGTCTATGCTAACTACTGTGTACATTCCCAAAATTAAATATCAATAAATCCACATATTTTAAGATTAGAACTAATTAATATTATTATTGTATTAATTAATATTAGGGTTAGGTAATTATTTATTACTATGTATGTATGTATGTAGAAACACAGTTTGCAGTTGTTTATAATAATAATAATAATAATTATTATTATTATTATTATTATTATTATTATTATTATTAATATTTACATTTGGACAAAATCTTAAGTTCAATATAGGAATTATTCTTCTGCCAATATCAAAGCACACTTACTGGTATGAACTTGAACTGTAGAATTAAATAAAAGTTGCTAAGGCAACAAGTTTAGGGCACACTTCTGAGTTTTGTGGAACAAATCTAGTTGATTGATTCATGTTTAAAGCAAGTGAACCAAAGGACGGACACACACACACACACACTGCAAAAAATTGTATCTTAGCAAGTGATCATATCTTGAATCTAGTCAAATTTATCTACTCTTTCTTATTATAAGATTACAGTAAACCAAATATAAGATTATTAAACCTATTGCTAGAAAGAAACTTGTAAGCTTTATTTTTTTTTTATTCTAAATACTTAAAATTAGCTAAATAATCTGCCAATAGAGCAAGAAAATATAAAGCTTGAAAATAGAAAAATATATCTAGAAATAAGTTTAATAATCTTATATTTGGTTTATCGTAATCTTTTAATAAGAAATAGTAGATTTATAGTCACAAATCTGACTACTGTAGATTCAAGATATTTTAACACACACACACACACAACCACCCACCCATGCTAAAAGGTTTAATGTTTGTGTGCACTGCTTGTGTTGAAGTAAGTGCATGACATATTGTGTGCAATGTTTTATATTGTATGTACTGTATGTAATATCTGGTGTTTTGCAATTGAATTTTATTTTCTGCTGGGTTGGTGCATCTGACAGTATCAAAATAATTCAGTGTTGGTTAGACCCATCTGTAAGCTCATGTATGTAACGAATCAATCATTACTAGCATTATTCTTTTCCACCAGAATAATGTAATGGATCAACTTTAAACATGAAAAACTAAACAGAAGCGCACGCTTGGATTCGAAGCACCTTTTTAAAGGAGATGAGTTTTAAAGCGTGCCCGCGTTATCTACCAGAATGTGTAGTAAATCGGATGAATCTGCAACGTTTAAAAATATTCTCCACCAGTTACAATTTATGTAACGAATTAAAAGATGTTTAACACATTTAAATGTATTCTCCAATTTATATAAGGAATTAGCTCGAATGGCGTGAAATATATCTATATATCTAATTAACGTGTGTTGTGTCCAGTTATAAATATACATCAGCCATGAAAGGGAATTCGTTTATGTGCACATATACATATAGATAATTAACTACAATGGATTATAATTAATTATGACTATGTGTGTGATCTAGATCAGCTTTTAGGATTAGCTGTAGTCTAGTTTGGAATTATGAACTCTAAAGAGGGAGTTTATCCTTCTGGCCAGGAAGGAAATTTCCATTTCCAGAGCGTGTAGCCAAAGAATTTTGTTACTAAAATTAGAGCGGGTAACCGAGATCTTATGCAGCGTAGAATTTACTCATCACGTGAGCAAAACAGAGACAAATCAAGCGTGGTGATAATAGATTTTAATAACTAGATGTAACTATGGATACACACGACTAACTCTAAGCAAAACATACATATGTACATCTATATACAAGGAAAGAAAAGGGATAGAGAGAAAGTAATGAAATAAAAGGGAATGGCAGACAAAAACACAACTAATTAGCCTTTTTCAAAACCAGCAACGAACTTAAATCTCCTGTAAACAGGGGTACAATCTTAAACGCAGATATAGCTCCATTAACTATACTTGCATGGCTTCGTTTGAAAGTTCGCATGAGGTCGTGTAGAGTTCGCTGGTTCGTCGTGCCGTTTGAAAAGGCATGGGCCGTGAGGCGGTTGCATCTTTTGTCCGGGGGAGAGAGAGATTCTGGCTTCCTCTTCCCGGGGCACGTGGCCCTGGGGGAGAGAAACCGGAAAGAGTGTAGAAGTGAAGTTGAAGAGTGTGAGTAAGAGACTGAAAAGTGCTGGAAGAGAGAGTTTCAAAGCGTGGTGTTGTTTTAAAGACAACACCAACGCACACGCCTCTTTGGGCTATGGGCCAATCAGGAAGTTGGATTTGTTGGCGGGATGAACTCTCTTTGTCTGGTCTCAGACCCGAATTTGCATGTCCAGGGAGGAGCCGGTTTAAACCATATTATGTGTGAAATTAAGAAAAAGCATGAAATAATGTATCCCATTGCAATATGATATGCATAATCAATCAGGGTATCGCAAGACGATTAACCACATACCAAATTCGATGGACTTATAAAGAATACTACAAGTAAAACATGGTTACAGACATTTAAAATAATATCCTAAGTTAAAACTATCTAAAATCATTATGGTTAGGTCACATAAACACACAATATATGCAAACAAGATAACATCACACTATTTAGGCATCGAATAATTACATATAATTACATGTTACATTCAAAAGAAATTCTTACATTGTGTGTGTGCATGGGTGTGTGCTTTGTGTGTGTGTGTGTCTCTGAAGAGGGGGGGGTCGTGTCGCATTCCAATGGCATCTGGTGAAGAGGTTAGATAAGGATTCACAGCTCAAGGACAGAGAGAATTCTTTGCTAAATCCAGGCTGATTCAGAAATCAGTTTGATATGTTCAGACGTTACATGTATGATGAATAGGTCAGTTGATGAATAGGTCAGTTCAAAATAATGTGGCAGTTTCATGTGTCCCAGGAAAGCATGTCCACTTATTTTCCCAGTTTAGTAGCTGCAGTATGCAATTAAAGTAAAAGGGACAGAAATACAGTCCCCTCTGAAAGTATTGGAATGGCAAGCTCAATTCTTTTGTATTTGCTATACACTAAAGACATTTGGTTTCATGTGTAGTGTATGATCTATACTCAAACTGATTTCTAAATTAACCCAAACTAAACATAGAGTAACCCCGAGAGGCCTCCTTTGACCAGATGCACCTTTGGAATGCAAAAAGTCTCTCTGGGACCCACACAGGACTTACCCCTGCAATAAAAGAAACCTTTGATGACTGAACGTCTGGGAAACTTCATGATTAGTTCGTCAGCAGGGGTCCACCACACACACACACACACGCACACACACTTACTTTACGACACACACACACCCCCACGCTTACCTTACACACACAATGGAGAAACCCCTCTCTCTTCAATGTAACGTGTAATTATATGTAATTATTCCATGTCTAAATAGTGTGATGTTATTTTGTTTACATATATTGTGTTTAACTAACCTTAATGACTTTAAATAGTTTTAATCTAGCATATCATTTTAAATGTCTGTAACCAGGTTTTATTTGTAATGTTCTTTACAAATCCATCGAATTTGGTATGTAGTTAATCGTCTCGTGATACCCGGATTGATTATGCATATCACATTGCAATGGGATACATCATTTCATGTTTTTCCTTTAATTTCATTTATAACACGGTATAGACCGGCTCCTCCCTCGACATTTAAATTAGGGTCCGAGACCAGACAAAGAGAGTCATCCGGACATGCAAACCTAACTTCCTGATTGGCCCATAGCCCAAAGAGGCGTGTGCGTTGGTGTTGTTTTTAAAACAACACCACGCTCACTTCAGGCGGATTTGAGAGTTAGACTTCAGAGTTTGACTTCACTTCTCAACTTCACGTCTTCCGGTTTCTCTCCCCCGGGGCCACGTGCCCCGGGAAGAGGAAGCCAGGATCTCTCTCCCTCCGGACACAAGATGCAGCTACCTCCGGGCTCACGCCTTTTCAAACAACAACGAACCAGCGAACTCTACCCGACCTCGCACAAACTCTCAACCTTGAGGCTATGCAAGTATAGTTAATGACCTATATCTGCGTTAAGATTGGACCCCTATGTTACAGGAGAATTAAGTTCGTGCTGGTTCTGAAAAAGGCTAATTAGTTGTGTTTTTGTCTGCTTCCCTTTCTTTCATTACTTTCTCTCTATCCCTTTTCTCTCCCTGTATATAGATGTGTATATATGTATGTTTTGCTTAGAGTTAGTCGTGTGTATCCATAGTCACATATAGCTATTAAAATCTATTATCACACGCTTGATTTTCTCTGTTTTGTTGACGGGATGAGTCCATTAAACGCTCCGATCTCGTTACCCGCTCTAATCTTTAATAATAAACTCCGTGAGTTAATTCTTCCTGGCCAGAAGGATAAACTCACTCTTTAGAGTTCATGAAGCTGATCTAGGCCACATACATAGTCATAATTAATTATAATCCGTTGTAGTTAATTATCTATATGTATATGTGCACCTATATAAATTCCCTTTCATGATTGATGTATATTTATAACTGGTCACAACACACGTTGATTAGATATATAGATATATTTCACGCCACTCGAGCTAATTCCTTACATAAATTGGAGGATACATTTAAACGTGTTAAACATCTTTTAATTTGTTACGTAAATCGTAACTGATGGAGAATATTATTTTAAACGTTGCAGATTCATCCGAGTTACTACACATTCCTGTAGATAACGCGGGCACGCTTTAAAACTCATCTCCTTTAAAAAGGTGCGTTGAATCCAAGCGTGCGCTTCTGTGTCGTTTCATGTTTAAAGTTGATCCATTACATTATTCTGGTGGAAAAGAATAATGCATAGTAATGCCCCTTTTTGTAAAATTTTCGCAACACATGAATGAAAGGAAAGATGAATTAGATGATAGATCAGAACGTAAGCTTTCATTTCCTGATATTTACATATAGTACTGAAACATGGTTGACGTGTATAGGATCAAATTTAAGTAGTCCCACCAAGTGCTGAAGTTGTATAAAACACATCATATTTATCATTAAAACACATTGTTATGGTGTTTTAGGGACTTTTGTCTATGTTGGGGATTTCACTCTCATGCCGCTAGGTTGCCCTCCAGGGGCCACTAGTAGCCTCAAGCCTATATGGTGAGGAACAGTGTTCTGGAGTATAAAGTGTTCTAAAAATCATGATGGGTATGTGTAAGCCTTTGATGGAAGTACTTTTTCTCTGATTCTGATTTCTAGAATTGGATCATGTATCTGTGTGTGCATTTTGTGTGTGTGTTTTGCCCATGTTCTTTTGTTTATCCCTTAAGCAATGAATAAAAAAGGTAGGCATGGCTATTTTGAAGGACCAGCCTACAGTGAAATAGTAAGTGATGCCATAGCACCAGTGGATCAAGTGATTATGACATTATGCAATTGATGAGAGACGCCAGAAAGTCAGGGTTTGAAATGAAGGAAAGAGATGAAGAGGACAAGAAAGAGCATAAAAAAGAAGGAACATTTAAAGCAGAGAGTCTAGGCAGTCAATAAAGGACAGAAACAGACATTTTCCCTCAACAAGATGCTGGTGCTACAAATAATTTCATGTGATTTAGTGCAAAGAGTGCTGCTTCTCCACGTGTAAAACAGATTTGATTCCAGCACCATTTCATCATGAGTAACTTGTTTTAAAAAAGACACAAATGGTGCAGGAGGTTCTACAGATTACTGTTCAAATATTCTGACCATGAATCAATCAATCCAAGGAGTAAGCACTGTTTTACTGGCAACTGCTACAAATGAAACTGGAGCTACATTCCTAACGCTAATACTAAAATAAATGTTCCTAGCACAAGTACACATTATGTGCCAGTCTAGGGTATTGAGGACCAGTTCATACAGGATTGCGCAAAGTTTTTTGTGATTGCTGCGGCCAAAAATGCTTGATTTTGCTGCTGATTTTTTCAAAATTTGCAAAAGATTTGAATTGGCAAAATTACAATTGCACGAAATAGTTTTGCACGGTGTAACGTCTGATGGTATCAAACTGATTTCTGAATCAACTTAGCACAGAAGTTTCTTTTGTTTCTTTTGAGCTGTAAATCCCTATCTGTTTAATGACCACTCTGGCCCCAGTTTGACCAGATACCTTTGGAATGCTAACGACCAACCTTCCCCCCTTGGTACACACACACACACACATACACACACACACACACATACACACACACACACACACGCACACACACACACAAGTTTACCTTACACACACAATGGAGAAATCGTTCTCTTTTCAATGTAACATGTAATTATATGTAATTATTCGATGTCCAAATAGTGTGATGTTTTCGTGTTTGCATATATTGTGTGTTCATGTAACCTAACCTTAATGATTTTAGATAGTTTTAATTTAGGATATTTTAAATGTCTGTAACCAGGTTTTATTTGTAATATTCTTTACAAGTCCATCGAATTTGGTATGTAGTTAATCGTCTCGAGATACCCTGATTGATTATGCATATCATATTGCAATGGGATACATTATTACATGCTTTCTCTTAATTTAATTTATAATATGGTATAAACCAGCTCCTCCATGGACATGCAAATCCAACTTCCTGATTGGCCCATAGCCCAAAGAGGCGTGTGCGTTGGTGTTGTCTTTAAAACAACACCACGCTTTGAAATTCTCTCTCTTTCTCTCTCCTCAGTCGTCGTCTCTTCTCTTCAGTAACTCTTCACTCACACTCTTCCGGTTTCTCTCCCCCGGGGCCACGTGCCCTGGGAAGAGGAAGCCAGAATCTCTTTCTCTCCCGGACAAAGGACACAACCGCCTCATGGCCCACGCCTTTTGCAAAATGGCACGATGAACCAGCGAACTCTACACAACCTCGTGCGAACTTTCAAACGAAGCCATGCAAGTATAGTTAATGATCTATATCTGCGTTTAAGATGGTACCCCTGTTTACAGGAGATTTAAGTTCGTTGCTGGTTTTGAAAAAGGCTAATTAGTTGTGTTTTTGTCTGCCATTCCCTTTTATTTCATTACTTTCTCTCTATGCCTTTTCTTCCCTTGTATATAGATGTACATATGTATGTTTGCTTAGAGTTAGTCGTGTGTATCCATAGTTACATCTAGTTATTAAAATCTATTATCCCACGCTTGATTTATCTCTGTTTTGTCACGTGATGAGTCAATTAAACACTGCATAAGATCTCGATTACCTGCTCTAATCTTTAATAACAAACTTCGTTGGTTAATCCTTCCTGGCCAGAAGGATAAACTCGCTCTTTAGAGTTCATAAATCTAAACTAGACTACAGCTAATCTAAAAGCTGATCTAGAGCACATACATAGTCATAATTAATTATAATCCATTGTAGTTAATTATCTATATGTATATGTGCGCATACATGAATTCCCTTTCATGGCTGATGTATATTTATAACTGGTCACAACACGCGTTGATTAGATATATAGATTTATTTCACGCCATTCGAGCTAATTCCTTATATAAATTGGAGAATACATTTAAACGTGTTAAACATTTTTTTTAATTCATTACATAAATTGTAACTGGTGGAGAATATTTTTAAACGTTGCAGATTCATCCGAGTTACTACACATTCTGGTAGATAATGCGGGCACGCTTTAAAACTCGTCTCCTTTAAAAAGGTGCGTTGAATCCAAGCGTGCGCTTCTGTTTCGTTTTTCATGTTTAAAGTTGATCCATTTCATTATTCTGGTGGAAAAGAATAATGCTAGTAATGGTTACAACGGTCTTTCACAGTGAAGTTTGTTGGTAAATGAGACCTTTTAGTTGTACTACTTTTAGTTGTTTAATGCACATGAATTGAAGAAAGCTTTGACTGAATGCACGTTGTGATGACTTCACATGATGCATCTTGGTCCAAATCTGCAGAAAATCTGCGGTGATTTTGAACGAGCTCCTTAACTTTGATGTGTCAGATTTATCTCATTTTGCTTACAGCTGATTGGTCCAATTTGAATTTGCAATTTCTTACCCTGAATAAGACTTGGTTCGCTAGGTTAGCTACGTATTGTAAATTACCCTGGCGATGAAAACCGCAAAAAACCAATCCACCACGTTGAGACCGAAAAACCAGAGTTTGCTCAAACTAATGCAAACTTACCTTGGTAGCCCCCGAAACCGGCTTCATGCAATAGGCCTCAGGGTTAAGTAAATCCCAAAACAATAAACAAAACCCACCACTGACTCTAACAAAAAGCCTACCTTCCCTAAACAACAACAAAAAAACAAAAATGAAATACAGTTTACTTCCCTATCTCCCTACCTAATCGAAAACCAGGAGAAAAGACACAATCAACAAAAAGGCATTTAACCCCTTCCAGCCAGGGTAACAAACACCCAGACAAGACATTTCAATACAATACTACCAAATTCTGCTCTCAAGAAATCTAGGTAACAACTTTTACACAAAAGTATACTGCTCAGACCAATATACAAACAGGTCTGCCAACATGGAGTTCAGGCTAGTTAGAGTCTCTCCTTCTTCCTTTTCCTGATTCCTTTATAACCCACCCACCAAAACTCAGCACTCCTACACTCGAAACAGCTTCACCTAGGAACAGGGATCAGAGAAACACACACACACACACACACACACACACAGAGAGAGAGAGAGATCAGTACAGGACACCCACAAAACAATGGAAGGGAAAGAATATCCATAACCACACACTTAGAATAAATAGCTAAACTTATTAAAACCATCTCTGTTCCATTTTGTTGTGTTACTTTAAAAATGCATTCCATTACAGTTACAAATTACTTCATAAAAAAATGTAACCAGTAACGTAATCCAAGTATCACAATAAGAAAATAATGTAATCTCATTATTTTTGGACTACTTCAAGGTCACATATGTAAATAAAGTCAAGAGAAAAGCAATGTGATCTAAAATACTTTTTTTAGAGCTTATTTTAGAGTGTAAAAACATGTTCAATGTTTGGACATACAAATCATAAAACCATCCACAATCATAACTACTTGTATGCCATTTACTGGGAAACTTCCACATCTGAATGCATAATGACTTGACTCTTAATCGAGTGCTCAAGTGGCCCATTACATAATAAGTTTTGCTGTTTTTTGTTTGTTTGTTTGTTTGTTTGTTTGTTTGTTTTATAGTAGACATCATGTGCAGTGTCAGTGAAAAAGGGATAAAGGAGGAAAAAAATATTTTCTGAGATCAGCAGAAAAAATGTGATAAAAAAAAAAAAACTAAAGGATTTGTAGTGCATGTGTGCACACACAATGTGGTGTGAGATGGTCAACACACTGCACATTATCCTCCCGTGTGTCCTAAGCTACACTGTGAAACTACAACACAGATCTGCACTTAAAACTGAATTTACAGATGTGGGACTACTCATCCTCCCAATTCCTCCTCTTTAAGGCCTTCTCTCCTCCACATGCTTCTTGCATCCTTCACTCGCTCAGCCAAGAGTGATTTTATGTGAGAGCTTGGACAGGGTGGAGAGAAGAGCAGCAGGGCTACATTTGGGTTTCTCTTCTCCGCCTCCTGTCTGCTCTTGTTTAATGAACTCAAGTTCAGTGGTCATAAGAACCCTGTCTTTCTCCAGGTACTTGTTCCTGGAGCTCTAGCTCTCTGCCCGAGCAGAGGGCAGAAAGAGGAAAGTTGGATGAAAATAAAAACGTCACCCTAAAGGACATCAAGAAATGAATGAATGTGTGGGATGAATACATGGAGAAGCAGAAATGAGTACGATAGTTGGGAGATGTGTGTGTGTGTATGAATATGATGGTATGTTGGACTCCAAATGAATGCCAACTTGAGACAGTATAAAGAAATTGGAAATAACCGGAAAATTATACTAGACAAGATCTCAGCTGTTTAGCTGATCTGTTAGGTCTACAAAAATTTAAATAATATATCTAGAATATATGAAAGTTCCACTTTTTAATTAAATTACAGGGAAAAAAAATTCCACGGTATTCTAATGTTTTGAAATGCACCTGTATAATTTCTGCTTTCAGAAATGGAACTACTTTATCAGAGAAAAGATTTGTGTTTATTTATCTCTTACCAATTTACACTATAAATAAGAACATACAGCACTAGGAAGATCATCATTTTTTACACTACATGTAATGATTAAATTACATACAAGTATATACAGTGCCCTCCACTAATATTGGCACCATTGGTAAAAAAAAAAAAAAAAAAAAATCACAAAAATACTCATGGATATCAAACAATTGCAAACACAACACGGGTTTATAAAAAAAAAAAAATTTAAAAAAAACTTTGTTAAATATAGGTGTGCAACAATTGAATTCATACGAGAAGTATATTCCCATTGATATTTTAATTATTTTTTAGTACACCTGGGTGACTAGGAACAGGAAATTGTTCAACCATGACTTCCTGTTACACAGGAGTATAAATATGAGGTAACACATAGGCCAAATTCCCTTAGTCATTCATAACAATGGGTAAGACCAAGGAATATAGCTGTGATGTGCGGCAAAAGTTGTTGAGCTTCACAAAACGGGAAGTGGCTATAAGAAAATAGCACAAGCATTGAACATGCCCATTTCCACCATCAGAGCAATAATTAAGAAGTTCCAGTCAACTGGACATGTTATGAATCAACCTGGAATTGGACGTGTGTCTATATTGTCTCAATGCACTGTGAAGAGGATGGTTCGAGTGGCCAAAAAATCTCCAAGGATAACAGCTGGAGAATTGCAGAAGTTAGTTGCATCTTGGGGTCAGAAAGTCTCCAAAACTACAATCTGAAGTCACCTACATCACCACAAGTTGTTTGGAAGGGTTTCAAGAAAAAGCCTCTACTCTCATCCAAAAACAAACTCAAGTCTCTTCAGTTTGCCAGACACTACTGGAACTTCAAGTAGGATCATGTTCTATGGTCAGATGAAACCAAAATAGAGCTTTTTGGTTATAAACACTAGAGGTGGTTTTGTTGCACACAGAGAGGTAGCCATATGGAAAAGTATCTCATGCCCACGGTTAAATATGGTGGTGGCTCTTTAATGTTTTGGGGCTGTTTTTCTGCCAGAGGACCTGGATATTTTGTTAGGATAAACAGCATCATGGACTCTATCAAACATCAACAGATATTAAATGAAACCTGACTGCCTCTGCCAGAAAGCTTAAAATGGGCCGTGGTTGGATCTTCCAGCAGGACAATGATCCAAAACATACATCAAAATCAACACACAAATGGTTTACTGACCACAAAACTAAGGTCCTGCCATGGCCATCCCAGTCCCCTGACTTGAAACCCATAGAAAACCTGTGGAGTGAACTAAAGTGGAGAGTCCACCAGTGTGGACCTCGAAATTTGAAGGATCTGGAGAGATTCTGTATGGAGGAATGGTCTCAGATCCCTTGCCATGTATTCTCCAACCTCATCAGGCATTATAGGAGAAGACTCAGAGCTGTTATCTTGGCAAAGGGGGGTAGTACAAAATATTGACTAAAAGGGTGCCAATAATTGTTGCACTCCTATATTTAACAAATATAGACCATTATTTGTGAGTTTCAAGTAAGCATGTTTTTTTATTCTTTTCTCAGTCATTGACTCTAGGATATTACGATTTTGCGATCACAGAAATTAATGCAAAATCAAGGAAACTCCACAGTATTCGGAGGAGCTTGCAATTTTTCAAAATTACAGCAGATTTGGGCAAAGAGACATCATGTGATGTTATTTGCATTCAGTCAAAGCCTCTTCTCGTGCGTCAAAAAGGTCTCATTTACCAACAAACATCAGTACAAAAGACTGTGCAAAACAATTTCGTGCAATTGCAATTTCGCAAATTCAAATAGTTTTCCACAAAAAGCAAAAAAAACTTGCACTGCGTCACAAATTTTGAAAAATGACGCAGCAAAAGCAAGAATTTTTGGCTGGAACAATCACAAAAATGGACTGCTCATTTAACAAAAAATCTTGAAATTATTGTCTGTGAAAATTGCACAAATACTAAAGATGCTAGAGTGTGCATTTAAAAATGACAAACGTTAAAAATGTATTAAAGATAACAGTCTGAATCACTAACAGGAAACTAGTTTTTAAATTTTTTTAAAAAAAACTTGGATCACGGCTATAAATCAAGATGTGTTGGTTAGTCTATAGCTGGCATACATAGAGGAAAACAAGCTAGACATAGACAGTAGACATTGAATGCTGTCTCATCCCTGGGTAGCAAGTAGAGAGCTGATATATATTTGATATAGAAACGTACCTACTTTCTGCTGTTTCTAGTTTGCCAGTAGCATGCATCGTAGTGAAAGACTCTATAGAGCCCCTGTTATTATTTAGATACATTACTGTTGAATCAAATGCTTACCAGATATGCTGATGACATTCAAATCTCAAAGATTTTTTACCTTATTGACTAAGCAGAAAAGTGCAAATATACCAAAAAATATATACCATAGTTATAACAATTTATTATTTTGTATGTGTGTTTTAAAAATGTTTAAAAAATAATAATAAATAATGTAAATACATAAATAATGTTCTAATATAATAAATAATAATTTTCACTAATATAACAGTTCATGTCATTCTAATAGAAAATGTGTAAGTCTAATGCGTACATACAAAAATTGTGATATTAGGATTTTATTTTTTTAGATTTTATAGTTATCACGCTGAATTATTTAGTGTTCCACCGTGGTTAAATTTTTTTTGTTAACTTACCATGTAGTTATATGAAAATATAACATTCCCATAAATATTATTTTATTTTTAAAAATCATTGCAAAATCGTTACATTAGCAGTGACATTACAAAAACAGGCCATTGCAAAGTAATAATGGAAACTTGCTTCTCAGAAATCCTTCCTTCTTATTTTCTTCAGTTCTGCCGATCCTCTATTGATCACTTACTCTCTCTTTCTCCACCCCTAATT
This sequence comes from Cranoglanis bouderius, assembly GCA_023630585.1. NCBI lineage: Eukaryota > Metazoa > Chordata > Actinopteri > Siluriformes > Cranoglanididae > Cranoglanis > Cranoglanis bouderius. Next base: position 6,552,260 of record CM042547.1, read on the forward strand.
CAGGCCCTGACCTAGTAACACTTTATCTCTGTAATCCTTTATTCTCCATTCATTGCGCGCATGTGCTGAGCACGTGGGCGGAGCATAGGGAGTATGGAGCACTTTGGCTGCAGTACCAAGAATAGCCATGTTTCCATCCACCTATTTTTATGTGCATTTTGGAATATCGCATAAAAAAACGCTGGATGGAAACACCAAGATGCACATAAACTCTAAAAATGCGCATAAAAATCTTATGCGCTCAATTGAGTCGGATAAATTCTTAGAAGAAGAAGACGTGCACATAAATTATGATGGAAACACATTTGTTGAATAAATTTCTCGATGCGCATCAAAAAAGTCATGTGATCGGACGCGATGGGACGGCATAACTGGACTAACCAGCGGACCGATCTCGTTGCACAACATCTGAAATGTTGTTTTGGTCATTCTAAAATGCCTTAGCCAAAGTCTGTCGTCAAAGTGGTTCGGTATAATTACCTCCCAGAACTGTCTTGCACGACTGCGTTCCCAAAGAGCAGGCTCCCGCCTCCGAATGCAAGATGGCATAACTGCGTTTATTGCGTTTCGTCTGCATGCTCTGAGATGCAAGTAATTTATTATATACAAAAAAGGCCCACAGTGGCTTCTCCTACTGCAGCAAATTCCATTTTTCTTTTTGATATTTGGTGCCAGTTTATCAGGAAGTGACACGTTTGTTCTCTTCGACTCACTGGATGGAAACGGTGCTTTATTCACAAATGTTTTATGCAATATTCCAGTTTTGCTCATAAGTTAAATTCGCACTTTGGATGGAAACATCGCTAATGAGTGTTCTCCATATCTATGTTTATCTGTATTGAATTTTTTTTTTCTGGGTTATAAGATCAGTTTTACATTAGTTTTGTAAAACTAGCTCAGAGTTTAATACCAGGGTGTCTGCCACCAGTATTGTCCTTGAACATGGTGGCCCCAGATACGAAGAATCTAGAGTTCCTTACATGGTATCATGCTGTGAAAATATCATTGAGTGCTAGTGTAAAGGAGTGGAGTTCGGCTGTCGGAGAGTTGGTTGGGCATGAGAATATTGCATCTGTCTGCGTCTCGAATGAACAATGTGATTGTTCTATTATTGAAAATGGTTGAATTAGCAAACAAGTTGGTAGAGTGGTGTAGTGAGTGGTGTAGTGATTGGTGGAGTTTTCACCCCAGTGCTTCCTATTCCATCGAAAAAAGGTTACGCTGTCAAATGTGCCATTTTTCATTAAAAATGATGTATTGGCCCAATTGCTGTCATGCTATGGCAAACTGATTTCCCCAATTAAGATGATTCAAAATGGTAGCAAATCTTTGCTCCTGAAATGTGGTGTCATTTAGACATTACGTTTATATGGTTTTGAAAGACAACAAAGATGATCTAGATCTAATTTTAAATTTCAAACACAATGATTATAATTATGTTTTCTTCACTGCGACAAACAGCATGCCTTGGATGTGGTGAAATTGGACATCTTGTGCAAGCTTGTCCAAAAAAAAAAAAAACGAGAGAAAACCGACAAGTGATGCTGCAGCAAAGACATCTGAGCCAAATCTGGAGGCGCCGGTGGCAGTGGCAGACTTGGTAGAAAT